>JABUIW010000023.1:5728344-5789697 GCA_013363375.1 Menidia beryllina
CTTTTTTAAAAAAATGACCGACTATGTGCATCACTTCCTCCGAATCGTGATGTCTCCCTGTCTTCGGTAATTACGAAGCCACGTCCACTGAGTGTTTGTAAATATTTCCAGGATGTCTCACCATCTTCTCCCCCCCCCCCCCCCCACCCAACCCAACCCACCCACCCACCCGGGCTCATGTGACTGGAATACATGTGACCGTACAGCTTTACAGTGCTTCACTCCTCCCTCCATTCCTCCTCCTCAAAGCCCCCCTCTCCTTTCCTCTTCCCACCCCTTTTCCTTCACTCTGTCAGTGTTTAGCCTGTGGTTCCCCACACCACAGTGGATCCAAGGAGAGCCTCTCCTCCTCCTCCTCTTCCTCCTCTTCCTCCTCTTCCTCCTCCTCTCTTCAACTCCTTTGCCTCCACCTCTCCTTCTCTGGCCACGCTTTTGGGAGTATAGCCGAGAGCTCCCCTCCGAGACCGAGCGTCACTTGAAGTGACCCAGAAATGATAGCTCCAGATGAACCCTGGATCTGTGGTAATCTAGCCACCGTGATGCCCTACAGCAGAGAGGAGCCCGGCATCCAGGAGGGCGGTCAGGCGGGCGGGTCGGCGTCCCGCTCGGCGCCGTGGCCGCCGTCTCGCTGTCCGGGGTTATCCGTCCCGGAGAAGGCTGTGCACGCGCGCGCGCGTCCTGTGTTGCGATAACACTGTGAAATGGATCTCAGCTTTGCTGCATTATTGATGACATACACTGTGATGTCAACCCAGGCTGAAGGAGCAAAGCAAAATGACTGTTAGCGCCATGGCACATGATCATTTATACCGGCAGTCCAGAGGAGCCATTAATTGTCACCCTGTGCTCCCAGCAGCAGCAGCAGCGCTCAGCAACGCTGTATTGCTTTCACTTCATTAATTAAAATCTGCCCATCCATGCCTCAGTGTATTGTTCTCCAATCACTGATCCTCTTTTCTAGATGACCCCCCCCTTCCTCCTCCCATGTTCACAGTAAAGGTTTGTTCAGGTGGACACACCTTTCCCTTTAAACTGGATAGGTGTTTAGTCTGTCAGGTCAATTGTTATCTCGTTTTAAATCATACGAATTTTGAAAAGAAAATTTTAAAAACAAGGTTGGGGGTGTTTTTTCTGTTTTTCTTTAATTAAAGAATATTGTCTCATTAAGACTGAGGCCCAATTCTGGCTTCCTCAGAAATTCCTGTTTTTCAAAAAAGCAGCTGATATAATAAAGGGTTGGTGAATTTTTCATCACTATTTCTTGAGTCTTTGAGTGTTGCTCCAGGAGGCCACGTGTGAGCAGAATGCTCCACGTCTGGGCACCTTTTATTGCTCTGAATCCAAATGAAGAATGTCAGTCAGTTCAGTTCTGAAGAAGATTCTGATGGACAAACAGATGAGGTTACGCAAGCTAATGACTTTATGCTCATATTATTATTCTAATTCCTAAAGGATGCATTCAATTTTTTTAAAGAACAATAAAAAAAAGCAGAAAATTAGAACAAGGGGGATTCATGGTTTCAAGCTCTTTCCTTCAGCTAATTCTAAATATGAGATTTGCATTTGAATAATTTGACACCTGAATTTTTTTTCTTTTGAATAAAACCAGAAAAGAACATTAACAACGTTTAGTAATTACCTCACCTCCTATTTCTTTAGGATCTGTTATTTCCATTGGATTTTTCCTGATCAGATTCTGAAACTGCTAACTTTTCTTTTAAGGCAGATTTGCCCTTTGAAGCCGTTTGTTTGCCTGCGTGTGGCTGTGCTTCATATCTTTGTCAGGCTGATTGATCGAGTTTGACTTGAAACCCGTTGTCATTTGACTTGAATCCCATCCTCTAAACAGGATATGTGATGATACATTTCGTGACTTTTGTTTGGTCTCAGGTGTGCGAGCACAATTTCGATGGCGGAAATACGAGCCAGTGGGTCTTTTGGGACGAATGAAAAAAGAAAGAAAGAAAAATAAAAGAAAGTAAGAGTAGAATATGTTTGCATTAGTTTTATCGTTCAAAATGAGACATGCACACGAATGAACACTTCCTTTTGTCTGCTAATAAATGTTGGTTTTTTTTTTTTTTTTTACCCCTCCTCTACATTGTGTATATCTATCCCTCCGTATATTTAGCCACATATCACAGATTACACCCTTACATGCTGAGTGGGCCACTGCATGGCTCGTGGCTTTCCCCATTTTTTCCTGGTGCGTGCCGCGCTGAGTCGAGGGCTGTCTGCCTACGAGAGAGGAATATTTAAATGTCCTGCGTTTTTAATTGACGCTCGAACCAGGAGTGAGCGGGGAGAGGAGGAGCAGCCCCCCATCCACCGGCAGCGTCTCCACGACGCGCGGCGCGCACTTCTCCAGCTCCACAGCCCGCACGCTGCACGGGGAGCCTCACACACCGCACACAGCCTCAGGTAAGACCTTTTCTATTCCCACTTAGTCTGGAGGCAATCGCACTACAGAGCAGGATGTGTTTTGACGCACACAAAAAAAACGGGATAAAATCGACAGAGGGGCGCTTGTGAAGCAATGCGCGCCACGACTGATGAGAAATAAAGTGACGTGGATGATAATCAGCCGATCAAGGGATGTGGAGGAAGGTGAGGCCACGTAAACTCGCGCGATTTTTCGCTGGGTTATGTGGAATAGTTCAAACAAATTGTTCAGTCTCAGTGTCGATTCGCCATCGTGTCGGGGAAAACAGATTTTCTTTACCCCCAATTTGGCGTAAAATAGCCGAATGAAGTTTTAAAAGTCCAGCTTGCAGCAGTGTGATTATGTCTCATAATTTATTTGATACAGGTCTGGCTCGTGTGCGTTCTCGTGCGATTTTAAGCAGCTTATTAACACTTCTGATTGACTTTTTTAGGCGTCAGGAGCGTAAATAGAGCATGCGTCAATTAGCTTTGATTAACGCGTGAAATGTAAGCTCCTATTTGGTCAAACAAGATTAAATTAGAGCAAATCATTCTAATGAGCTAAAGCAAAAATGACAGTCTTTATTCAACGTAAACAGTGAAACGCCATTTGTAAAATGGGTACACGATTAGGATTGTTTCTTCATCAATTGAATTATAAATACTTCCAAATTAAATTGTCGTCCATTAAAGAATATATAATGGATGTCAAAGGTGTGGGTTTGAGATTTTGGCTTTGGGAGTATATGATTTATAAAAACCAGAAACAAAAGGGTGGAGTGGGCTCCATTCAGTGGCAGTTGAAATATCCTAATTACACCGAGAGAAAAAGGAAAAGAAACTAAACAAAACGACCGCACAAAGACATTATTCCCTCATCCCCCTGGTGCTCACTGACACATTGTTAAACCCTCTTCAGTCAAATGAAATGTCACCGCTGGAGGCAACGGGTCAAAAACAGCGTTTTTATCCACACTAACGGGATTAAATATGTTTTCATCAAAATAATTTTAAAAAATGTTTTCTTAATAATTACATTTACAGTCAACTGCGTGGAGAAAAAAAAAAGGTGCAAACCATATCTTCCGGAGAGTTCAAAAAAGAAACTGTTCGAATGAATATCACGCAGAGCTCGTTTGATCTTTCTTCTCGGGGTGTCTTTGTCCAGGTGGAATGTGAAATTGTCCTTTTTGTGAGTCCCCCACCTTTTTTTTTTTAAATTTGTCTCCCCGTTTTGCGTTGGGGACGCAGACGGGGAGCAACTGGACGCTGGTGCTTTGGGAACAGCTGCAGGTCCAGCTCGTCCAGGAGGGCTGCAGCCTCGACTTACAGCTCTGCTATCAAGGGGCCTCCAATTAAAGCCAACACACCAACACAACCCTAGTGTGTGTGTCTGTGTGTGGTAGGGAGGGGGGGGGGGAGGAGGGGGTGGTGGTGGTGGGGGGGGTGGGGGGGGGGGGGGGGGGGGGGGGGGGGGGGACTCACATGATAATGTTACACATCTTGAGATGAAACATCCACACCTGCATCCCCCCCTGAGCCTGTGCAAATCTATTATTGGAACTAAAGTCACAGAGTTTCCATCATTTTCTGGCATAAATTCTCTCACTGATGTAGAGCACGACTGATTCTGCCCCAAAATCTATTCCGTAAACGTGTGGCGTTTGCTCAATTATTATTGTCTTGAGTTAGTTGATGCCACATTTGTCCTTCACACTGGACGGCTAAAATAGTCCCCATCATATCCCTTCTCTCTCTCACTCTCTTTCTGCCTCCCTCGCTTTCTTGTTTTCAAATTGTGTCCGCCTAACAGACTTTTCACACCGTTTAAAAGTGGCCCAGAACCCCGCATAACCTCCACGGCCTTTCCCGGGAATTAGACGGAGCCTTCATTTCTGCAGATATGCAAAAAAAATATATAAATAATAATAATAAATGAGATAAATAAATAAAATATTGGTCACGGTTCCCCTGTGGCGCCCACCAACTGGAGGTCTTCTTTTATCTCGTGTATACTTTCACATCCCAGCTTGCAGCGCAGCCTACAAGACAAATGAAATGTGTGTACAGTTTGGGTTGTCAGATCAACTCTCCTGCAGGCTAACAAGGTTTTTGGCCTCGTGCAAGAGACAGACAATATACAGGGGTCACGTTAACGGATCCTTCACAGCGAAAAACTGGATTTAGCTCTCCAAAAGATTTCTTTGCTTTATTAAATTATATTTTTCAGACGGTCGTTCGCATAGGAAAGCGATTTGTTTAGTTTTTTTTGTTTGTTTTTAAATGAACTCTGTCACGCTTGTTTTATTTATCTATTTATTTATTTATTTTCATTCTCTTGTTTCATATTGTTTAATTCAACCTGTCCCCGCCTTCTATCCTGTCAGTGATCACTGCCCCGCCCAGCACAATACATTTATGCCACACGTAAACAAACACACAGTTATCACATTTTATCAAGGGACACCCAAACGCCTCATTCGGGCCAGCTTCAACTTGGACATTTTTTTAATGTAAATTTGTAAAACATCTAAACCAAATGAACTGTCCATAAATTCCACATCATGTAGAATTTTAGATTTATTTGAGATTATTTTCCTGCTTCAAACCATTTACCACCCCAAAGATTTTTTCTTGAAAAAATAAAAAAAAACTTAATCTAAGATGCATCTAGTTTGTTTAAGGAATAAAATAAACACCCACTGTGGAATAAGCCTGTTTTTCCTGCACCTTCCAGCTTTCCCTTCCTTTAATGGGAGAACAAAAGTAATGAAAATGTCTCTACCATAAAATCGTCGTCCTTTGGCGGAGGCAGAATGTGTAGTTTTTTGAGGGGAGAGTGACAGCTCTTTGTTGGTGAATAGAAAATCAGCGGCGATGCTGGGAGAGAGGGAGAGAGGCAGGCGCGGAGCGAGAGGAGAGGGAGAGGGAGAGGAACTCCTCCTACCAAATTATTCAGACTGGGCCGGCTCTTGCTCTCTTCACAAATAGGACACGGCTCTCAAATCCAGGCAGTCCCAACCTGACCTCCAAGCACCGAGGAACCCCCTGACTTGGAAAACCGGGAGAGAGAGAAAATCAGCAAAAAGAAAGCAACCCAAAAAACTTTGTGTCATTATTTTTCTGGCGAGTGTTCACAGTCCAGCCCCCCCTCCCTTCCTCCCTCCCCACCACCGCCATCACCTCCAAACACCGGTTTGTCGCATCATTTGGACTATATATTTTTTCCCCTTTTTTTCTTTTTTTTGGTTCCTGGAGGAGAGACATTCAAGGGACACAGGAAAAAAACAAAACAAACAAAAAAACACAACTTGTGCAGCAGCAGCAGCAGCCATCGCAGCTCCTCCTGACCCACCCAATGCTGTAGTTTTCTCCCCTTTTCTTCCAGTCTTCGGCCAGTCCAGGAAGGCGCTCGGACTCTCCGGGGTTGGATCTTTTGTTGCTGCATCCCTCCCCCAGAGCCTCGGAGCCCAGCCCGGGTCGCGCTGCTGAGAGAGCGCGGTATATGGAAGTTGTGGGCTGCAAGGCAGAGGCAGGCAGTTGCACGTTGCGTCCAGGACCGGGAGCCATGCTTTTCCACGGGATCTCCGGGGATCACATCCAGGGGATCATGGAGGAGATGGAGAGGAGGTCCAAAACGGAGTCGCGCCTGGCGAAGGGCATGCAGCTGAACGGCAGAGAGTCGGTAAGAGCCACGCAGGTCCGGGTGTGCGAGCCTCAAATTGAAATAGAAAAAGAAAGAAAAAAAAAGAATCCTTCTTAATCGTCGTTTGCGCACCGGGGACTAACGGAGGTGTGTCAGCAGCAGCGAGGAGCTTTTCCTTGCTTCCTAAAAAAATAATAACCAGCTTGGAAATTCAAATTGATTTTTAAATATTAGATCATTTCAAGAGATACCTAAATATAATATTGAAAATATGATACAACTGGATTTAATACGACAGTCTGAATGCACACTGAAAAAGTAGGTTAATGAAATAATTAGCTAAACAATTTTTTTAATGTTATACTTTTGCTGATAAAACTTTACAAAATCATTATTTTTTTCTGTTGTTTTAAAAAAAATTCTATTATCATTATGTGCTTTGGATTACTTTCTACAAATAACATGAGTTATAAAATAACAACAAAACATATAATCATTATTATATTATTATATGGCAATTTGTAGTAGTATATTCAATTAATTTTCAAACCACTTCTGTCATATTATTTCCCTCACTGGGGCCTAGGAGCACAAAAGGGCTTTTATATTGAACTATTCATTCAGAAGTGGGCTAATAACACCCTGAATTTAAACGGCTTTATTTACCTTTTCGAGGATCTTGTGGTGAGCGGTGCTTTGAAACGAGCTGTTGCCCTGAGCTGCCTTTTCCCTCCCCTGTGTGTCCCAGACCCTGCCCTCCATGAGCCCGGAGAAGCCCGCTCTGTGCGCCGGCTGTGGCGGAAAGATTTCGGATAGATACTACCTCCTGGCCGTGGACAAGCAGTGGCACCTGCGGTGTCTCAAATGCTGTGAATGTAAACTTGCGCTGGAGTCGGAGCTTACGTGTTTTGCCAAGGATGGCAGTATCTATTGCAAGGAGGATTACTACAGGTAAGAAAAAAAGCGAGTTAAACGAGCACAAACTCACCGTTTTTGTGTTCTTTTGACGCTCGAACGAATCTAATAACCTGTTTAAGGTTTAGCTTCTGCGTCATGCTGTTTTTTATTTTTATTATGAGTTATTTTCTGTTGGGATTATTTGAGAGTCTTATAGGTGAATTTGGTCAGTTAGGCTGACAGCCCTTATTCACCCACCCTGTGTAGGCCTCATTCCTGCCTCGGTGACCTCATGGGAGTCACACAGAGGGGCTCCATTGTGTTACTGGAGATAAGTTATGATACAAAAAAGTGCAGTTTACTCGATAGAGGCTCAGGTGGAAGGTTGCGTACGGCTCTGAGTGTGTAATGCAAACCACATGAGGTAAAATGGGTGACTCACCCTCTCCCACTCCCCGAATTCTTTTGTTGCTCACGATGGGAAAAGTAATCTTTTTTAGTCGGAAAGTAATCCGTCTGTGGCTTTTGTCAGCACGCCGGTCGAGGGGGCTTCGCCATATTTTTTTTACAAACATTTACAGGCCACAGTAAACACGGGCTGCTCAGAATGAGCTCCCTGCATGCTGTCAAACACAAACAGAGGACTTTAAAAATGCGTTGGAATAGTAAAAGGTGGCTCAATCTTTCGCCCACGCGAGTCCTCCATCTTTGCCCATCCTGGGCACGAGGCTAATTGACAGCTAATTGTGGCTATTCTCGCTAATTATCGCGACACGACTTGTATATTATAAAGCAACAAATAATATGTATGTGTGCACGCGCACACGCACACGCTCCTCACTACGAGTGGACGGTGTGATTCAGTAAAACTCAGCCCCTCCTTTCGGGCCCCTCTGTGTTTATCGGTTTTTAGTTTTTAAATATGAGGAGTCTTGACGATGTGTCTGTTCCAGAAGGTTCTCCGTGCAGAGGTGCGCGCGCTGCCACCTCGGGATATCGGCCTCGGAGATGGTGATGCGAGCGCGCGACTCCGTGTACCACCTGAGCTGCTTCACGTGCACCACCTGCAACAAGACCCTGACCACGGGGGACCACTTCGGCATGAAGGACAGCCTGGTGTACTGCCGGCTCCACTTCGAGACGCTGGTGCAGGGGCCGGACTACCACCCCCAGCTCAACTTCGCCGAGCTGGCGGCCAAAGGCGGCGGCCTCGCGCTGCCGTACTTCAACGGAACCGGCACGGCCCAGAAGGGAAGGCCCCGCAAGAGGAAGAGCCCGGCCATGGGAATAGACATACCCAGCTACAACACAGGTGGGTCAGCGCGCCCAGCCACGGCCAGACGACACACAGACCACGGGTCCGGTCAGTCTCCAGGTCGGAGTCTGGCTCGTGTTGTGGCTTTTGGTGGGAAACTTTCTCGAAGGCTGGCTGACCTTTGCAGGGCCCCGGACTGGCCGGAATGCAGAGCAGAGCCGAGCTAAGGGCACTGAGGGTCCACTGTATTGGTCATCTCCAAAAAAAACTCATGGTGACTAAACGCGTTTGGCCCACGGTGTTGTCCTCTGAACCACTTGAATAACAATGAGGCTGCATTTTGTTTAATGGATGCTTCAGTAAAACTGAACTGATTCTTTGGATTTCTCTGTTTCGAGAAAGTGTGTTCAGTTTGATTTAGCTTTAAAAAAAAAATCAGCTGCTTAAATAACCTGAATTAAACAATTATACCTAAATAAATATATTAATAGATATTCAATAGCTATTAAATAAATACAAATTTAAATAAATGTTTTTTGGGGGGGGCTTTACGCACACGCCAATCCGTTTTCTTTCCATCCAGCTAATTTCTTCAGTGCTTCCTTACTGACGAACCAACTCATTTTCTACACATCCGTCAAAAAGAGAAACAAAAAATCCTCACCTTAATATTATTATTTTTTTGGTCAGTTTACATCGCCATAGCCGCTTTCTAACTGTTTTGGGTCTTTTTGTCCATGCGTCTTTTACGCACTGTCACCATACTGTGTGTTGCTCACACAGTATGATCGAAGTTTGACCTCACCCTCCACGTAATTGTTGACTCTTGTAATTACAATAAATTTAGAAAAAAAAAAATCAATTAGTCAATAACTCGGATAAATTTAGTTTGCCATTGGTGCGTAAAAATGTAATTGCGTTTCCATCGTCTTCCCTATTTCTTGCCTAAAGAACGAAAAGCACACAAAGCACGAGCTGATGTTAAACGTGGGTTTTTTTTTCGTCCATCATCTTGGACTGGGTCGCTTGGATTTCGCAAACCCACCCCCCAACCTTCCCCTGCAGCGTCCCCATTTTGTTGTCGCTTTCTGCGAATTAGTGCGCGGATGAGAAAGTTTGCCATTGTGCGCCAAGTTTCCTCTGTTCCCGCTGAATAGGGAGGAATAGGGGTAATCTGTGCGTTAATTGTTCTTTGTTAATTGAAGGTGACGTTGGAATCCCTGGCCTCCCGAGCGGGCGGCCAGCACAGTTCTCAGGGCCACAGCGGCTCTGCGCGGAGGGGCCTGCTGCAGGGAGAGCAGCCGGGGGCTGCAGACTCTGCGCTACAATCGCGCCGCTCCGCTTGAAAGGGCTTTTTGCTTTGCTTTCGCAGACACAATTGCGAGGGATTATGCAAATCCTAAAGTTCTCATTGACGCCCTAATAGGAAAAGCATTGTAATCCTGCGATTTTCTGTTGTATAACAGTAGTGTGCTCTCACCAACAAAAGCGTTTAAAAGAAAAAAAAAGGAAATCACAACAGGTAAAAAAAACAAAACACAAACCGGAGTGTTTCCCCTCGAAAAGGGCAAAAGAAAACCGGTGAAATGTGGCCAACGTCAACTTATTATTAAGCACCACAGATACAGTAAAGGTTAAACGTTGAATCTTATATTTATTAGTATGTATAATTTTAAAAGTATCGACAAAAATAATGGAATGAAGGGACAAAATGTAAAGCAAATGTTTTATACAACTAATCTAAAATGATTTGGGAGATTCAAATAAGATAATAAGCAAAAAGCGTGTCTTTTAAATGGCAAATGGCATTCTGATTGGAGCGATTGAAACAGATTTTAAAAATAAATTCTAATTCAAAGTGCCCTCTTTTCCTCTGTCACTGACATCAGGTTTCCGTTTACACCATCAAGCTGCTGGTGTTAATTTAACACCCTGTCAGAGAGGGAGAATCACATTCCAGACAAATTGGAAGAAGTTTTTTCTTTTCGGTTTTGTTTCTGCTTTAATCAGAACATTCATGTTTGTTTTCATCAGGGAAAGGTGCGGGTCTACTGTGTATTCCCCACCACTCAGGAAAGTTTGGTCTTGCGTGGATATGGAGACCCCTAGTGGGAAATCTATGTGAAACACAAACCAGAGAAGACTGGAACAAAAAAAAAACTAAAAAAACAGACAGGAGATGTCAGTGGGTGTTATGCTCATTTGACATTCTAAAGGAAGCTCTTTGCACCATTTTCACTTTGTAACAAAACATTTTAAAACCTAATATATTTAATATATAAACTCTCCATAGCCTCTCAGTCTGTTTATTAACTTGTTGGAGTTTTTGGACTCCATGCCTAACAAAGTGTTTGTATATTTCATTTAAAATTTTACGAGCCGCTCAGAAATTCTACTTGTCAGCAGCTCACTTACAAGGAGACAAGAAGATCAATAAAAATTTTCATGTGACTTTGAGGTTCTGGATATTAATTGCTGGCTGGAACTTCAGTGCATTTGCACCAAAAATAAGAGGGGGACTCACACGTTGTGTGTTATGAAGTCAATTTCTATTTTCAAACCAACTAAGACTGGACAAGACTTGATTTTTGTCTTGCACGAGGGATGTTTTTCCCCTTTTCATTTTGTGTGAAATCACCAAGCGAGCATTTCACCTTAACCATAGAAGTTTATGAAAATATCCCAGTTAGAAAAAAGGAAAAAAAGAACGGTGACGTGAAATTGCGTTTTATAACTTGTCGTGATAAATGTCCTAACATCTCTGGCTGTTAGTCTTGTGCAGATTTACACCATTAAATCCATTTACTGTGTTTTGTATACAGAGCCGCTGATGAATGAGGCCCATTAGGCCTATTAGTCTTTGCAAACGGGCTAAAATAATCTCGCTTGGTCCCAGTGTATAGTTAGAAACCAGCGGTTTGAGTTTGGTTTTACACATCTGAACACAGATTAAATAAAAAAGACAGGGCGCAAATGCAACTTCTAAATTTCCGGTAGTATTGGGATGATTTTTTCAAAAATCTAGTCGAGTTAAATGATTTCCTGTCAATGTAGCATTTCTGAACCTCCGTGAAAGACAACACTGGCCTACAGCAGATGTGTTCATGTAGTCAGCCAAACTTACTTCTCTCAGGTTAAACAGCCTGCTCCTACTCTTGAAGAGACTTTTTAAGCATCATCGAAACGAACCTGGATGCAGAAGATAAGTTCTTTTCAGTGCTGATTGCATTTATTTTTTTAGTCACTCCTGGTGTTGTGCTCCTCGCTCTGTCCGCAGGCTGTAACGAAAATGACACCGACCACCTGGACCGCGACCAGCAGGCCTACCCTCCAACGCAGAAGACCAAACGCATGCGGACCTCCTTCAAGCACCATCAGCTGCGGACAATGAAATCCTACTTTGCCATCAACCACAACCCGGATGCCAAGGACTTAAAGCAGCTGGCCCAGAAAACAGGCCTCACTAAGAGAGTTCTACAGGTAAGCAGAGAACCACTCCTCTTTACTTAAGTTATCTCTCCCACATATGTGCGTGCACCTCATGTCTCATCCATGTCCCCCACATTTCACACCATTAATGTCACCTTTTGAGTTCTGTTTTTTTTTTGTTGGTCCATTTAGTCAGTAGATGTATATCGAGGGGTCTTTACCTGAAATTTGTAGACTCTTAAATGCTATCTTTTAAGAAAAGAAAGGCGAAAAGTAGCTATGAAGCCTACAAATGTAAGTTTAAAACTTTTCCTCACATTCTTAATGAGAGTGCACATGTCCTTTAATTTTTAGGAAAGAGCGAGGTGTAATTCAGCTCTTGCATAAAAAAAAAACAATCAAAATGAAGAGACGATTTTGTTTTTCTTTGCTATTAAAATCCACATTATTTGTATTCAGTGTTCAGGAGCTAAATGGTTCTTTGTTACCTGGCCCTTAAGCTCAAAATAATGTATGAAAATGATCATCTTACTAAGATTTATTGATTCAAGATAGTGATGATAATCTCATTTGTAATCTACTGTAATGATATGGTACTTTCTTTTTTTAAAATTAATCCTACGTAAACACTAAAAGTAAAAGCCACACTGGGATTGGTTTGCAGGTTTGGTTCCAAAACGCAAGAGCCAAATTCAGAAGGAACGTTTTGCGACAGGAGAATGGAGGTGTTGATAAGGCTGATGGCACCTCACTCCCTCCGCCCTCATCCGACAGTGGGGCCCTGACCCCCCCCTCCAGCGCGGCCACACTAACAGACCTGACAAACCCCTCTATCACTGTAGTGACCTCCGTCACCTCTAGTTTGGACAGCCATGATTCGGGGAGCCCTTCGCAAACTACCTTGACAAACCTTTTCTAAACGAGCTATCTCTAGCAAGCTGATTGTTCTTTTACCTGGTTTTATTTTTGATTATTTTTTTCAATTTCCTTTTAGTTTCTTTCCTCGATTTACATTTTATTTTTTTAAGTGACACCCTTAAAACCAAGCAGAGACAGCTCCTTGGAACAGAAAGTGCTGTACTGTGTACGCAAAAAGGAACAACAAGAGCAGCAACAGCAGCGGCCGCTTTAAAACAGACGGAAATCATTCTAATGTGTAGCATTCGAAACTGCATGGCACATGCAGGGATTCCTTGGACATTCTTGGAGTTAAAGGAATTAGAAATTTGTCTTGGATTCCATGATTCATTGGAGAAAAAAAAGAAAACACTAAACTTGAAGTTTGTCTGGAAAACTAGACTTTTTTGCCTGATTTGACTTCATTTGTACATTTGTATTGAAACATGATCAGCTAAGCCCTTCCTAATCATGCTTAATTGGTAAAAAAAAAAAATTAAACAATACCACAAACCTGTATATGAATGCACTGTGTTAGACTATCCAATTTAATTCTTTTTTGTTATGTTTTGGAATAATTTGGAAAAATAAACTTGTAGAATGTTCTGTATATGGGTAAACCCAGAAAACAGGCTTTAATTTTTTCCGAATGTTTCAGCCTAGCAGGCTGAGTTTGATGGAATTAGACACTGAAATATCTCACAGAGCTACATGTCAAACATCTAAAATTGCATTTCGAAGCACAGAGGAGCTGCAGCATTTGTCTGATTCGCAAGCTAACTGTGATCCAGAGAACAAATCCAATCCCACAATCTGTACAGTGGTAACTGTTCAACATGTAATGCAGTCACATTGGTAGAAACTGTTTGCTAATTAGAAGTCAACAAGGGGAATTCAGATTGGAGAGCAGTTTATGGGCACTGTTGTAATCAATTGTCTTCATAACAAAGCACTTTTTTTTGGACTTGTAGGTCTCATAGATTAACCATAGTCAGAAGGACAGAGCCTAGTCAAACCTATCCATAGATCCACAGCTAAACTCAATTGCACAGTGACAACATACTGCCCAGAGAAAAGTGCATTATTGTTCTTATCATGTTGCTCAGGGTAATGATGTGATTTTAAAAAGGGAAAAGAAAAAAAAAAAGAGCAGGGGTGAAAAAAAAAATGAAGTGGTTGCGCCGCTTAAGACTTAAATGTGGGAGCTGACAAAAGTGAAATGAGCTCGGATGGGTGGAGTCGTGAGAGGCAGCCAGTGGGAAATCATTATCCATGTGTTCTCCTGTTTGGCCATATTTACACTTTCTTTGCTGACACTTGCCACTGAACAGACCAAAAAACATGTTTCTTCTGGCTGAAAGACAGAGAGAGAAAAGGAAGAGCGAGCAAATCTTCAATGGAGTTGATACATTTCATTGTGAGCGTCACAATTTGTTCTTTTGTAGAACAAAGTGGTACTCTTGATCTACTTAATGAAGTAGATGCCTAACTCAGTTCTACTATGTGCCTTATGCTATAACTTGGCTGGAGAAAGTTTGTGAAATTCAGGATATATGTGTTCTTTGTTAACTGATTCACATCCTTTTGGCGCCTCACTAGTTTTGTACTGTTTTGCATCTTATTTCCGAAGATCTTTTTATGGTGTATCCTGTTTAAAAGGGGGCAGCGATGTCATAGAAAGCATTTGTGCACTCTTTCAGATATAGTTGGGTAATCCAAGAACCTTATATATTGATCTTCGTGTTAATAGTTGAGTACAGTAAGTGTTCTATCAAGATTGTCCATGTTTCCCTGTTTCTTGATAAAGATGGTGTATAGAAACTATTTCCCCTTAAATATTTATGGACCAAACGGTTGTTATATATCTTATTAAATTTGTGTGAATAAAAATAATTTGCTTTAAACGGGTTTTATTTTTCATTACACTTGCCATTTTTGTCTTCTTTCTTGAATACAATTTTTGTTTATCACATCAACAAATGAGCGCATTCAGTTATTAATAACCAGTTAAACGTCTTCATTTTTGCTTCCATTTTTAATTTCTATTTCCTAATTTATGATGTTTCTGGTTTTTAACGTAATGCCCCATGGATTTGCATCTAAACCCTGCAGTATAAAACTTGAATTTGCTTTTTAATGCATGAACGTGGCTTTAAATTTGAAATAAAAGGAATGCTTCAAAGCATATATTGATTTATATGCGTATATAGTATATATTTTTGCGTAAACCTAAAATGAAGTAAAAGTAAATGTAGACCCCATAAAGCCAGGTTTCTCTGTAGTTAATATATTCTTACTCTATCATTTCTTTCAGGGAGAACAAATCTTGGGGCATTACAGCCATACATCCCGACGTTTGAAAATTCCCTAAAGTATTAAGAGAAGGGGAAAACTTTGATGGGAATTCCTCACCATTGAAGACAAAGACAATATTAGGAAATATTATTGAGAAACAAATGAACAACCAACATAAAACCTGTTTCATTTGCAGTTGTACACCAGACGATTTTTAAAGCTAAAATTTGTCCTCCAAGTGTTTAAATACATAAGTAGAAGAGTCCCACAATGTATAATATTCATGATATCAATGTGAGTGAAAAAAAACAAACTGTATTGGAGTAAAAAAATATAATAAAATGTACTGTGACATAGCTTTAAAAAAAGAGAAAAACTTACAGAGGCAGGATGTGATTGAAAGCCATCAGCATCCAACATGAAACCGAGACGATATGGATGTTATTGGTATGAACACGTATACACACACATTCACACAACACGCATGTCATATAGCAATCCTTCAGGCACAGCATACTGTACTACCCTGCTGACACAAATCCATACTGCCCCCCCGCACCCTGTCCAAGAATCCGCTTGCTAAATAGAAGTTTTCTTTTGTCACGAGTGTCATTTCGTAAACACATGGCCTCCTTGAAACTCGGCAGCAGGATGCCCATCAAATATGATGAGTGTATGAAGAGGACTGCAGAGCTGGAGCTTTGCCATCTGGCTGTACCGAGGGAAGGAAGTGGAAAAGAAAGAAAGAAAAAAAAAAAGACAAAGTGGAAAGCAAAGAGATTCTCGTTTTGCATGCGCCTCGTCATCTTGTTAACATTTTCCTTGAGATGTATATTAATTCCTTTGATTCTCTGTATGATTTATTGTCAGCTGCACAATAAAGCACATGAATTAAGTCCCTCACGCAGACAGTGTCTCACATGGATAGAAAAAAAAAAACAAATGTCACTGAAAGGACATAGATAGTACTGCTTCAAGCTTTTTTTTGTTCTTATTATTCAGTTTATTGAAAAGGGCAAAGGAATATTGTTTCACAGCTCATTACTTCGGTTATTTGTGAGTTCCAATACATTTCACCACACTTAAGGTTCATATTCCTATATTTGGTGTATATAACAGGTGGTTTATTCTTATAAGTTACATCCTGACAGGGAATTGAAGACATGCAGTTGGTCTGCTGGTAGTTTTTAAAAATCTTATTTTAATAAAGGCATAAACCCTATTGAGCACTTTACTTTTAGCAGAAGATATGAGATACATCAGATGTTCTGATATTTGACATATGATCCATAGGAACAATGGTGTGCCAAATAAAGTAGAAGCAACACAAATCCACTGGTGCCACATTGCTAAATAAGGACGGTGTGAAGAGAAATAAAAATGATTTAAAAAATGAGGTGGAGAAACACAAAGAGGGGGAGGGGAGCGAGTCTGGGGCTACATGTGGACTGGTAAACAGGCTGGTGTTGAATTCCAAGGATGTGAGAAACAGCAAACACTTCAAGTCGGTCTAAGAGGTAACCTCAGTCTCTGGGGTGCCTCTGGCAGCAGGGCTGTGTTCCACGGGACTGACGGGAGGAAGGTGGGCAGGTTGACACCACAGAGCTACGGGAAGCCTGGCTGGAGCAGCAACACAAACAAACAAAGCCAACTCCGCTCGGTTTTTGGAGCTGCTGGGTAAAAATTCTGGACAACATCATGGCCCTGTGTTGACAAGACGAGGCTAGAGACAGGCCAGAAGCTGGAATGCTTCTTATCTGTAATATTCTAGTGTGTGTGAGTGTGTGTGTGGTATCATAACTCATTTCTGATCAACATCCTTCAGGCTATTTTAGCCATGTCTAGATATTGTGCATCAAAAAATCGTCGGTAAGTCGAGTAAAACTGCTGATGACTTTATGATGTTTGAGATTTTTTTTCACCAAACGTGTTTTGGTCGACCGACTTCAGTTACTGCAGATGTTCGGACTGTCACAAACCGCCTTGAATCTGAGACGAGCCCAACTTTATGGGAACACCAACAGGTAAGGAAGGGCCTCTGCCAGCTGACACCCTCCTCTGCCTCTCTCATCTCTCCCTCCTGCTACAGTAAATGACAGCTGTGTACTTTGACTAAAGCGATGCTGACAAGGCGTCGCATTGTCTGTCACATAAAGGAGTTTGTTCATAAAACTTGGGTGATCCCAACATATGTGAGCCTGAAACATTAAAAAAAACATACATAGAATTCCAGCTTGTGTTAGTTCATAGTGAAAACAGAAGTTGGTTGGAAATTAAAATAAGATAAAACTGTCCTGCAAGAACAGATGAAGCAATTGATAAACTATAGATACGAGCAATGTCAATATTTCAGCTATGTACTAAAATGAATAGCTTCTCAGGTTATTAAAAGAATGGTTCACAAGGTTGAACAGTATTGAGAGCCACAAAGTGCAGACTGTGAAGACTGGCCATTTTCTTTATTTCAACACAGACCTGTTTAGTCAGTGACTCAGATTTATGCTTATTCAACGGGATGAGGTTGTACATCTGCCTTGACCTGTGACATTTGTAGTCTGATGTTTAATAAAGACTACCCAAGATGAACATGTTACTCATCAAGGAGGAATAAAAGCCTGCCCCTCTCACAGGAAAAAGCCTCTTGTTTGAAATTCATCTAAAGCCGTTGTGCGTGGCGTTTGCATTTTCTCCAGGTGCGTGCCAAGAGATCTGTCTGGATGCAGTCCAAAAACAGGCATATTAGGTTAATTATTTAATCTGTGACTGGAGGAAAGAATATGCATGGTTGCTTGTCTTGCTTGTCTGTGTGCTGACCCTGTGATGGACTGGCACCCTGACTATGATGTAGTCTGCCTCCTGCCCCCCCGCCCGTTTACCAGAGAATGAATGTCCAACACACTCCAGCTGGTATCATGTAACATAATGAGGTTGTCAGTGGTCACGTTTACACAATCAGAGAAAAAAAAATCTATATCATGAGACTTAAGTCCTTTAGAAAACCTCTAAATGACAACTCTTTAAACCAGACTAACTCTCAGAACGCAACTGTCATTCATATGATCATATTATAATATTCATATAATCTCTTTCTTTTGTCAGAAACCTAAGCACTTTACAAGCCGTGACAACAAATTAGCCCACATCAAAGAACATTTCCTCAAAGCATTTCCAGACGTTTATCCTGCTCATCAGGGCTGGCCTTACACCATCTGACAGTATTACCGTTCGAATAACTTAAACACAAGGTTCTCCAAAGGACAGTGGCACGACTAAATGATCTGATCGAACTCCAGCTGTGTGACTCATCTGTGCGTGCTGGCTGTTTGGAGGCATTTCAGTCATTTCCAACATCTAGAAGGTTATGAATAGTGAAATGAACATAGGACAACAAGTGTGCAGGAAGACTACACCTGAGTTCCAACTATGTCAACAGTTTCACATTGAATTCACAAAATGACTATTATCATCAATAGATGATTCCTAAAATAAGAATAGAAACCACTGTTAAGTTTGTTCACTGAACAGATACAGCTTAAATTTCTCAATTTCTTAATATTTCACATATGTTCAAATGTTAGTGTCCACTTTCTACATTGCCCAATTGACTGGTTGTATGGGCCTGGTAGGAAAAAGAATTGTATGGAATAAAAGTGGAATCCATGGACCCTCATGCGTGACATTTTTTGCCTCTAAAGGGTTGGGGCGGGGGAAAATAAAGTACATGGTCACCGAGGAAATTTAAATAAACATGCAAATTAAAAAAGATTAGTAACACAGTTACAAACTTTACATGCTAACATCTTACGCAAACCACCAGACCTGGATCGTGATCCCAGTCCTGCCACAAGAGTAGTGTCTGGCAGAAATAAACAGCCAACAGTCACGCCGACACCTCACGATTCACGATCACGGGCCGCGACAGCGTTTCAGATATTAGGATAAATGCACCTATGACAGCTTTTCTGGAGACACTGGCTTTGTGTTTCACACCACTTTTGTCAGCAAACAGGAAACGAGTTCCACCGTGAATGATCAGTGAACGCCGGCGAAAGTGTTTTCCAGGAAGCACACACACCCACGAGGTCACACATACATTACCACGCATTATTCACACACAGACAGTGACAAGCGACAGGGTCAAAACAAAGTATGGAATAATCACTAAGGCACAGGGCACATCTGCAGTTTACATGTTGCTCTGATAGTGCTGTTTCCATTGTCACTGGTTTTGTGTGTGAGTGTGAGTGTGAGTGTGTGTGTGTGTGTGAGAGATATTCTGCCAGTTCCGCCTCAGTTCCCTCTTCTCATTGCTAGGCGCCTATTTAACCTCAACTCGCACACCAACCAAGCCGCTAACTGAAACACACACCGGCACAGGGACTCACACACACACATATACACACACACACAGATAGATGTCACAGAGGAGACGATGTGAATGAGACAGCTCCACCGCTCGGTGCATGCGTGTGGGCGTGCGAGGGAGAGTGAGGCCTGACTCTCTGGCTGACGCAGAGCAGGTGTAGTAATCCATTCTGCTGGGCTTTCGCCAAGAAACGCCACACGCAGGCACACATGACAAACGCCGACACAAAAGCAGGAATCGAAAAGTGGACTTCACAAAGCGAACCAGACAGAAATAATATGCCAGTTTTGTCCTTCGCATCACCACCGAGTATTTCTCCTGTGCTTCATTTGTGCCGTGCTCACCGCATGCCATAAATCCTTTATTTCTCTGTTGTGCTGTTATTCTATATTTATATCCATTTGTTATTTGACGGCTCACATCTAGACAACCTTGGAAATGCTGCGATCAAGGCTGATAACTACAGGTTGCCATTGCACTTTGAAGACAAAACAACATTAATTAGTGAGTAAAATGGAAATGCAGTCATCATGCATGCTCCCTCTGAGTTGGGCTGGGTGTATGGGAAGAGAGACAACACTTCATACATATTTCCATCTGTAATCCTCCTCTCTATTCCTGTGATAGCTGTGCTCTGTGGGGTACATAAACAGGAAGCTCGTCTGCATTGATACGGCATGTTTCACTATGTGACAGGTCATCTTTGTACTGGCGGAGTGTAACCTCTCAGTTACTGCTGAACCTTCAGGATGCACGCAGCCTCTCTCCCCTCCATCTGCTGGTCTCTATGAAGTCTGCACCTGATCACAGGAGCTTTGACTGCAGCTTCTGTCTCTACCACGTTGCAGACATCTTTAACCCCTGAGCCAGATCAACAGCGCAGGAAAATAAAGTGACGTGTGTGAAAATACCAACATCTTTTTGCTTTTTTAAATGCCTAAAATGTGCTCTTAGCCTCTGGGTGCAATATTTCTGTATATTTCACGCTGAAAAGCCCAACTAGAATTTCTCTAAAATTTGATCGTGCTGAACTGGAACAAATATCTTTTAAAATAAATCTACTTTTATCTTGTCAGGAGGAAAATTATTTGTGATTCTTAAATTACCTCAAATTAAAACTAATCCTTGAAGTTTATACTTATTTTTTTTCCTACTCATATTAAAAATCTCCTCATATTTTTGTAATTTTGCTGTTAATGGTAATCATTGGGTTTAATTTCTCGCAATCTTTGTTCAATAAAAAGACTCAAGATATGAAGCAGTCAGGTGCACCACATCATTCAAATGTCACATTTACAGTAAAATGTCTAAACTCACTCATTCAGCTCCCTTCTTTTACCCTGGAGGTAGACCCTTTTTCCATCCTGGTTACCTGCAAGCGACACCTGAAACTCTGAAAAGGAACCGAGTGAGAGAGATCATACTACTTTTCATAGTAAAGAATATCCCCGAATCAAACGAACACCCTCTTTGTTAAACAAACAATATCTGCGAAAAGAACACAAAAAGTTTGCCATTGGCTTAAAGCACCAGATCAGTACAGGAAGCCACTTTTAGAACAATGAAAATCCAACACAATTATTAAACACTTTTTCACCAACAGGAGTGGAGGCATGCATGTTGAACTGGAGAATTTCTGGGTGCAGCTCCCCTTGCAGGCTGATGCATTACTTTTCATCCATCCATCTAATTATTCCCTTAGAAACCTGAAATTTGAAGATACAAAAGACCGTCCCTATCTGTCACTGAGCGGCATTGATCTTATTGAAAGAAAATGTGGGTGTAGAGGAAACTCAATATAACTCATGCCATTAAATTCCACACAGCATTATTCACATACAGAATTGACAGATTTCTGTGAGACGTTTCTTTTAATCTTCAACTGTTGTTGAAGAAAAAGGGGGGCGAAAATCCCACACTCCAGGCATCTCTCCTCTTCCATATTTGCAGTGAGGTTAACAAAAACGGCTATTGAAGTATGGAGAAGAAACACAACCCCACGTAACTTGTTGATTATTAACAATGGAGAACGGAAAGAAGACAGATGTGCTTCCAGTGTTTGAATTGTCAGTCTGAAATCAGCGCTGAAGCTTTTATCAAAGTAAAGTGAACTGATCAGCCACTGGTTACTCTCACTGTCCACCCAAGGCAACCTGCAATGATAAATCATTTTAATACATTATCTCAATATTCACAATTAGACTGGATGTGAGGATACTCTCACTCATGTACACTCAGTACTCATTCATGCACTCACAAATCTTCAACAGATGGAAAGTTCTCTACTTGTCAAGGAACACAGCTGTAATCTCCCTCCTGATCCACTGCGGTACTTCTGAAAACTGTTTCCAGCTAAAAAAGATTGTTCTTGGATCCACAAATTTTATTAAAAAAGACTTTATTAAAAAAGAATTGATGAATTCACTCATAAGGAAAAGTCAAAAGATGTAAACAGGAACAAACACTTACAGGATTACTGGGATCATCTGAGGCAAAGAGGGGGAAACGGTCCTGTGGCACGAAGAACAGTTATTCGTTTGTTTTACAAATTGTACGCTTCATCCCCATGACTAAAAAGAAACATTTGTTGTTATCACAGGACTTTTTTAAAGCCAGTGACGATGTCTTTGTTCCCATGGTAAGAGTGACTCGCACTTTGTGAATTCACTGCTGCAGAATGATACAAAGAGGTTTTAGAACAACATGTGCAAACCATTCAGTGTCATGTTTTTCAGGCAAAGACTTGCTTTTATCATCAAAACTTTTCAAATCTCTTTCCTTTCTGACTAAATAACCATGGCTTCTTATATACATTGTTAGTGCTATAGTGATCTGCCTCTAGTCCAGGCTTTTTAAATTAGAACAAAAATAGGGAATTCTATATAAGGTACTTTTTTACTTCATTATTTGAGAATCTTTCAACAGTAGTAGGTTTGAATCATATGAGTTTCCTTTAGGCAGTTAACGCAAATCCGATGGAAATGCAGAGAAAAAGTTTGGCCACTTGTTAAATCTCGCGGTATTTGACAGCCTCCCTCCCGTGCTGGGTTCTGTTGGGTTGTTTACATTACTGGCACACTGGTTAGCAGTGTGGTGATGAAGGGGGCCTTCCAGTGGAGTGTCTGTCTGAAAACACGTACACGTATCGCCTGACTTCTCGGCACAGGCGCTCTCCGCCAGAAGAAAAAACTTTGTAGTGCACAGGCACAGTGCCACGCAAGAAGAGAGGCCCGCCGACGTGCTTTTTCGTTGCGACCTTGGAAGGAAAGGGAAAGTCAAAACAAAGACAACAGCCATAGCCATCAGTAGAAACTCTTAACGTGAAGGAGGAATAGCCTAGCAGCACAGTCCCACTTCCTGGTGAGTACTGACACGGCGCTAGCTGACAGTGAATTTATGAAACTTAAATACATCTAATTAACCTCTTCTATACTCTTGCCTGCTTTGTTTATTCTCATTAGTTATTTTTCAGTCTGAAACCTGCCCACAGTTGTCACTGTCTTTGTTCAAACTTAAGTGTGGAACTCAGTGGAAAAAGTTTCCATGAAGTTCGCTAGCTAGCTTAGCCTGCTAGCCAACTAGCTTGGCGCCTTGCTAACTTTAACTACTTTTAAATGACTAAGTTGTCGCTGTCAGTGAAAGGGAGAAGTGGCATTGATATTGCGTTATTATAATGTGCTTATAAGCACCTTTCTCGGGTATTCACCCTCTGGACAGAACAATAAATCATTACAGTAAAATCTGTGATGGAAACAAGGTAGTGCTGCCTCTGCTGTCCCGCATTGTGACAGCCGAGCAACTTAACACGTACTGAATCTTTTACGAAGTCATCAGAAGTTATTGGGAAACCAGTGTGATGGTTCTGAACATACGTGCCTGTGAATGCTTTCCCGATCCTGATGTGGCTTGATGCCTAAGTAATGTTATTTTGTATCCATGCTCAAACTCAAGTCAAGTGATGTATCAATAAGCCAAGCTCAGCCCAAAATGCCTACTTAAAATGGAGGACTGTGTCAACTGTGTTGTTGTCAACAGTAACATTCCCTGAGAATTCCTGTGTAGAGTTAAGTAGAATGTCATGCCATCATATAAACCTATGTATTATCTTTAAATACATACCTGTAATATCTTAGAATGGCTCCTTCACTTTTTTTTGGTTGATGTGTGATGGAACTAATCATAAGGGGAGTTATCCAGTGGGATATCTGACATATTACATTGATGAATAATAAATAAACTCAAGTCAAATCGAGTTTGATCACAAAATACCTAAAACAAGTAAATCGACATAAATCAAAGCTAACACACCTAGTTTAACTTTTTAACTGTAACTTTCAGTCATGTTCGGAACACAATTCCATGTGTTTCTACATAAATGTGTTATTCCTCGTTTTGAAGACCTTCTCCTGTTTTTCTTTTCACATTGTTAAAGTCTGAGAGTTTTACTCACAAAGTTTGTGTTTTTGGAAAATGCTTGTGGTTGCAAACAGACTTCTGGAGTTTAAGAATTTGACATTTTCCACATGTCACTGAAAATGAGAATGCAAATGAGGGGGGGGGGGGCAGACAGATGCGTACGTTGGTGCACAGCCAGTCTCATCTCTATTGGTCTAAACAAAAAGGAGGTTTCTATCACACACTGTGTTGCTGAAACTGCCCATCACAGCCAAATCATACAGGCGTCATACAATCACATTTGGCTACACTACAGAGGGATGATTCAAGCGAGCATTAGTTGGAGCTGACATACCTTGTTGACCCAATTATTACTCACTTCTGGGTTGCCACATACCATCATCGTCAGAGAAAACAGGCTGGGGTCTGGCAGCGTCATCAGGTGATTGAGATGAACACTGGCTGGCTCTGTGAAGTTGATAATCACAGAATGTGTCATGAACCGGATGATCAGAAAATGGCTGACAAATCTTTGCATCAGTCTCTGTGGTGGATCAGAATTTGAGTTTGAACTGATGGAGGATAGATTGCTTCTGACAGGATTGGCAGTACCAATCAATTATTTCAGAAAACTTTGTTTAGGCAGGGGTCTGGTGTATAGGGCTGCACACATTTTTGATGACAGTTCAGTTTTATGGCAATCAGTGTTTCTTATTATTAGACCTTTAGACTAGAGTGAGAGCTAAATGCTATTCATTGATGTGGAGACATGTGCTGCTCTCTCAGCAGTGATTTAGTACACTGGAATTTACCAAATCACTCATTCCTGTGAGAGTTTCCTGTTTTAGCCCTGAAGCCGGCCCCTCCGCTGGATTAAAGATCAGATGAGACATTTGTCATCTGACCACTTTAAAAGTCATTTTGCCGTTGGGTTTTCACAAAGAACAAAAAAAAAAATGTTTGCTCTCTTTTTTTTATTTATTTATTTTATTTTCACAATGCCTATTTGAAGGAAGATGCTTCCTGGGGCCTTTTTGAGCTACATTAAACACTGTCTTTTGCATGATGTCAAAGACCTTGGCCGAACATCGGAGAGAAACAATGTTGGCAAAGATAATGGATCATTTCAAGCTACTTTAACATTCTGGCTTTGTGCATATTTGTTACTTCATAAGAGGAGAAAGGGAAGGAAATAAAAATTAACGAGTCTATAGCTTTGTAGGAGATGGAAACTTAGCACTTTAAAAGAATTAGGATATTCCTTACCAGACTGAGTTTGGTTAGAGTTTAGAATAAGGTCCTTCAGAAATGAGGAAAAGGTTGTCTAAACTCCTTCTCAGACTCTCAAGCAGCCGGCCTGTCAATATTTTTCATACCCATCTCCCCTCCATCACAGGAAGGGTCACTGGTGTTTCAAGCATTCACATTTTTGGACGATGCCTTGCAGCTCCTTACGTCCTGTGAAAGTTGTTAATTTCACCTTGGCACTGATGCTTTTTCTTTTTGGGCTTCATGTTTCTCTGGTGGGAAACTAACTACAAAAACATTCAAGCATGAAAATCCTGACCTAGGACCTGTTTTAAAGATGCTAAAATTCTTTCAGTGCCCCTGGGTCAGCTTATGCCACGATCATACAGTCTCAGCGATTCACTTAATAGCTCAGAGTATTAGAGTAAAAGGGTTTTATTTAGCCTGTTTTTACATCCTTGGCCTTGTTCTTCTGCTTTAAAATCCTGTTTTATACAAAAAACTCATTTAAATGTGGAATTTAGTTATTAATCATTTAGGAAAAAAAGAGGTTGAAAATAAATAGTGTCACTGCAGTCGTCTTTTTCCCCTTCTCTCTGAGAGGGTTAAAATAAAGTCCCCTTTTCACCCAAAAAATAACACACGCGCACTTTCCTATAACATTTGGGGAATGGATGACGATGTTTTTCCATAGCCGTGCATTATTTTGAGGTGGAAGGTACACTCGCAGCGCAAAAAAATGTGCACTTTTTTACTATTGGAGCTAAACTGAAACTCTACTAACAATGACACTCATCAGGTGAATGGCAGTTGAAGCACTTTTGGAAATGTGTACGTCTTGCATGTAAAGACTTGTGTTGAAGGGGCCATGTTTTTTTTTTAAGGACAGGAGCCAACTGGAAAACTGTTGAAAACCGGTGAATTGCGTCTAGCGAGACAGTTGTTATTCCGGTGTTGCTTAACTTTTGCCTCTCCTCTCAGAGCAAACACAGGTGACACAACGGCCTATCTGTGCGTTCCTGTCCATGCGATGCGAGCAGTTCAGAAAAAGGGAAATAACTCCGGCATTGGAAGCGGCCTGTTCAGGCTCTCCAGCCATCAGTTACCTCCACTGACGCCTCAGAGGTGCATCAACATCAACGTCCACTTTAAAAGTCAAATCAACGTAGGTGTGAGAAGGGCTTGTGTCTCTAAGCTCGGAGTTACAGCAACTTTAAGAATGAGCCGGACTCTGCATTTTCCCATTTTAATAAAACCACCAATACCATATTGTTGTGTTTTGAGCTTTGATGGAAAGCTGACTCTCCAGCCTCCTTTTTAATTGGCTATCAGTTTCCAGTTGTCTCCTCTCCCACTCTATCGCTTTTGATTATCCACATGCAAAAATACAAATGCCCCAGGATATGATTCACTTTCACAGAATAATCACAAGATGCTATATGCCACTGTAAACACCACATCAGTGACAGTGACAGTACACATTTGTGAGATGAGATGAGACAAAAGCAGAATGAATTTGCACTCGCGCAGAAAGAGAGGATTTCTTTTTCTTTGTGTGTGTTTGTGTGTATGTTGCTTGCTGACTGTGCTATGGGCATTTGTTCCAGACTCACCACGAATAAGCCTTAATGTCTCACACAGGATTTGCTGCCGAACGGAGCAAATTTGTGCGAGAGCATCTTGTTTTGGCAGATTTTCTGTTTTGCCCTCCCCCCTTTTCATTATGGAATGCCAGTGATATTTGCTTCATTTTTTTTTCATTTTCCTACTGATTCTTCATGTTGAACGTAAGGCTAAAGATCAGAGATGGTTTAGTTATTTTTAAAGTTGACCAAAATATGTCTTTTCAAGGTGTCGGCAATCACTGTTGGCACCCAAGCTGTTAGAAATCCCTCACTGTGCTCTGTTTGAAACGTTGGAAGCTCTTTCTAATGCAAGGCATTTCTAACACCTTTCAAGCAGTACAAACAAATGAACGAGACACTCAGAATCAAGACTGTTTTTTTTGTGCTTGGACTGTCAGCATGGCCAATTTTAAATGGTGATTGAGTTAGCTGAACTTGAAACTGATGCCCACACTTGAAATGGACGCTCTCCCTGAATGGATATACTTCAAAAATACATGTAGATGTAAAACACCTTTGGACGCAAGTCCACTTGACTTGATTGGAAAATTATTCATGAATCGCAATCAAACTGTTCAATTTCAGTCATGGTGGGTGTCAAACAGCAAACATAGTAGCTTAAATTAGTTATGTTTATTGAATTTAAGAGAACTATATTGTGCCCCATGATGCTGAACAGAAACTAAAAGCTTATAGGCTAAATCTGGAAAATGACGTGATACAACTGCGATTTCTTAGAGTTGAGAAGGTTTTCAAGGTCTGCTTTCATGTCAAATTCACAATTAGTGTTGCCCTTTAGAAAAAGTAACGGGGACCAAGTGTATCACTTGTAGCTCTGCATGGGTACGGAGAATAAGTTGAGCTTTGGTGCACACTGCTGCAGAGATTTTGGACGGCTGCATGGGAAAAGGGGAAGCCGTCATTGTGAAATCCATGTCTCTTTGTGTCACAACGGCTCATTTGTGTGTGGCAGACGTCTTTCTCCTGCTGCCTCTGCTTCCCTCCATGACTCACAGCTGCTTTCCATGGTCTCCCCGGTCTCCGGGTTTGGCCTGGAGCTTTGAGGTTACAGTCAAAGCTTGGGGGCATATAGAAGGGAAGACGAGTCATAATAAGCAGCTCCCTTCAACTCCTGCCCTGCTTGCCCTCGAGGCCCTTTGTCTCACCCCTTCCTAATTCCACGCCCCCCCATCACTGCTTCTCATCTCAGACCCTCGTTGCTCACCAGCTTCCCCCTCTCTCTATGTAGATTCCCCATGTTGTCGTCTTCTTCTTCTTCTTCTTCTTCTTCTCCTACTTCTACTTCTCAGTCAAATCATTAGCTTTTACTCAGACCCATCCTTAACTCTCCCCTCGTCACGTCTACCTGGGGGTTCCTCTCAGCCTTCTCCTTTCCTTCCTGCCCGGCCTGGCCCGCTGTCAGGGAGGCAGGCAGCCCGACTCCCTCAGAGCAACAGGAAGCTGCAGCAGCAGGGGTGAGGCCTGTGTGGCGCTCCCGGCTGCCTCTGTCAGAAGTCCTGCCAAGCCAGCAATGGGAGACCTTTGCCAGTGTGGTATTGAGGCACCAAATAAAAATATTTTACAGATGTCTGATGGCAGGCATTAAAAGTCAGCGGAGACTCCTAGGCCCGGGGTAGAGGTGTCTTTTAAGCACAAATGACCTGTGTGTTGATGGGTTTTTGTGCAATATTTATGGAAAAAGAGAATGTTCTTTGCGTTTGCATGACGGAGAGGTCCCTCAAAACAGTTATTCGGGTTGGCACGGTTCTCAGGAAGTCAGCCAGTGGCTTGAGGAGGGAAGAGGGCCGTTCTGATTCTGCATTGGCCGGGAGAGGAGATTGATGTGGTGGGCTTGTGTTTACAGAAGAGGGGAATCCAATGCCGCAGTCCTGCGAATGCCTGGCCGACTTCCCAACCAGTTCTGGCTTGACAGTTTAACAGTGAATATTTAACATTGCGCTACACTGCGAGGCTTGGCTGTAAACAGCAGTCAGCAAGAGGCATAGCAGGAAAAGCTTCCACCATCCTGGGCTGTGGTGGCGAAGCCCACCTAAAAACAACACGCAAGCAGGAAGCACTTAAAGTAAAGTTTTGATTTTTTAGAAAAAGCAGATGGCACTGGCTGGTGGTGTCACACTGTAAAAAAATAAATAAAAAAATAAAAAAGAGGGGGAAAAAAAAGAAGCACCAGGATCCCCTGATGAAAGCAGCTCCCGCCTGCTTTGAACAGGGAGTCTGTCATGGCTGGTGTCTGCTGTGTGGCTCCGGGTCAAACTGTGATACGCAACTCCTGGAATTTGCGCTTTTCAAGTTCTTCATGTTCAAATCGTCTGAGGGAAAAAACAGAGTGGGGAAAACAGGAATTCTCATAAATATTAAAATTCTAATGTGTGAAAGTGGCAGGGAAGACCTCTCTGGTTAGCTGCTTTCAACCCCAGTTGGGGAGCCTCTGTCTCTTTGTGTGTCTCTTGTTCTCTTCATTTCTCTGCAATTCCAGTGACTGATGTTTTCATTTTCAGAATCCCACTCTCATATAAATACACCTATACTCATATTTCTGTATAATATAAAGAATTCAAAGAACACAAGTATGATAAAAGGACCCTTTTAGAATATTTATGTTTCAAACAAGAGCAAACAATGACGGTTCTGGGCAAATACTAAGGAATAGCACGAGTAAAAAGATACTTTTTGCGAGTCTTTTAATGACGCAAAATATAAATATTTTGAACAGAAATCTGTTGTGGCTATGTGAAGCTTTACTTTACTATTCTCATAAAAAATACAGTTGCTTCTTTGTTGAAGTTCTCTTTTAACCGAGTTTACATTGAGTTATATTGAACTGGGACTCTGAATGAAGATTAGATGGTTTTCATCTGAAAGATTTTAATCTTGTGTCAGGTCTTTCCTAATTTGCTATGATTGGAAAGTCCAAGTTTTTGACTAATAGTTGCAATGGTGCATCCCATTAGGGACAGGCTACAATTTAAAACGGCATCTTTGCTAAGTTGTTGGTTCTATGTTTGCTCAACATTCGTCTGTCCCTCAAATAATTGAGCCGATCTCCAACGTAACACCGAGGAAGCACAACACAACTTGAAAACATTTAATTAAAGTTTCGTTCGAATGGTAAAGAACTTTCTGCTTTGTGCCTGTCATTTAACTTAAGGGCTGGAAATCGGGACCCAACACTTCGCGCCTCTCCTCACTTGGCCCGGCTAAAAAATAATCAGATGCCAGTTAAGGACATATTTATTCAGTTGTTACCGTGTTAAGCCTCACTTCCTGAGATCTTGAAACGAGGTTGATTTGGTGAGTTTCACAGATGTTAAGAGAATTTAGGGCAGAGTCCAGCCTCTGTTAGGGATGGTGGAACAGGTCTGACATCTCTTCTGAACTGAAAAGGGAAATCCCTGCAGGCACAGAGTGGAGAGGAGTGAATAAGGGAGGAGGGCGAGAATGAAAAGAGGTGCGACCCCTTAGGGGTAACGTTATTCTCTGATCGTCAGCTCCACACACACACGCTCACACACTGGGACGCTCCGTCGGTGTGCCGGGTAATGCACTCATGCAAAGAAAGATGAGTGCCTGAGGAATAAAAATAAACATTGAACTTTTTGCGTGTGCTTTTGTGCATCTGTCTGTGCATGTGTTGCTTTCATGTTAGTTTACGTTTTTCTATTTTAATTTGTGTCCAATGCTTATTTTGAGGGGATCTTGGTTTGGATTGTTGGCCCACTCACAGCTGTTTCAAGGGTGGCGTGGTAGGAGCCTCGCTGTTTGCTTTCATACTACGGCACAAAAATTGGATTAAATTTGTTTTTTGCAACGTTGAAAGATTTAAGACAAATAGACGCCAACTGTTTTGATTTATCTTATTTAGTTCTGTTTTTTCCCTGCGTGTTTTTTCTATTTTTTAACTTCTAAAATCATAAGTCAATTTTGACTCACTCATTTGGTTTGGCTTTGAACATTTACTCATGTAAACAAACTAAGATTTTTTTTTTTATCTGGTGTGATCATGAGCTAGGATCAGCTGTCAATAAAAGGAAGGGAAAATTGTTTAATTGTTGATTTCATTATAAAACGTTGTCCTCCTTTGGCAGGATGTCCTCACTGGGACAGAGCAACGTAGCCCTCATGACCTGATGGAGCTGAATGGTTCTGGATTTGTTTAGAAGCTCTGTGTGCACGGCAGCCAGCTGGGCCCTCCACAGAAGCCACAGCAGACTGAACCCCAACCAGAGCCAGACCAAAGTTAGATTTTTTTTTTGAGGATCTATGTCCCATCGGCTCCACGTTACCGCATGTGCTTCGTATAGACTTTAATTTATACGTTTATTTCTGTTTGCTTTTGAGCACCGTGTGCTACGTGAAGGTTTGGGCCACGGTTTTAGTTTGGTATCTCTTTCTCTCCTTATAGAGTGCAAAGCTTAAGCTGAGGTTGTTTAGGGTTTAAGGTTTAAGGGTTTTCATTTCTAACTGTGCAGATGATGAGGCGTTGTGGTCCTCTTCCCATCTTTTACAGAGCATATTAGAAGACTCGGTTATAGAAAAGTCCCAATACGAGCCCTTAGACCCCCAGATCAGGAGTCAACTGTGTTGGAAGGTTTGCCTTGGAACTACTCCTCTCGCATTACTAATGATTTGGACATCTTGTGCTTGTCATTTTCTCTTAGACAAACGTCTGCGCTGACACAGTTGAACAGCATCAGGTTATTCAAGAAGAAGGGAAAAGCTGCTTTTCAAGCAGCAGAAGATATTATGGGGCTATTTTTGGAGAAAAATGGACTGTGTGCACCAGATGGTTTTTGTAAAGGGTTTTCATAGATGGGAAACCTGAATTAAAAGGCTCACTGTCTCCAAACAGCATCTCCACGCAATTTCTGCTGTGGGATAAAGGGCTTTTTTAGACCACCTTCAACTAAAAGTAGCTTTTGTCTTATACAACAACTCACTAGAAAGCCCTGTATTTTGAGGTCTAGGTACTCAAGGTCTTTTTTTTTTGTGGTGAATTCATTAAATCCTAATAGATGGTATGATAAGATACATTTCTGTGTATTTTAAAGTTACTTCACAAAATATGATGGGGTGAGGGATTCCTATTCCTATTTGGAGATTCCCTGTTAGTGTGATTTTAAATTCAGATTTCTGGCAATAAAAGCTGTTATAAATTAGACCAGAAATGCTCTAAACTGCAGTTTCATCACCGTTCTTTTGTTTTATGTTACTGACAAACCTGAGCTTGGAATTCTATTGTGTATTCATTTATTTGCTTGCATGAAATTCCCTCATTTGTCCCCATCTTATGTATTATTTTATTATTTGAAATATTAGCCTCCTAGCCATGCGGATAAACAGACCCCCAGCCCTGCGGTGCAGAATGTCACATCCAATATCTCGGTGCCAGAGGTGATGAAGCTAATTTGGTGGTCAGTCAGTGACATGGCTAACAAACAAAGCCCTCGTTGGTCCTGGAGGGCTGGATTCTCAGCACTACTGTGCAGCGCTCTGTTCTGCATTGCGAAAGACCACGAGTCGTTGCCACAGGGCACTAACGCAACCTAAAGCTCTGGATCTTCGTCATTCTGGGCTGTGCAGCTGTGGGTGGGGATTTGTTTTCTGTAAATACATGTAGGTATTTCCTCTTACTCGACTTTTTTGTGAGAGAAAATGATAAATTCTATGTAAAACTCGTGGTTCAGTCAAACACAGTTAGATTAATGTATAATACGATATAGCATGATATAATATAACATCATATATAATGTAATATATGCTACATATTTACTGATAAATGAAGAGGAGAAGTGACCTTTAAAAATCTGTGCTAGTTACTGTAAGTGAGTGGTTACCGGGAACTTCAGCTTTGTGTAGTAGAGGACTGATGGGGGGGTGGAACCGTGAGTCATGTTCGTGTCCATGTGTTTGGGGATCCTAATGCAACACTTCCACTAAGTTATGGTGTGTCCATGTTGCTATAGTTGGCGGATAGCGTAAGAGATGCCCAGAGGAAGCAGATGGCGTTGTTTTATGTTGTCTAATTTCATACCTTGTTTGAAAAAATGGCTGGTATGAATAAAAATGTTATTGTAAACTGCCCATTCCCAATTGTTCTGAGTCCAGCCTTTATCTCAGAAGTCGGTTGCGTAAAAAAAAAGCGACCTGACTGAGTTCCAGTATGATTCAATCATTTCATAACCCTCCATTTCTTCATTTTGTGGATTTAAAAGTGGTCTTGAGATCATCTTCCTTTGTATGGGTCCACTTTCAGCACAGCTTGAACTGTGTGACAGATTATCTCCCAAATATTTTCATGTCCTTTTTCACCCCCATTATTGAATAGGAAGCCTTAGGCTTTACAGCACCCCTGAACCATAAGCTTCTTCCTGTATACCTCTCAGTTGGTGTCACAGACTTTCTATAAAAGATGGACTTTGCATCCGAGCCTCAGACATGAAGTGTCAAAGAAGTGCCGTAAAATCCCACTAACGGCTGCTTCGCACTTCCTGGTTTTTACTATGAGCTCAGTGGCAAATAAACTATTCCCTGAATGCACCCCACAAACAAAAGCCTTTTCCACATGTTCAAGTTTGTAAAAAACAAAACAAAATGTCCTACATTCACACAGGTGGAAACGAGAGGGACCTGCAGACTTTGTTGTTTGAATTGGAGTTCAGAGACATCGGACGTCGGACATTAGAAAAATAGTCACATATAAGCATCACAACATTTTTTGTGCATTTAGGGCTATAAGTCTTAGCATCACCCATTTGCATTCACATTTCAGTGGAAAGACAAGTCCCAGTCATAAATAAGCTGTGTGATGTTTCTGACTAAGCAGGTTTTGATTATTGCTACCTAAAATAGAAAAACTGTTTCTAATATAGTGATGAATGCACCAGTTTATTTACCGTCATTTTCTGACTGTTGGGAAAACCTAAATATAAGCCGCACCGACTAACTTCGAATAGAAAACAAATGTGTACTTATAAAGGCCGCACTTGTCTGTTGTTGTCACGTCTGGTGTCTCGTCATGTCATGATTACCTATTGTGTACACCTGGGGTTTCCCTCCCTCATGTGTTTAAATAGTCCTCGTTTCCCCTTGTCTTGGGCGAGTGCGTTCTTGTCCGTCTTGTCCCTCGTCACCCCCACGCCAGGTTTGTTTTTGTCACAGTTTTTGCCACAGTTTTTGCCACAGTCTTGTCACAGTTTTGTTAATCGTTATTTTGTTACTTTGCCACAGTCGTGTTTGGTTTGCTTTGATACTTTGATCACAGTTTTCCTCAGCTTTGCTTTGTACTTTGTCTGGACTTCCACCGTTTTGTTATAATAAACCTTGTTTCCGTCATCTCCGCACCTGAGTCCTCCCTTCAAGACCCTCCTCATGACAGTTGTAACACGAGATATTTACATAAAAAGGTGTTACACAAAAAACACTTGCAATTTTTGTTTTTTTTTAAACAGATATTCTTGTTTGAATATCTATAAAAAAAAAATCCATTTGAGATGGCAAAAGTTCACACAAATACTAAAAATAACCATGATAGGCCATTAGGTTGTGAAAACATCTATGTTAAAACTGTGAATTTTGAATCGGCCTGTTGTTGAGTCGTGGTATTTAAACGAATGCATCCTGCCATGATAACGCATCAAAATAGAGCACAACATTCAGCCCTAACATGCAAAAACTTTTGCACAAAAGTTCTTAATTTTCAAATTACCCCCCCCCCCATCCATGTATTATTCATTTAGTTTCTATTTTAACTGAGGTGTGATGGTGATATGGCATTTTGAAAGGTTGTAGATGTAGTGAAGGTGTGCAAGCACAGCCCAAACCCCCTGGGTCCCCTCTCCTGAACGCCTGGGGGCCCTCTCTCCTTCACACAGCCTGCTCATTGACGCACTAAGCTGGCTTCTCAGGGATCACACAGCTGTCTTAAACGCACCTCCATTTTTGCATATTTTGCCCACACGCTCTCTCTCTCTCATTCCTTGCACAATCAACAGTTTGTCAATATACTTTGCTTATTGTGCGTGATTGACAGTGTGAATTGGTTTCACCCAGTAATAGAAGTGAGGAGGGGAAAAAAACAAAAATAAGACAAAGGTAGTGTGGCTGGCGGTTTCCTTTTCAACCGGTACCTTAGCTGTCTGTCACTCTTCTTTTATCATTGAAATTGGAGTTTATCTTTTACAAGCTTAAGTGGAGTGTTTTTGTTTTTCAAGTGATTATTAGCAGCCTCCTTAGCTGCCTTCTCCGGCTGGTGAAATGAGAACATCAAAGGCCGCTCCACGCTAACGAAGCGCCGCTGACTGCCTGGCTCCAGCCTTTCTACTGTAAAACACCTGCTGAAGTGACAGACCGGCAACAAAGAGGGGCCCTCGCCACGAGAGAGAGCCGCCCGTGCCCCGCTGAAGTGGGTCGGACAATGGAGCGCAGAGCAGGGGGGGTGGGCCTGGGCTTTTAGCCACGTGCCAGATCATGTCAAAAACACACAGCACAGAGGAGCACGACGGAGAGGACATGGGAAGGACAAGAGCTAGGGAGGCGGAGAGGGGAGTGACTGACACCTGCTTGTGCTTGAGCTCTTTTCTCAACAGCGGACATCCTTAGTATAGACGTCGGATGCGGGGGGAAATAAAAAAAAAAACGAGATGAGGGGATACAAATGTGCAGGTGTGCACAGGCGTGCAGATGAAGACAGAGGACGGCTCAGTTTTGTTAATGGGACCATTTGCCCATGGAAGGTCAGGTTATGCTGATGCGCTTTACAGAGGCTTTAAAGGGCGAGATGTACTTGCACCGAAGCAGGGCACTCTACTAGCTCATTTGGACGGACGGTTAATAAATCATTTCAGGCCTCACATGAAGCCTTGGCTTATCGTGCTGCGCTGTTTACTTCTGCGCTGAAATAATCATGAGCCCATAAAAATGTGAAAGATAAAATCTAAAGGATGGCTATAAATAGTTAGCAAGCAGCGTTATGGATCACTGGCCTTGTTGAGTCCCAGTGGACCATTGTGAATTTCTTTATCTTCATTTCCTTTTTTTTCATGCTTTTTCCTGCGCTTTCTTTACAAGGGGGAAAAGTGAAGGTTGGAACATATCTCACACACACACACACACACACTCCCATACGGTTTGGAAGCACCAAGGTTGTTTTTTTTTTCTTCACTTTCTTTTAATTTATTGTTTTTATTTACAGCTGTCCACAAACTCGACATAGAACTGCACAAAAAGAAAGCTGGAAAAGGTAAAAAAAAAATGACACCTAGTTTCATTTGGTCCCTTGAATCGTTCCTACTAGCGTCAATAAGCACAGACACACACAACCTTTATCGCTGTGACTGGTCCTCGATGGGGAATTCACTTTAATTTAACCATTGTTATTTGGATCCTCTGATTGAGATTATCCTCATGCTGAGTTGTCCCTGAATAACTTTATGTTTCTGCATCTGGGTTTGAGGGTATGGAGAAGCCTGAGTAGTTGGACTCTGGTGTTTGGCTTGGTTCGCAAAGCTTAATTCAAAGGTTTCTCTTATATTGCTGTTTTTTCCCCTTCTTTTTCTTGCAGATTGAGAGACAGTAAAACATCCTCTCCTCATTTTCTATTCTGTCAAGTCTTACCATCCTACTCAAAGACCTCAAAAACCGGCTTGCATGCTGAGGTGTAATTGGTCCGCTTCCCTTCTCAGTCTTTGGCTCTTTCAGCTCGTGGCCCAATGAACAAGAGTGCTTGCAAATTTGAGCTAATGATTTTGAAAAGTGATTAAAATGAATTGAAAAGTGTGCCGCTTCTGTAGTATCCGGACCCCTCCATCATTAGAGGCTTTCCTCCTCTCTCTTCCTCCTTTCCTCTTTCTGTATCATCAGCGTTTGGCGGGCAGGGGTTTGAGAGGAGGCCTGGGGTAGGCTTTCATGAGCACAGACTCAAAGGTTTCTCCATTTCTTGTAATCATGGACACCACTCTTCTAGCGTTTCACTGTCGTCTTCTGGCTCCTCAAAGGTGTCTTTGATTCTCTCACATCGTACATCCAGGCCGGATAGTGTCACATTACATTCTTCCTCTCTTTTTCATCCCCGAACTCGCCCATCGCACTTTCTTATCCTTAAACCCAAACTCATCAGTCTGTATTCATATTTATTGTCCTCAGACTGCGAGCTGATTTAGCACTCTTCTTTTTAGAACTGCTTAAGATTGCCCATCCCAGTTTGCCTTGATCCACCTTTTATGATCATCTCTCTCTCTTTGTTTTTCCTGTGCTCCTGGTTTAAATGAATTATGCAGAAGGCAGGAAATGGGGATTAAAGAGAAGCTAAAGCCAGTGCCAACTTCTGTGGTACACAGCTCCACACGCTCCCTCTCAGGACCGTGAACACATCGGGGCTAACAAGCTTTTTTTCTTCGAGCCCTTTTCCTTTTTTTTTTCTTTTCCCTCTCCTGGCATTTTTTTGGTTCTGCATCTGTTGCACTCTGTCCTGAACAATCCCTGCTGAGCCCTGCTAGTTTTTATTCCAGCTTTGCCCCAATTGAATGAAAACATGCTTTTTTTTCACATCAATGTAGGGAAGCTTGTTTTCCACTAAGCAAGACCAAACTATTACACACTTTGGTATAATAAAATACAACCTATTTATGCTTTTTAAAATTTATTTAGACGTTTAAGTAGCTTGAACTGCAATGCAGCAAGAATTTAGAAGACTGTAATGTAAAGTGACCAGATAATAGTCCCTAATGGAAAGATAGGAAATACATTCAGCTTTTCCCACATATTACTAGCACATTCAGAGACCAAATATTTAAAACACATTACATTTCTGCGACATGCTAAATGATATTTTCATCTTTCTTACAGCAAAGCTCCAAAACTAGGCTCTGACATGCATCTAAAAACGGTCAGGGACTTAACTTTTATCTCTCGCCAACCAGCCACTATTTCTGACCCAAATGACAAAAATTGAGACGGGCACAGATTTTCCACAGCACTTTGAGCCCGTAATGTGTTTTGGAAGTCAAAAATCCCTTCTGTGGTTGGGGCAAGAATTTTTTGGAAATCAGAAGGCAGTTGTGACAGATGCTGTGGAGTGATAATTGTTTGGGAAGGATGTTTGTTAGTTTGATGCTAACACGATGCAAGTTCCCCCCCCCCCCCCTTTTTGTACAGACATTTCTACCAGATTTGATTTTTTGTTATTTTTTTTCCCTCTCCCCCCCGTGGCATTTTGTTGTCGTCGTTTTTATTGTGGCCATGCCTCATTTGCTCCATTTTTGATTGAGTTAGTTTTGGTAATTGTGTTGTTTCTTGGTGTGTGTTAATCTAACATGGCAGTCTTAATTGATCTCGTTACCATGGGATGTAGGAGGTGAAAGAACATCAGGGACCTCAGTTGCCCGCTGGTTATTTTGACACTTAGACAGTCAGGAGCACAAGAGGGCCACGGAGAGGAGTAATGATGCTGGCCTCACTCTAACACAACACAAGGCTGATGTGCAAAGAATCACAACAAGAGGCATTAAGGCCAGCCGACCTGCAAACCCCCCCCCTGTGACGCAGGAAGTGGCTCAACACATGACACTGAGCATATCCAAATGGTTTTATCCTCTTTATCCAGTTTCAGATTTTCTAAATAGGATCTACATCCAAGTTAAAGCAATAGAGGCACTATAGAATAACACTACAATAATGGTTATCTGAGAGTAAATTACACATTTTTTTGTTCACAAAAGACAGTTGTCAAAGACAGTTTCTTATCCTTGTGGGGAGGGATACCAACTGTCAGCACAGTGGTGGAGGGATGATGAAATGGGCTTGCAGGGCACCTTATAGTCACTGAGCCTCCATAAACTATTATCAGATGGACGTATGATCAGATATGGCTGAGTATAGCTTTAAAATGAACCCCTTACATACTACAAATGACTGAAATGTCTAAAATAATTTACCTGTTCTTTCTTCCGTCATCTAAGAGCCTGCTTTTCTTCACATAAGACATCTTCAGACTAAAAAGAAAAATGCTCTTTTGTTAAATGTAGTTCAGCAGGTAGGGCAGGGCTAAATGTTTCCAGCACAGGCTTTGTAAATTGAGTGTGTACAATGGTTACTCAAATGAACTAACCTTTAGTTTAGTGTTACACTTTAAAATATTTACGGGATGGGGCACATTTTACAAACTCGGACAATAGAGAATTGCGTATACGTGTAAAGGTATCCAGAGACACCGTTGTCGTCCCAGCCGGAAAAAAACAACATTTGACATGATCTTTGTTTTTGTGTGTTCATTTTCCTTCATGCTTTCTTTTATATGTTGTCTATTATAGTTTGTGCTCGGCTGTTTTGGGAAATTTGTCATTGAAATGTGAAAACATCCAACGACTATGAAAAGTAAATTTTGTCACCTGAGCATTTGGGGTGAAGTCCTGAGGATTTTAATTAGCTTCTTATTCTTTTGACCCTTTATTTACCCTTGTTTATAGGCTAAACATGCAACTACTTTCCATCTTTTAAGCATTTTTACATAAGTTATTTTTCCCAGCAGCTGTGCAGTTCTGTACTAAGTTTGTGCACATATTTCCTTGGTTCAATGTGAAATGCAAAAAATACAATTCATATGCGTTTACTTGAGAGTGACAAATGGTTGATGTGCGTACACTGCATCCTCTGTCGTGTTAATTGTTAGAATTTTTAACTATAGCATGTGCATTGCATTGTACAGCGAAAATAATCCTCTTGCAAATGTTGTTTTTTAAGGCTTTTTCCTCACAGAAGTGAATTTGATGCAAACTGGAATAATAATTCAATTGCATATGTTAAGTTAATTTTTGCATCATACCTTTTTTAAAAAAAAACATGTAAATTATTCATCCAGGTACCATTTCTCATTATGGCACCAACCACTTTAAGCATGGTGATAAGATAAGCAAGTAGTTGTAGTGTATCTTGTGCAATTAGCTTCCATCTAGGCCGCATGCCAAAACGTGCATTTAACGGGAACTATTGCGTACACACACACAATCACACACACACCCGCGCACACACATTTACATGCAGCTCATTCACCTCTGTGTGACCTACATTTTCTCAGAAACATAAAACTAAGTGGTATTGTTCAAATAAATAACCAGTATGACTGGTAATTCCCAAGAAAGATTACCTGGAGGAGAGCCAGCAAAAAACAGATCTGCATGTTTCTCTCTGTGCTTTGTTGAGGTCCAGATTGCAGGGCTGCCATGCTGGAACTTGAGAAGGACTAAGACAAAGAGTGTCAAATCCACAGGCATGACGTTGGCTGCAGTTCTGCTGAAACTGAATACTGTGGAAGCAATCATTTCCCAGCTTAGTGCAGAGCCACACTGGTTTTCCTCCTGCATTTGTTTAGATGTTTAGAATTTGGTAGCGCTTTGAAAGAAGTTAATATCGAAACCTTTTGTGTGTGTTTTCCAGGGGTGTACAGGATCAGGCTCCTAACACCATGGATATGGACACGCAGCCACAAGGACAGCAAGCAGCCGTGCTTGTATTCCAGCCTCAGGTAACTCACTTAAACAGGACACAAGCTGCTGAACACTGCTGTGAAGTACAATGATCTATAAAAGGAGATGTTAAAAACTTTGATATTTTTAGGCCATAAGCTTTTTAGTAGGTCTGCAACATGTCAGTTCAAGATTCACTCCTCAGTGTAAAGACAGGAGCCCCCATTTTTCTGCTAGGTAGCAGCCTAAAGCCCCATGTGGAGCAGCATTACTAATTATGGTTGTAACTTCATTTATAAATTGTCTTTCTAATCATTGTTTTTTTGTTAGTATTGCCTTTTAGCTTTTCTATATCCCGTTCTGTTAGCAAGACTGCCAGTAGAGCAGCATTCACAGACCCTAACTTTAGTCTATAACCGCATTTCTAAAGAAGACTAGCGATATTAATTCACCACTTTGCTGAAAATTTGAGTGTTTTTTTGCAGGTGAATAGCCTCCCTGCATTGGTCTTCTACAGAATTTTAGAATACATTAGAGTCAGCTTCAAACAAGTATTTGATAAGACATGTAAAGTGACATATTGATATGGCTCTGAGGAGGGAATCTTTGCTTCGCACAGCGCTGCAGTGATTGACACAAAGAGCTACGGCAGCTGATCGCACACAGGCCCCAGAAAAGCAGCATCGCCTCTCAATCTAAAAAGTTGAGTCGCGCATGTCTTAGAAGAGCTGCAATAAGGTTTATGTAGTAAACACCCCTCGACCCTTATCATTTGAAATGTAAATGGCCGGTGTTAACCTTTCTCTTCCGGCGTCAGTGAAGATGCCCTTCAGTCCAGCTATCCCACAGCCCGCTGGAGCCCCGGTGTGAGACAGACAGCAGTGAATGAATGTGGAGTTGATCGTATTGATCAGAGCTCAGGGGGCTGACAGAGGCTGGCCTCCCTGCATGCCTCCATTGTTCGATACACCTCAAGTTTGTTCTGTGCAAATCTGGTCATTGTTGGGTTTTAAATCCGCCCTCCAACATCAGGCACATTGATTTCTTTACAGGAGGATGTTTTTACCTCTATAAGTATTGAATAGACTTTAAACAAAGAGGATCATCCATATGCCCCAGAGTAAATGTGGATTCTTTCTGGGGGGGTGGGGGTGGTGGGGGGGCACACTAAAAATAGTTTTCGTTTTCTGCAAGGGCAAGGCAAGATTAACACTAGAATTGCCAAGGGGGTTCATTTATTTTAGGATTTGTAATCGCAAAATTAAGTATAATTGGGTTGCGCACATAAGAAAGTCAGATAAAAGCTCTAATAATTAATTTGACTTTGGCAACACTCCCCCATGCATGCATACACACACACCCACAGACGCACAGCAAGTTTTCTACTGATCTCCCAACTGTTTGCTTATGTGCTATTGTTCAGGCTTAATGATTTCTCTGCCTGGTTTTCAATCTATTTCTAGCAGTTTACATCAGTGTGGATTCCAAGTTCTTTTTTTCTTTGCTTAGGATACAGGAGGCACAGTGAACTTTCTGTGTTGCATCATGTTTTTTTTTCCCCCTCCACTCGCACAGAGCATTTTGAACCGATTTCACATTTAATGGGAGATGGAGAGACTGAGAGAGTAAGTTAGATTATGTAGATGACTGTCTAACCAGCATCCAGATGGGTGTCTTTCAACAAGTCCTGTGTCTGTTTCACACTTTCCAAAGGTTCAGTCTGCTTGGCAGCAAGGGAAAAAAAACCCCACCAACCTCCTCCTGGAGAAATCTGAATTGTATATGTGATGAAGGATACTCTGTATTGCTTGCGATAAATTTCTCTTGGTCCCGGAGGTATGATGCATATGCATTAGTTAAATGAGATGAGCTGGTAAGATGTGCATTTTTAATGGCGCATTTGCTCTTGAGTGAGTGGGAGGGTTAGTAAGAAGGCCCCTTCAGATCAGATTTTGATCGTCGCTGCAGACTTTGACAGACATAGATCTGTCTGGAAGCGCTGAGACAAGGCGATATGGTTGTGGAGCCGATTGAGAGGAGAAGAAGGAGACGCACCTTTGGGCTGAATCCTGCTGGTTTGACTGCCTGGCTCACTGGCTGACTGGCTGAGGATGAATATTGCATGGTGCCTGCTCAAGGGGGCTGGTGGCTGGTGAGGATGGGAGTTATACCCCCACCCGTATCCCCTCTCCGCTGACAGTTGCTGTCTATGTCTCTCCTTGTACTCCTTTCTGTCTCTCTTGGATGGAATCCAAGTTAATTTGACAGATTTCTTACTTTGAACACCGAATGTAAAAATGTCCACGCTCAAAACTAAACTTGTTTTTGTTTACGCAAAATTTGATTGTCTCTCATAAAAAGCGTGAAGAATCTGACAAATGACAACATCTTCCTCTTCATCACATTTGGTCAACAAACGAAGCTTTTCAATGTCCAGATTGTAGCGAGACAGACAAAGCCCTGTCATGTTGTTACAGCTGATTAAAGTCATTCTCACATATCCAGCCGTCCAGCAACGAGCTGAAAACAATTTTTATTGCTGGATGTAAATCATTAGTTAACAAGATGATAATAACCTTTGAATGTGGCAAGGTGACCATTCTCAGCTTTCATCCAAATAAAATTTCATTTCATTAAGTGACAGCGTAATGAACACCTTGGTATCTTGTGGTCATTACATTAACTTTTAAAATCACCTCGGGGTTCATCTCTGTGGCTCTGCTCTGAACCTGTGTTCCATGTCCATTCCTATGTGTCATCATTTCCTTTTTCTTTTTCTTCTCTTACAGTTAACTATCAGATTCATCCCATGGTCACATTTTTAAGCCCAGTTTTTGCCGGGAGCCAAAAAATCACTGTGGATAAATAGCTCTGGAACATGTCTTCCTGGTGGGGATGCTCACCCAGCCTCTCTCTGTCTCTCAGTCTTTGCATTCTTCTTGGTCTTTGGATTAGAGACGGCACCTTTCTGCTGCCGCTGGCCTTTGTGTGGCAGCCATTGGCACTACTGGGCTGTCACATCACACCCTCTCCCCTCTGCTGCATGTCCCTCTCCACCCCCACCCTGTTCCAGCCCCCTTTCTCTGTCTTCTGCATCCCCTCTTCCACTCTCCATGTGTCTTGTCAGTTATGTTCGGCAATGGTGTCATTATTGGGCAGCCCGAATCACACTTCCTCCGATGAGCTGTCTATCCGCTCCCTCTCTGTCTCTATTGCCACTTTTCCCTTTCTCTTTATGCCCCCCTGCTTGTGACTTGCCCATGGTGTTTGTGTGTCACCTTTAAACCCAAGATATGCTGTCCCTCATAGATCTTTCCCATGATGCCTTGCACAACTGCCAGTTTATCTTTATACCCTATAGCCTGTACCCAGCTCAAATCACAATAAAGGACTCGCATGGAACAGAAGAGGAATGTAACTCCAGAAAAAAATGTAAAATCATGTTTTGTGAAAACTCAAATTTCTGAAGAAATGGGATTCAACTACCTTTGTAATGGTTACTTTGGTATTAGCCCTTATTTAAGAAATGGTCCAGGTCCATTTCACAACTCTACAGGCAGCAGCTTGTGAGCCACATACATGTGCTGAAGATGCATCGATTTTCTCTTTTTTTTTCTTCTTTTTTTAAGATTTAATAAAGACGTGAAATAGGAAACACTGAGAACAGCACAACAAAGTAGTGTTTATACTCAGAGCAACGGATGAACCGCACATGTTTCACAGAGTCAAACTTTTCAGATCATAGGGCTCATAATGAAAGTAGTGTCTAACCCCATCAAGCCATGCTGGACGTAGAAATGGACACATGGCACCATTTAATGTCATGAGACTAGCACACAAGGACCACATATAAAGGGCCTTTCATTCTGAGCAGAGAAACATCGGAGGATTATTAACATGAAATCCCGCCTCCTCCGCTTTGATCGGCTAGTGTTTGTTATCTGGTTAAGACTAGAAAATGGTGTGTTAAACGGTTAAGATCAACCCATCTAGATCCTAGTGTACCTGCACATGTCAGCCAGGAAAACAATCAGCCTGGAAATGACAGCAACATGCAGAGGAAACTCAGCATCATCTCTTGTGTAGTGACCAGATACTCTTCTAGAATGCACCCGCCCAACGGGAAAAGGCTGCCACATTTATGGCTGGAATGGTGTTCATTTCAGACCTGCAAGCAATCTTTTTTTTTCTCTCTGAGCTCTGCCAGCATCTCTGACCAACAGATTAAACTTAAATCCTTAAGAAGGACCACTCTTTATAATGACCCCCCCCACCCCCAATGCTAGCCTGACTGACCGCTGTCTCCTACAGGGTCATTGCTCTGTGGCTTCCTCATGCGTGCGTGTGTGTGTGGGTGTGTGTTTGCGGGGCCCCTGTCTTTCAGCTGGGAGCTTCTGATTGTGCGACACCAATGTGCGGCAGATGAGACGGCCTGTCAGTCAGCTCCGGCCTGGCTGCCCTTTGAAGGCCAGGCCAGGGGGCGAAGAGGTGCCGCAAATGGCCTGTGAAGTTTACATACACTGCCCACTGCTAAACAGATTATCTCTAATGAAGTGTCTAATGTCGGGGCCGCTGGCTGACATAATCCTGCCTGGCAGCCCGGCCCCTTGGCTGCCAGAAAAGCCGCCCTCCCTCCAGCCCTCTCTTCCGCCCTCGCATGGCCCCTGCCGCCACCCAGGGCGACTCCACACAGGGAGGTGCCCACTGTTAATCATGCCGGACAGTGTGCGATCTGACATGCAAATGTAGGTCATTGCATATGTAAATGTGTGATTACGAAGCTGGCATGCCAAGACACATTAGCAAGACTGTGCTCTCAGCAGGCGGTTGTCACAGCGCTTTAGAGGCTCATGCTAACATTTGTCAAGCTACCACGCAGCGAATGAAAGCAATGCCCTCTTGTCCTCTCTCTCGCTCTTTCTTTCTCCCCTCTGCTCTTTGAATGTAGAAAACCTCGAACTTTCCATCCCGCAAACGTCTACTTCAAAAGCGGTCGCCCAACGAGCAGCAGCTCAGGTGCTCCACGCTTTCTAGATAGCCTGACTTTAATTGTTCTCCTCACCGGTGCAGCTTTAATTCTCAGTTAAACCTTCAGAGGAAGACTCTCTCTGTCTCATTGACGTGGAAGTGAAGAATTACGGCTGTTTTGTAGATCTCATGTTCTGGTGAGCAGGGGGTGGTGGAGCAGCGTGACATGCTGGCTGTCAGTGTCTCTCACACAGCTTCGGATGATGGCGGTGTCATGCTGAAAAATGCGCACACCTCGGCGGTGTTAATTGGACAGGGCATCTGATTGGTTCACGCCTCTTCCTTTAACTGTCAGCTTAAAAAAAAAAATGAAATGCTCAAATGGGTGCCCCCCCCCCACCTCCTCCAGTCTCTCAGCCCGATGCAAAGAATCCTTTTTGAAGCAGCACTTCCTCCCACTGTCAGCGTGTGAGTTAACGTAATTATGAATTTATTGTTTATTGTCTTAGGTCTAGTTTTTTCAGTATCAAAAATATTATATATATATTAATTATTTATGAAGAATGATCTCAAACTTGACCACTAATCACAAAAGTTTCGTGAAATAAGTAAATGGTATGTTGATGGGTTGTGCTGATGGCAGTTCCTTCTGATTTTCCAGTGCAATAAGTCTTTAAAGATTTTTGTTTTTATTTGGTTTTTGTCTTTAAAGTCAACACAACACTTCTTGTTTTCGGATAATCATTCATTTGGCAGTGAATTAAATCTAATATAGATATATTTTTAAAGTGCGTCAGCTGAAGCAATGTGTTGCCTCAGGTCTACACTGATGGTAACTTTGTCAAAAATGCGAAATGCCAGTGAAGTGAACAAATGTGATGACACCCCTCCTGCATGTTTTAGCGCTTAGGAGATTAATTTTTTGACCTTCTTCCCTCTACATCCTCCTTCCTTCTTTGCTAAGTCGCTTGCCCCTCAGCTGCTCCCATGGCCACGCTGGCAGAAGTGCTGGTGACATGTGGCATTCTGATATCTGTCACCTTCTGTTTTCTTCTGCATATTACGAGTTAACCAAAAGGCTCGAAAGGTCACACAGTGTGCGTGCGTTTCATACATTATATCCTGGGGGGCTTATTTTGGCTTATTTTTGGGTTTTAGTCGCCCAAATTGTGGAAGCAAGTATCTCATTCTGCAGAACGACTCATGTGGTGTGTCAAGGTGAGAAGTCTTTTAGTCTGTGGCCTCGTGCCAGACTGTCAGTGATACCACTTGGCAGACGAAGGATGAGGGCTTTGGATCCCTGGGAACTTGAAAACCGTAGATGGAAAGATTAGAAGCCTGCATTTATGTAAATGAGAATTTTTTATCTATCCCTGTTGAAAAGAATCCCCTTCACCTTTGCCTCAGAGTTGTTTGGTCTCCAGAAGAGCGCCCATCTGTAGCTGTAAGCCATTTGTTTGCTCAAGAATATGGGAGCATTATCAATGAGCATTCAAAACTTTAAAGAAGCAAAAACTGTGTGTTGAATTAATTTGAACTTAATGGTTTCAGTGAAGTGGATGTAGTCCTCATGATCTTTCACAGTATGACTCATGGGACCAGTGCCAGTCAAATCAGCAGGCTGAAGCAGCTCCAGTCCAAAAAAAAAACTAGAGATGTGAGGCCCTACAGGCTTCTCCCATATTCTTCATCCTCATATGTTGCACTTTCCGGTTCACAGTAACTTCACCTTAATGATGTACTAACATTATTTCTGGAGAAGAATCCTTTTATACGTGTGTGCTCATAATGATATGCATGGTCATATATGTATGAAGTAAGTGTTGTTTCCTTCCTCTCAGAAACCCTTGCAGCCGGATATGGGTCATAACTCGTTGGCTAACTTCCAGATCGAGAAAAAGATTGGGCGGGGCCAGTTCAGTGAGGTGTACAGGGCAAGGTACCTGTTAGACAACACGTCGGTGGCCCTGAAGAAAGTTCAGGTAAGACACAGTAGCTGTGCATTTCATGGGCGCAGCAGATGTATTTCATTGAAGTTTAATTTTGCAAACACACCCATGCTTGTACTCGGCAGTGTTAAGACATGTCCACAGGATATTCCCCGTCTTGATCTGTGTAGTGTTGTTACATAAGCATGGCAGAAAAAATACAGCTTATATGAACTAGTCTGTACGATTAAAAACAATTAGATCAAATGTAATTATTTTTCATCCACTAGTGTGAACCACTTCCATATCCAAACACTGAGTTGTCTGCGTGAACAGTAAAATATGACTGTGTAAGCAGAACTTTACAATATGAAGCTGCATTTTCTTGGTGAGTTTGCAGATAACCGAACATACCTGAAGTGTGCACTGATGTATGCACACATGCTCTCACTGACAAGAGGGAATGTCGCTCTGATTGAGCATGTATAGAGATACACAACCTCAAATACAACATACACAGGGATTTGTGCATGCTGCTCTGATGTGTAACACCTGTACACACTCCAGTGCCACCCTCCAGATAACAGCAACCGTGTACTGTTTTAGGTTTTTGCTTCCATTGTTTCTCTGCATCTATCCATCTTACAACTTTTTGAATATGGCATAACACCTCTCACTGTCCTCTCTATCTCTCTCCCCTTTTGATCTCTTGATAGATATTCGACTTGATGGATGCCAAAGCTCGGCAAGATTGCATCAAAGAGATAGATCTCCTTAAGGTAAAGAACCAGAGACGAGGGAGACGGCGCCATGCGCTGTGCTCTGTTCTCTTAAGGTGCCTCAGCTGAGACCCACCACCACAGAAAAACAATTGATCTGCACCAGACAGCATGGATTTGTGTGGTGTGTATGTGTGTGTATGTGCATTTCCTTGGATTGTTACAAACACAGGGGGCTGGTGGAGTGTTTGTGCACACAAATGAGGATGTGGATGAGGGTAAATGTGTGACTGTACAGTAAATGTGTGTTACTTTCTCCTTGTGTCTCTGTATCTCTGTATGTGTGCACATATTCTGCAGTGTTGCATCCCTCCAGGCTTATATTGGCTTCTTTTTCAATGCCAGAAGAATTGTTTTATTTTTTATGTGTTTTATTTTTTTAATCCTCAGTTGTTTGTAAAGGAGGAATTGAGCATCAGCAAGGAAATTTAGCTGTGCCTCTTATGTGTGTCCCTCCCTTTTCTCATTCTTTCCCCCTGGTGAAGTAGTTTCATTTGTTAAACTACCTTTAACATGTGTCAGCTACGCTGCTGGCAGACACTAATGAACAAACTAATGACAGCTTCAATACTCCTGCCTGTCTGAAAGAGTCACGCTTCTGTGTTTGTCATGCTGCAAATGTGCATGCACGTTTTTCTGGTCATATGCTTCCATGCAGCCTTTCTGTGTGCGAACGCAGGCTCTTCTGAGAGTTACTTCTCATATGACTGTTTACATGTTCACATTATGCACAAATAGAAAAACACGACTAATTAGTTTGTGCCACTCAAACACTTCATCAAAGCTCTCAGCCAGACATAAAGATACTCACATGCAGATGGTCCCCCCCCCAAAGAGAACGGATTTTTACAATGACAGAGTGGGACAGCAGTGTTAGCCTGATCTGTATTTCTGACCTACTAAGAGGGGTCAGGGCAGGGTGAAACGTCACACCCTCCCATCTCCAACACTTCTTTTTTCCGTCACTCTTCTTCCTCCACTCTCTTACAGATTTCTTTTAAACCCTGTTTGTTCTGATATCCTCTACCTTAGGCTTTTTGTTCTGCTACTATATTTTTCTATCCATCTCTTTTGTCTCCTCCTTTTGCTCTTTTCCCCCAACTCGTTTTTTTTTTTTTTATTCCCATCTTTTCAACCTCCAAGCTGATTACCAGTGAACATATAAGTTCTGCTTGGCCTTGTGCTGCCTAGCCAGATGGATAATAAAGAAGTGAGAAAGACAGTCCTTCTGCCTTGCTCTCCAGTAGACAGTCCAACAGGAGACACAACAAAATCAGGATAATGAGAGGCACACTGGCATGGGCCGCCTGGAATGACACACATAGTCACCCAAGATCACATACTCGCATTCTCGCTCACACGCGTACACTCAGTCATGGCCTTTCAACAACATGCCTTTTTGTTTGTTTGTCTGTCTGCATTTGTGTCTGCTCATTCATCTGTATTTTCTCTCTTTGGCATGAGGATTTCAACTTGAGGATCACACTTCATTGTCTTAAATTCTGAATTTCTAATTGTAATTCGCGCAGAAAAAGCCCCCCTCCCTTTCACTCAGTTCACTTTACCCTTTTAGAAATCTCACACTGCATGTTCCTCTCCCGTGTGTTACCAATCAAACCTGGATTGTTGTCTGGCTAACGATCTGCTTTAATCTGCTGAGAAAAAGAGGTCTGTTTCCTTTCCCGTGTGTTGTTATTTGTTTGGGAGATGTGTGTGTGTGTGCGCGCGTGCATTTTTGGGTTCTCTATCTGATTAGATGACAGCATTGGCTTACAGAGAGGACAGATGTGACACAAAGCAGCTTAATTTATCCTGATATAACAAAGTCAGAATGTACAGCTAAGAAAGTGGTTGTCTGATCTTTTTCCAATTCATGGTAGTGAAGGAAATCTAATGAAAAATGTTCCATGGAACACGGGGAGTTCATATCTGTAGGATGATGGAAATAGAATCTTAAAATATATCTGGATGCCTTCTCTATCATCGTTGTTGTTTCCCATTGGTGCTAAAGCCCACAACTGCTCGGATGTGAATATTAATTTCCTGGCTTGTTTAATTTTGTGCCATCAGATCGGTCTGTTTATTTTTCTTCTTTGAAACACATCACCAGCTCAACGAATGTATCACATAGTCTTGCATGATTAAGTAATTACACACGCTGTTGGGTCTCAGCCAGCATGTGTAATTACATAATCATGCAAGACGCGATGCGATATTTCCCACTGAATGATTGTTGTATTGCAGTCGGGTCCTCTCCATCATTTACATAAACATCTGCAAGTTAACATCTTTTCATTCCTGTGTCTCTTTCGCCTGAGGTCCAACTTGTGGAAGAGCAGTGGGTTGTGGCGGGCAGAGGGGGTGGGTAGACTTGTCATCACTGCTCGGATGTCTTACAGTGTGGAGCTGTGCTGAACTGCCACTCTGAGCCAAAAATACATCTGGCGAGAAAGGACAAGGGAGGGAGAAGGAAAGATGGAGACACGAGGAAAGGAAAGAAAGGTCGAATGAGGAAGAGGATTGTGGAGGGATGCAGAGATGAAGTCGAGAGTGTAGTGCAGCGTAGTGTACTCTACTGTGCTCTCTTTCCCCTCTTCTTGGCATCATCCAGAGCATGAACATTTCTTTAATCACAGCAGAGAAGGCATAGCAGAGCCGAGCGGAGGACGCGTGTCACACCGCTCCGTCTGCTCACATCACGGCTCCAACTCTCCACACATCACCACCTCTCCATTTTCCCTCCCCCCTTCTCTAACTCAGCCTACCGTATCTCTTTCCGGTTCTCTTTTCAATCCTCGCCTTTGTTCTCTTTCCCTACCTCTTCATGTTGCCCTGTCTTCATTCCCTCTCCTTGACTGTGTCACTGTGTCATTTGTTTCTTTCCCGTCACCCTCCCACCCCCACCCCCCCACCCAAATCTCTGGCTCTGGATGGAAAGAAACTTTTTGTTTACCACAGGGAATGCTGTTCCTGCCTTATTGACCAACCAACAGGAAGGAAGCTCAGCTAGAGATGAGCCTGGGATGCTTGTTTTTTCTGACTGCCAGCCATGTCAGCCTGTCAGGCGTGTGCATCAGTGTGTGTGTGTATGTGTGTGAGTGCGCGCGTGCTCCAGCTTGTGTCTCACACACGGGCTGTTGTCATCATAGACAAGGGTTTGTTGTGACATGTCACCCAGCTTTGTCACACTTGAGGACAAAACCATCTCATTAGGTCCACACATACCCAATATGTATTGTTTGTATGGTTTCAAGCATTTTATTTTAATTGGCAGTAAAAGTACAGGAAACTGCACATGACATAAAACTAGTTATTTAGTTATAACCTTGTTTTGATAATTAAAAAAAAGAGTGTGATAGCCCTTGAGAAGCTGGGGAATGTGATCAAGGATGCCCATAATGTGACAAGTGTCAGCAACATTTGCTCTCTTTCCTTCTTTATCAATGACATGTCTCTTTTTTTTTTACTCTTTTCTCAACAGCAATTGAACCACCCCAATGTGATAAAGTATCATGCATCTTTTATTGAGGACAATGAGCTGAATATAGTCTTGGAGTTAGCAGATGCTGGGGACCTTTCTCGAATGATCAAGGTGAGGAACGGTAGTTTATCCAGTGGCTTTGGGTAAGACCCATTTAATAAACAGATTTTTGTGTTTCTTTGTTTTATCATGTTTATTTACCATTCTAAGAAATGCTAAGAAATCCGAGTATTTGGGACTGATTCAGACCCAAATGTCTTGGGGATACGTACGTGTTTTTAATGCACATCGAGGCTTTTGGGGCTAATATGAGGCTACATCATAGCCAGCTGACGTAGTCTCATACAACTGTTGTACAAATGTTGCTGCAAACAACTATTAAACTGCTGAGGAGGTAAAACTGCAGGAGTCCTGTGGTTTGCGGTTGTTAGACGTTTGACTACCTGAACACTTAGTCAACCTGAATCATCCCTCCCATACAGCCAGCAAACGCCAGCCAATACAAGGCTTTAATAAGCATCCTTTCATCTACATCTGCCAAGACTGTGAAAGAGATGTGAAAAGGCAAGCAGCGCTGAATGGTCAGGAACTTGGTGCTGGTATTTTGCATAGGAGGGGAGAAAGGGGGACTAGTACTGAACCTAAATTAATTTGATTGAAAGCAGTGTAAGAGCGAATGCTGCTTTGTCATAGCATTTTATTTAGTGGAAAGCTGTTACTTTTTCATCTTTATTTTCTGTTTAAGGTTCATTTACCCCGCGACCCCATGAGGGAATAAGCGGTATTGATAATGGATGGATGGATGGATGGAGGTTCATTTATAAAGACAACTTTGTATTTCATTAAACTTTACATTTAATTTTTTGGTCTCGTAATGATTCCAACTAGACAAATGAAAGTGCACTAGCATAAAACCAATGGTTAGAGTTAGTTAATATATTGTATGACTCTGAGCCAAATGAGTGTGTTCAGTTCATTAGGAAATCTTAGTATGGTAGGTTTTAAGTTGGAAATTGTATTAAAATTGGACCAGAAGACAGAGTTATTCAACAGTGGTAGCAATTTTCTATCCTTGGCTCACCCTGTTTTTCATCTATGAGTTAAACCGAATCCCCAGTTATTATAAAAACCTGCCAGTATAGCAAATTAAGGGTGTGCATGTAGAAAGGCTGGTCTTCTCCCATGCATAAATGATGCTGCAGCGTTGTATCAGTACAGCTCGACAAGCTGTTTGCAGTCATACTCAGCAGCTCCACATCTGCACAGTTCAACACAGCAAATTAGGAGAGTCGAGGATTAGTTGTACAAGAGAGTGAACATGGCAGGCTGAACACACACATACTCGCTCAACACATGGACTACTTTGTAAGCAGAGAATGTGCAGACACAACCATAGAAAGCGCACTTTGATGCAAATGTTCCGAGTTGCATTTTACAGAAATCTAGCATGGCAGCCCAGAAAGGTAAATTAACAAACCAGTGAGCGTCACCACTATGTTAGCAAAGCCGGCAAGGATGCTAGAAGTGTTCCAGCTGTGTCACATCCCTACGCCTGCTCACAGCACGCTCCTTCTCTCTGCATAGTTTGTCTCATGCAGCTTTTTAATTGTCTTGTTTTTCCTGGTGGGGCCGGTTCAGAGGTTTGTGTCATGGATCAGCCACCCGTCCTTGGACAGCCGTGCGCAGCACACACATCCACTCCATACACGCCATATGTAAAACGGAGCCTCAGCTGATAAATTCATTTAACATTTTTTATTCTTTTTGATTTCTCATCCTCCACATTTTTCCTTTTTCCCACTTTTCCTCGTTTCTCTGTGACTGTCTCAGTCTGACCATCTCAGAATGCAAATGATATCAAATGGTTCTTGATTTGCATGCACTTACAGAATATTGCATGTGCAGTGTTTGCTGTTAAAGGCATAGGAAAGAGGGCGTTGGTGGGTCTCTATGTGCTCCCCCATTGACATCAAACGGTCCTCTGATATGGAAATGGGAGGGCAAGGAAAGAATGGCTCTTCACTGAGGCTTTGTTTGGATGTAGGCCAAGGTCTGTTCCTGCCTTTCTTCATCTCTCTCTCTACCTCGCTTTCACACCCTTCTATATTTTTGTATCTCACACCCTCACCTTTGTAATATCCGCTACTGCTTCCAATGTTAAAACTGTTTACTGGCTCTCAGTCTGAAGCTGTGTAAGAGAGAAAATGCACTCTCTTTCACTTCTAAGGTTTTGTAATTCAACACATAATAAAGCAATCTGCCCCATTGCTGGTCTTGGTGATAATAACAATGTATTGATATTATATGAATATATTGATGCAGATAAGTGGTAGCAAACGGCTTCATTATGAACAGCATCATGTGACTCATTACATTAGGCCATTATTTATTTAACAAAGCCAGAATATGACAGCATCCTTACTGCTTTAATAGGAGCGATTACAGTGTGCAGTTAGCATAGGCAGGTGTGCAACATCAGTCTGTGAACCAGCCTCAAAGAAGAAATGTTGGTAGTGTGCTAGTCTGGAGATTCAAAATAATGTTAACATAGTACCAAAGAAGGAAGACACAGTAATGACATTTGATGCATTTTTTTCTGCCAATCGATCCATTCTTTGCTTTTCGGTGGCCATTTTTAGACAATGACACAAGTGGACAGCATTCAGGACAGGTGTTTTTCTGCTCAGGCATGGACCTCCCCGCTCATTTCTTTCTATGGCCAGAATGTGCAATGGTTAGAGAAATAGCAGAAACCCAGGAGCTACATCTCAAATTCTACAGGCCTCAGTTAACATGTTAAATGTTAAAGTGTATTATTTGTACAATAATACACTTTTAGGAAAAAAGGCTGAACGAGTATGGCTGTTTGGAAAAGTTTGCAGCCTTTTCTCTGGAAAGGAAAAAAAGGTAATGCATATATGGTTTGCTGAACTCAAACAAACTTATGGAGCAATGCATTTGGATGAGACCAAAAGAAGAGATGTATGGCTTTAACGGCTGATGGTTAGGACTTCAAATCCAGACACCTTGGTGTCATTTAGTTGACTATAGACTCCCCTGTATCCCAAAATATTCTAGAGTCATCTATGAGGCCATCTGTGTGACAGCTGCAGCTTGGCTGAATCTGGGTCACACAACAGGGCAATGATACCAGAGACGACAACAAATCTACAGCAGAAAAAGGAAAGAATCAAGGTGTTGCAGCAGCCCGGTCAGACTGCTGTGTTGGGTTCTTAAAAGAGCTGGGCTTGAAAAAAAAAAAGTCCCCAGACCTCAATTAATTGAGGCAGCACTGTGAAGACTTGGTCATAATTCCTCCACAGTGATGAGAGAGACTTTATTATTTAGACGTGTAGAAGCCAAATACACAAACTACATTTACTAGAGTTTGTCCTGTTTTTGTTTAATAAATAATGCAAAGATCAGGTTATTTGTTTGTCTGAGTTAAGGATATAATGAGGACCTGTTTTTTTTCTTTTTCATGATGTGGATCAATTAAATGAGAATGTACTTTTCCATAATTCCATGTTTGAGTTTTATCTCTTAATCTTTTGTTGTCACACTCACACCTGAGCCACAAGTAAAAACGTTCTAGTCTTTTTTTTTAAAACTTGACCTCAGTTATTCTGTGCTTCGATAGGAAGTTCTTCCTTACGAAGTTCATCTCGTGAAACATATGTTTGTTTTGTTCATGTCACAGGGCATGGTTTAATATAGCATTAGTCAGGTTATGATTCTCAATGTGCAAGCATTCTTTTCCCAACTGTTCTGATCTGCATATGTAGGATTCCTGTTTGCACCACACAAGATGCCTCTGGGTAATTTTTTTTACCATTGCCAGTGCTGGTTGTCCCTTTTTCAGTCCGTTCTGTGTCTGACACATATGTTATAACGGGTGTAATACATGCATACGATTTATATATGCAGTGAGAACATATCTTCGCATCTATCATAAATCACTTTAGGAATAAAATTTGCTTTAATGCCAAGAAAAAAAAAACTTGCAGAAGCAACTTTTCTGCCAGTGATTGATTATGCTGTGATATATTGCACATGCATGCAGTCTGCTACATTTTATGGAGCCTTGATTTAGTGTACCATTCATCTCTTCATTTCATTACAAATGCAAAGCGGTTCGCTCCTTGTTGCATTATTTATGACTTGCTGCGTTGGACATTGTTGACCAATTGTAGACAGAAGCCACAGTATATTTCTGTTTATATAGCAATACTTTGTAACCTTCCGTCCTAACTCTGTTCCATCCCCTGTCTCTGTTCTAAACAGAGAACTGATCCTAGACTGCTCTTAAAATACTTTTCCATGTACTGCAGATTTGATCAGATTTAGGGGAAAGCTGCATTACATATTAAGCCCCTTGAAAGTACAAAAACTTACTACAAGGTTCCATGTAAGACACATTTAGATGGATGGATGGATGATAGTTTATTGACCCTGAAGGAAATGATGGATGTTTGTGACATTTGTGTATGTCACTGAATTTAAAGGGGCATCGTAGAAATCAGATAAGGAACCTTGTTTTTATTTTCAGGTAACTGTGCCTCAATAGGTAAGACTGCTCCCCCAGCTCTCTTTTTGTCTTGTTGATAGGAGATCCTGGTGACAATAAAAGACAAATTAATTAAAAATGAGTAATAAATTAGATTTTCTCAGGAATATTTCTCTACACAATTTTAGTTTTAGTAGCTGCAGGTTTGTTTTAAATACCATGATCTGTAACTAATGAGATTTAGAGACCTTGAATATGCAGGTGTGCTACATTGTTGCTCTTTTGAGTTGTACTTGTTAATTTTATTTCACCAAATGCCTAAATTGTAGCTCTCCCATGCAGCTGTGGTCCAACAAGAAGAATTGAGTCAAGGTTTTTTTTCTTTTTTTTTTTTTTTTTCATTTTCTTTCCTGGAACTTGAGCTTCAAGGACACCCCATAAAATCCCTATAACTGGGACATTAAAACATTTTCTACACAGTCTACACTGCTGCCACCGTTGCTTGAGGAGTCGTTGCTATCGTCAGTTGCTTTTATGTCAAAGCTGAAACTCTTGTCATCGCCATGGCTTTTCTGGAGATGGACCGCTGTTATGACGAGCACACAATCCCCTCTTAATGAGTAAATACTCGTACTTTGAAAACAAATGGAGCCGCTCTCTTGATGCCACTGTAAGTTGTACCTAACAAAGGTCCTGTGTGCCAGATGGGAGGGTTTTTAGAAGGTACCACACATTTCTTCTCTCTGTTCCTGAGAATGCATGTGCTTTCCATTGTCGGGTGCAGAGAAAATGAGACCGGGCTCAGTTAAGTGAGGAACAGACGGAGTGGTCTGGGTTGCATTAGGAGTGGAGTCAGCGTGTGTGATACTGTACAAACACATGCACACAGACACACACACAAGCATGTAAAGTCTTGTTTTACCTTCTTAAAAATGTATCTTTTTGCCAAAAAGTACTTTAACCCTTTAGTGATGAAACATTTGTCCATTCTTCATCCTGTGTTTTGATGCAGTGGTTTTGTGTGAGTGTGTGTGTATTCATATGTTTTGTCATTACAGCACTTTAAGAAGCAGAGGAGGCTTATCCCAGAGAGGACAGTGTGGAAGTACTTTGTCCAGCTCTGCAGTGCTCTTGAACATATGCACTCCCGGAGAGTCATGCATAGAGGTAGTGCTGCTGGACACACAAACACAACCACACACACACACACACACACACCATAAATATATAGTGCATTGTAAATGGATGATTGTTTCATCTCTTGGTGGGAAATTGGCATTTTATTTAATGAACCACGCACAATGTATAAAAAGACTTTCAGTCCTAAAAAGAAGAAAAAAGAGGAATTTCCAGCTTTAAAGTTTTCATTTGTGTGATGGACCCTGTTACATGTGACAGGAGGCTAAAAATGTAGGTGTTAAAAATACGTTGGCCAGGAATCAGTGTTTATGAGCCCATATGCTTTCGATGGGGCCCAATCTAATCAAGTCCTGGAGTCACGTGTGCAGACAGCTGTGCGTTTAAGGACACACTCTTAGCTACAGGTGATGCACATCCGCTTGGACTGACTTTGATTAGGGCACACGGACACTAATGAACCCTGAGCTCTGAGCTTTAACAACCACTTAACAGAGACGGCCCATTCAAAAGCTGCAATACAATTATACGGGGGCTGTAAATTTTAAAAACTAATGCAGGTCACATTGACATCGCTTCAGAAAACAGATTGCCGACGCCCACATTCACTGAAAGGATATTTTAGACTCTGTAAACCATTTATGCATTTAGCGTGTCAACTGAAAACAGAATTCTTACTAAATTAAACCTTTTTCATTTTTCTCTTTTTCAGACATCAAGCCAGCCAACGTATTCATCACAGCTACTGGAGTAGTGAAACTAGGAGACTTGGGACTGGGGCGGTTCTTCAGCTCCAAAACAACTGCAGCTCACTCTCTGGGTAAAACAACAGTCAATGTGAATATACACTCGGCGGTTTCCGTGAAGTCCACCGTTGCTGGATGTGTTTCATTAGAGCCGCGTGTCATGTAGTCATTGTGCCGGCTCAGCACTGAGCCCAGCCCCTTCACAGGCCACTTAGCCGCTTCCTGTTGCTTTGACCTTTAACCCTAACGCAGATGAAGACTAAGGCTGGAGTCGCTCTGCTCTGACTATGACTGCGTAATAAAACACTCTGGCCTGCTTTACAATCAGGGTAATTGTTTATGTTGATGGGCGTGCTTGTCACTTTTTAGAAATTAAATCATGTAACACTTTAGCTTCGTTCTAACAAGTGAGAGTGGCACTAAACCTGCCAAAGTTCTTTACATGTTTACAATTGGCTCATTTTAAGAAACTAGAACCTGGGTATCCTGAACCAAAGATTGACGAAACACATATATAACATAGAGTCTTTAAAAAAAATAGTCAAATGCTATTTTAGTAAATGAATAAGTAGCAAATGGCCACGACTATTTATTTGTTTATTTTTTGCCCACAACTTGAAAAGCATTCGCCTTTCATAGTTACTAATTATTACCAGTTTGGGTATGGACGTGCGTTTTCTTGAGTTGTGGTGTCTGATCCTTTGGCTGTCTTTCAGTTATGAGATGGCCCTTGAATTTGGCCTTTTTCTGAACGTGACTGATCTGACTCATGGATGCTCTCTCAGGATTTAGGAAGTTGATGCATCTCGGCAAACTTTCTTGTCATGCACATTGTTGTGCTGGGGGGAACTTTCATGGGCTTGGTTTTGAGTGTTGTTTAGGTGAGTTGTAAGAGCTAAAAATTTCCAACTGAATTCTGGATTGCTAACACACAATCACATCTACGATATGGGATTTATGCCACATTTGACCTGGACTTCTGGCAAACATTTTCCACCCAAAATCTCTCAGAGGTTCAGATGACACAACGTGCGAAAGAAGCAGCTTATCATGTACCTCTGGTGGTTGTTATTGTGTGGTCATGTTTCTTTCTTTTTCCAAACACAACATCAACATTGTGTTTTCTGCGTCATGTCCCACCTCCTGTGTGCTTTACACAGACGCTCCCCCACACTGTCTCCCTGGCATTTCCAGCTGTGAGAATGCATTTCCAGCAGAACATCTCCCGCTGTGGGGTACATGTATGAACAGAAACTGCTGAACAAAAGTCTGGACCAGATTGTCAACACATTTTGAGAAAATCTCTCATGTACATATGAAACAAATGCTTTACAAATAAGAGCAGCTTTCCCCATAACCGTCTGTTAGAAATTATGTTATTAAAAAATGTAATATTGATATTGTGCATATAGTATGCTTTAAGAGTATGTCTATTTTAAATAAGTCACCATCAAATACAATTTGATGGCCTATTAATTGTGAAAATATATTACCCAGCGATTTTAAAAGAATACCAGTGAGAAGCCAATTTAAGAACTGAAACTAGAGACAATCAAATAACAGAATCTGTGGGATCAAACACATTGTGGTGGGAAATTGTTAAACATTCATTTAAAAAAAAAAAAGCCCATAGAATTTGTTTTTTTTTTCACTGTAAATTATTTGTTTTAACTGGTAGAAGATCAGATAAAAATGTGAGAAAGATTAATATAAGACATGAAGGCACACATTTTAACCCACTAGCATGCCTTGGGAGTATCATGGAGTTTCTTTGATAATAACATCACAATGGGGGAAAAAACTAAATAAATTGATTTGATAAATAATTTATGAAGCTATCAAACAGTTTTTTCTGTATCTATGTTTTCTTCAATAACTCAGAACTCTTCAGTGAAAAATAACCACGTTTCGGCACAATTAAACTAAAACACTGAGCGTTGGATGTCCGGCAACAATCCTGAAATAATTCTAATGATAATTATCAACGCAAAATGTATCGAATCAATTTTTGTGGAGATTTAAAAGCTCGCCTTTGTGATTGTGCAGACAGAAACTGTGGCTGCATATTCTTTGATAGTAGTATTTAATTTTTCTTTATAAAACTTTAGAAACTCTCAAATCTACTTTTTTGTGCAGATTCAGTTTATTAACGTTTTTTTCCTATCTGTAACCTTCTAAAGACAACTGTAATTTCACAGATCTATAAAGCGGTTGTCCTCCAATATGTAAAAAGATGATGTACTATAATCGCACTCAGGCACATAAAAGTGTTATTCAACATCTCTATGACAATTTTGGATACTTCATTGTCTGGAAAAGGTACTAAAATTAATTCCATAGACAAATACAAGCATCACCATTCACACGGTCTCACTTCCCGATGTCAAACCGTTATTACCACAAACTGTGTGCTATTCTCAGCCCCCTGTACAGCAGCAGCTCAGACACAGAAAGTGTTAATCACATGACCAACTCAACAGAGTTCCCATCAACTGAACATCTCATGGTGCCAGAACAGTAGGGTGAGAGCTTCTGTGAATGCTCATTAAAAGCTGAGTCCACAGCACCCTCTTTAGGCTGACAGAGGACAGGCAGCCCAGCAAACACGGGTCAAGGTGTTCAGCGTTAGTCTGATACCGCCTCAGACTTGACTACAAGGCACTTCATATGCTTCACTTTGCAAAAGCTGATGCAATGGGCTTGCAGGCATCAATAACTTCGAATTAAAAAAAAAGAAAAAAGAAAAGAACATTCATGATTTGATGATAGTATTTTCCATTAAGATGTGCTGAAAGCATGCCAGTAATTTGGGACCTTATTTATGATATTCAGACATGTGCAGGTTATCATGACCTGCTGACACGAGGGACTCGGGGTGCACTGTGCTTCGCCTCTCTCCCCTCGCGTCCCCCTTGACATTTCTTGCTGCGCGTTTCAAATAGCAGATCTTCTCTGTCACCTCTCCTTCTCTCCCGCTGCTGTGTCTGTGCCTAACTTGTCGTCACCTCTCCTCCCTGCTGTCCCTCCCTCTGGTGCTTTGACTTTTAGTCAAAGAAAGACAACGGTGTGGGTGAAGGAGAGCGATGGAGAAGGTGTGAGAAAGCTGGAACGGGAGAACAGAAGACAGATTGAAATGAGGGGGAAAGAGGATAGCAAGATGTCACAAAGAGAAAGGAGCATAAGGGAAAGAAAAAGGGTGACAAAGAAATGGAAGAAAAAAAAACGTTGAATGTATCACGTACAAGAAAGGAGTGTGGCAGAGAAAGAAAAGCTAGAAGGAGCTGGGTAAAGCGAGAGAATGACAGTGTGACTGAAAAAAAGGGAAAAAGAAAGGGAGGTATGGAAAAGCTGAAGGGGAAACCGTGTCAGACTATTTTCGTGAGAGACATTTTGAGTTTTTTTGGGCCGTGGCATTGAGAATATTTTGGAAAAGTGAGGACATTTAGTCTGTTCGTTTTGTCTGCTTGAAATGGAGACATGGAGCATAAGGTTTTAGTGTTAAGGTTAGGGAGAGGTTTAGGTGAAGGTTGTGATTAGTCAAGTCCCTGTGATGGCCAAGGTCAAGGTAAGGAACTAAAGAATGCATGATGTCATAGAATGACCTCGCGAAGACGGCCATTGAGACTTTGTGTGCGCGTGCGTGCGTGTGTGTGTGTGTAGGCAATCGTGTGGGCATGTAATGAGCCCAGCCGAACAGAGGAGTGGGGTGGTGGAGCTGAGATGGAGGTCCAGGCATACAGCCTGTCAGCTCCAAGGCTTTCAACTCAGCTGCTCTGCAATCCACAGACCAACACACACCCACACGCACACACACACACACACACACACACACACACACACACACACACACAC
>JABUIW010000023.1:5789707-5802441 GCA_013363375.1 Menidia beryllina
CACACACACACACACACACACACACACACACACACACACACACACACTTTTTTTTTTTTATCCAATCACTGCACACAGTGAGCGAATTTTTGTCTCATATACATTTATACCTCTGTACATACATATTCACACGGGGGCACAATGTTGTGGAAATTCATCTGAAATTTGCTGCAAGCCACCCCTCTATGCCTCCCCCATTCCAAGGCAGGAGGCTGATGATGCAAACAGATATGAGAAATGCAAACATGAAATATACAGGTTTGCTGCTGTGGATGCATATGTAGCTTTCCTGTAACAAGTCAAAGCAGCAGGAACATTAACCAGGCATTGCAGGATTGAACAACTTACTACACGTTACTGCCAAGTGGTGTAATACGTAATGTAATATACCAGCAATTAACACCTGTAATGAGGAAGGTGTTAACGATAGGCACTGAGGGAAAACGAGGAAGTCACATTTGATTTGGTTCATGTTGGAAATGATGTTATAATAGAAATTAATTAAAAAACTTAGAGGCAAGCAAGGTAATAAGGAGCAGAGAAAAATGAGAGACACACTGGAGACGAGACTCAGATGGACGTGCCAAAAAAATGAATAATTAGATATTATTAACATTACCTAAACAAACTATCATCTATTGACATTCCAGTCAGGATGCATTACTGCCTAGGTTTTTGTCTGGCTTAAGGTGGTCTGAATGAGAAATTCAGTCATAGCCTTTGGAATGCTGTTTGAAATGTCTAACTAGTAACAGTGCACAGGCAAGAGAAAGTTTCCGAACAGAAACTAAGAGCTTCAGGTTTAAAGAGCTGTGTAGTAATGGCATCAGATCAATAGTGCACTTAAAATGGGACAAGTTTTGTTCATTTTACTGTCAATCAGCATTGGTTTTGAAGCGTGGAGTTCTTTGTAGTGGATGGCATTTCACCTCCCATTCAACAAACCTTATGCTGTTATGCAGAGAAAATAGTGTTGTCTTTACTATTCACAATAATGGAAATCAATCCCAACATGACTTTCAATTTATTTGCATGAATAAGTAATGTGCCCTTAATTCAGCTCGCTGAAGGAGCCTGAGCCCAGCGCTGCTGCCTTTTTATGCAACTATTAGCATAAGAGAGGCTGATTCTTTTAATCAACTAATAATGAATGTTAGGGGAGCCTGATCAGACTGCACCATGAGACCTCACATATCCCACACATACATTTACACACGCACAGAGGAGGCTCACAAACCCAACACCAGTCCGATGACCAATTAAAACAGCAGTCCCCGGCATCCTCTATTCTTCCAGTTGCCCTTTTTTTTGCTTCTTCTGTGCTGCTGTAGCTGCTGATTATTTCTAGAATGACAGGTAACACTTCGTTATTCAAAATCACACATTTAAGATAAAAGCTTGTTTTCTCAACCCAATTAGATCTGCACCAAAATTAAAAGTGTTAGCTTTCATTTCAGTTCCTGTAGACTTCTTCTCTAATGCCTCCCACTATTATGCTTTTATTAATTGCGCTTACATTATTTGAGCTTCTTCAGACCTGCTAATGTGCACAACGGCTCCAGAGGCTGTGTGCGTGCGTGTGCACATGTTCACATTGTAAGGGAATGTGCAGTTATGGTTTTTCCCCATTACTTTCATGACTTTCCTCTTGAGGTCTTTCCTCCTGAGTTCTTTCCACTTGAGAGCTGTTCTCACATATCCAGATCTTTTCAGCTGCTTGGGTGAATTGTAAACTCAACTGCTACCAGTTACCATCCATAAAAAAACTCTTTCCTCTCCTGTTACTCTTTTTGCTTTTTTTCCCCCCAATGCACTCACAGGGAAAAACTGGGTTATATGAAAAACAAACAAACAAATATACCTGTCACTGAATTAGATGCTGTCCTGACTGGAAAGACACATGAACTTCTGAACTTTAGAAAACCCAGATGTCATCTCCCACAGAGTGTTTTTCTTCAAATGATAAATTACTCCAAAATTATTTATATATATAATCAATTTTAGATCGAGGAATGTAAGAGAGTTTTGAACTAAAATCCTTCAGATCTTTTATAAGATGTGAAAATGCATAATAGCTCAGAGGAGACATTGCTTACGCTTCCTATGTAACAAATGTATAATGTCTTAAATGGATAAGCATGTAGATATCGTAGCATAATAAATAACCATACAGAAGGAAGCAACATGATGCTGATTATTTGCTAACTCAGCAGCTTTTTATAGCTTATATCTTCATCTTTTAGTGAGCCTCCATTCTCATGATTTTTCTTGCAAGAATGTGAAATAAGAGCTATCAGAGGGGTTCTCAGCACAGGTTCCACTGACTGCTGGTGAGACTGCCATCCTTTAACCATATGTGATCAATAAAAATCCTTGGCTGGATTTGCTTGATGGACTTTTACATGGGAAATCACAATAAACAGAAAGCAGATGATAAAAGCCCAGTCAAACCGGGCTGAGAAAAGAGCAAGTCTCCTGAGTTTCCTGCAGTGAGTCCTGGATGTGACGCGGTGCTGTGGCTCCTCTTTGTGTCCCGTTGGGTGATGGTATGATTTTCTGGAGCGGTGCCATTCGCCATCGCAGTTTGGGATTCTTGGGTTTCAAAACCAGAACCAAAAACGGGCCAGCTTTTAAGGCACCACTGCCTCTCCCTGAGCGTTTTCTCTGACTACTGTTTCAGATCATTACTGAACTCCACTAATCAAAACTGATTTATGTATATTTTGGGTGTGTGGGTGTGTGTGTGTGTTTTTTTGCACATATGAATGCAGCTTTGTAGAACAGAACTGCTGCAGTTGCATTGGTGCGTTGAGCAGTCCCGGGCCTAACGATATTGTATGTTGTTGTATTGAACTTTGTTTGAAATGCACAGAAGAGCATGATTTTGCAATAAAAATGCCGCGGCTTAATTACTCTTTGTCCTTCTCTATTCTTCTCCCTCTGATTCTTTTTGTCCCCCTCCCCCTTCTTCTCCTTTCAATCCTCCTCCTCCTGCCTTTGTCTTTCAGTGGGGACCCCTTACTACATGTCACCTGAGAGGATACACGAAAATGGCTACAACTTCAAATCTGACATCTGGTCACTAGGATGCCTTCTGTATGAGGTAAATTGTAGCGATGTGTTCTCAGTGTCCCCTTGCAGTAAAATGTGGAAATGTGGATTTTTAAGACCCACAATCTCCCATGCTGTTGAACTATATTTTAATCCACATATAATTAAGGGGGGTCTATAGGAATAAAGTATTAAAATGATCTGTCTCAGGACATTAAGATCTTCTTTTTTTAACCTGTGCTCTGTCTGAGCTTGGACGTTTAGACTCCGTGTTAGCACTGTTTAAACCCTGAACCTGCTGAACATTGAAAAGCCGGGGATTGAAGGGAACTGACATGGCCATGTGTTTTAGATAAGGCTGCGCAGTGACACTGACTAGTTTGATTAGTCTGGAGCTAAACACCGCAGGGCTCTGTTGTGGACCACACTGCGTGCAGACAGGCCCACGAGGAGACCACACAGCAGAGGGAACAAAGAAGAAAGAGTGAGAAGCAGAAGAGTGATGGACATGGACGATAGCAGTCAATCTGACATTGCTCCTTGCCAGCTTTCATGTGCTCTGACTACACAGAGAAATTCAGAAACAGACTGTCGGCCTAGGAAATGCCCACATTTTCCTCCCCTCTTCTCCACCAATTCCCCCGAGTCGCTGATCATTTGGGCTGCATTTCAACGCACCACTGAGTACACCTTCTGTACAGCGCCTCAGGCATAGAGGTGGAGAACGTGCAAGGAAGAAGTTCGAGCTCAGCCTGCAGGTCATGGTTGCTCAGAAACCACAGTCCTACATGCTAATTTGTTCACCACAATGCATCACGGCAATGCATGGCCATGGTTGGCTGAAAAACAGTGGGTGCAGCCAGTCCTATTTTTAATTTTTAAGTGCATTTTATATGTGGGCTGCGCGTTTGTGTGAAAGGTGCAACTGTTTGTAAAGATCAGGTTTCCATGTTTCGCCACTGTTTTTTTATAGACATGTATGTCATGAATGCACATTCACAATAGCTCTGAAAGGGTTTCTTGACGAAGGTCTCATTAAGCTGGTTGGTTTTTTGTTGGAGTTGGGTTTTGTTTCGACTCTGTCTGTAGTATTTTTTTTCAAATCCCTGACGTGTTACTTTATGCACTGCAATTGTCATAGAGCCGAATGTGCAGACTTAGAGTTGATAGCTTCAGCTTCAATTAGTGTGCATTGCCCTTTAATATATTTTCACATTTTAGTTGCAATCTGGGTGTAAAAGCGAAAAAGGTAGACGGAGACCAGAGACAGGGGGAGCAGAGGGAGACATCTGGAAAGCAAAAGTGTTGAAAATAGATGAGGCTTGTTTCTCCCTGAGGAGGTCAAACGGCATAGAATAAAGATTTAAGGTGAAAAAGTTTAAGAGTTTATACCAGGAGTCGGAGTTGGCTGAGGGCACAGGCAATACAAGTCATATGAGAGCGAAACGAAAGGAGATGGAAGGCCAGAGATGGGGAAGAAGTGGGAAGGGAGAATAACAAATAGCAAGAGCAGGGTTATAGATTGCTGGAGTGGAGTGGAAGATGGGGGGTGTTCGTTCAGAGAGAAATTGTTAGAGGTACAAGAGCAGAGACAGAACTCCAGCCATCAGGTCAAGGTGAGCCATGCAAGAAGCCTGAAGATTTTACAGTCTTATTGTTACCAGAACAGCGCTCACCACGCCATGCATATTCTCTTTGAAGAGCGGGCTCCTGCTTTCGTTATCTTGGTAAGAGGGCTCTACAATGCAGTCAGTGTCGGGAAACTTATCTCTTTCTCAGAACCGTCCTCTATTCCTCTCTGTTTTCTGCTGCCTTCTTTTCCTCATTTAACCTTCAGGCATATGGAATTCACACAGAACGCGCTCCCTTTGGCTCTCATTGATTTGACTCTGAGCATACAGCAGAGGATGACTTTGTGCTGGTTCTGAGGTGTTTTCACAGCCACGGTGCTCGTGTCGTTATCCGTGGGAGTTGACTTCCTTATTTATGAAACGGCTCCATTTGAGCAAACATGCATTTTTCATCGCTACGCCCTGAGGTTGAGTTAAGGTCCGGAGGGTGCGCCTGTCAATACCGGGTCATTGGATGTACGGCCATCCTCATCTCCCATTCTGTTTGACTCCTTTTTTCCACATGTCCAACCTTCCTTCATCTGACCGTGCCCTTCACCCAAACCAACTGTTGTGTGGTCAGCAGTGATGCTCACCTGGGTTGTCTCCCATGGAGACCAGTCAGTGGGACGGCGGTCTCCTCGTGCTCTCTTCAGAAGTTCTCTATCAATACCATCACATGGAGTATTTGGATTTGTGACTCTCACGCACTAAATCTGTTTCCTGTAAAGGAAATGCATTTTACACACGCGCACGCAGAGTTCTGGTTGCCTGCTTGCTCAGACGTGTTGTGCGTCCTGTGTTTGGGATGAGGTTAGAGGAGGATAATATCTTAAAGCTTTACTGGAATGTGTCTCCTTCCTTTTTATAGAGCCCAGGCATCCATACCTCTTACTGTGCCCATGTCTCACGCCTCCTGCCTCATTCCATTCCCTCAGCTCTTTTTTTCCCTTTTCTTTTGCTGCCGGTTTTATGAGACCCCAAAAAGCTGGGTTCTCAGCAGCTGCTGTTTGCATGCGATGAGCTGTCCTGCTTCATTTCTGCCAGTATAGTTCTTAAAGCGAACTGCTCCTTTGTTAGTTTTTGCTGTTTTGCAAGAATCCGCATTAACATCAACATTTGGTACCTATTTATTTATTTGTTTGGCTTCGTGTTACCCTCAGAAAACTGCTCTTTGACTATTTTCTGTTTTCACGGAGTGACCACCTTTTATACACCAAACTGCCTCAAAGAACTAATAACCACCAGCAGTGCGCTGCTTTATCTTCCCTCATCACAACTGTCTGGGCTCAACAATAGAAGCTGAACACAGCGAAGACTACAGCTTTGATATGAGATGTTGTGTAGGCACCTTATGGTTCTTTTCTGTGTGTTTATTTAAGTAAAGGAGCATGTTAAAACAAATGTTAAGCTATTTCCATTAAAAGTCAGAATTCAAATACCACTGCTGTGAGATTGGCACATGAGAAAATATTCTTAAACTGTTTTCTTCAAAGGTTCAGGCCCCTGTAAAGATCTGGCGCTTTCAACTCGCACATCTATGACTTTCCTCCTCTCGTTCTTCCCTTTTTAGTGATTTAGAGCAGAGCAGTGATGATTCCGCTGGGTGTAGGTATATGTCTAATGACTGTCCCAACATTGTGACTTATTTCCTTGATTAATATATCATCATAAAGCCTCATGAAGGATCAATGAGCACATTTGAAATGTCATGCTTTCCACACTTGAGTCCAATTATTGTCTTGTGCGAGACAAAAAAGAGATATAAAACTTACTATATATGTATTTCATCTACTGACTCCCCCCCCCCCCCCCCCCCCCCCCGAATAGATATATACCTAATATAAAATCAGTTTTGTCATATACCCTATAGCATTACATGTAAGTGTTTATTTTGATGTCCTATAAATATATAAGTGGGTTTTATTAATAAATAATAAGAGTGAGGTTGTAAAAAGCCTGTTGGTCCCATGATGTAAAGCCTCCAGGGAGGCTGGGGGGGGTGGGGACTGTTGCCTCATACCGCTCCTTTTAATTGGGGTCCAGGGGGAGAGGCCAGAGTGAGAAAGAATGAGATCAGTGTTGATTAAAATTGAAGGCCCCATCCAGACTTTTGAAACTACACTAGCTTTAAACGCGGTGATGGGAGGAGGCCCGACCTGGCCAAATGCAGAGCATTTTGAGTACCAATTTTATCCGTGGACACATGAAGCAATTGCTATTAAAGGAGGATGTACTTTTCTCTGTCCACCAGAGTAGTTAAGATGATAAGAATTGCTATCTAACGCCATCTTTCTTCAGCAGTGGCTGATGATCAGGACGTTGGGCATGCCAGCAGGGTCCAGATGTCCTGCTTATCAAATAAGTTACAGGAATGGCCGTACGTGCACATTCCTCCGACTGCCTGCCACATCAGCTCCCAGAAAACATCACGATGTTGATGTAAAGGGGAAGTTTGTCAGCGCAGGAGGCATTTTTACAAATGGACAAATGGATGATGAGTCTGGATGCTCCCGTTGCAGTGCTGCTCCAAAGGGATCAGACTAGGATTAGGTTTTGGGGCTAAGGTTAGGCTCAGGTAATGGTTACTACGTTGGTATTTATGCGGGTTGGTTTAAGGTAAGGGGGGGGTGTTGGGGTATATGTGCATCATGTCACTGAGTGTCCCCACAAATCCAAATGTGTAAATCTGCTTTTGTGTGTGTGTGTGTGTGTGTGTGTGCCTGCGTATGATCGTGAGTGTGTGTGTGTTCTGCCACCAGCAGCTAACACCCCTAAGACAGACAGCAGGCATGCGTGTGCTTTCTGTGTCTCTCGAATATCAATGAACCATGCATCCACACTCTCTATCACACACACACACACACAGACACACACACCAGGGCCTCAGAGGTCAGAAAGTGAGTCAATCATCTAAACCGTTGCAACGACACAGTCTGAAAAAGGGAGCAAGAGTGTCTTTGTGTGTGTGTGAGTCTTTTTTGTGTGTGTTTGGGTATGCATCTTTCTGCTTGTGTGTGTGTATGTGTGGGTGTGTGTGTGTACTCGCTGAGAGCAGGGGGCCGGCAGCTGTCAGGGGCTAGGAGCAGCAGGCACTAATGAAGCAGATGAATAGTGCAAAAACTCCCAAATACAAACAGGACAGTTGACATTTTTCATCTGTCAAAAGCAGAAGATGCATGAAAATACGAGGGGGTCTTGTTTAACCCTTCAGCCTCCTGGTGTCTGTAGCTGCCTGCTTTTCTTTCTCTCTTTTTTTCCCCCTCTCTCTTTCTGTCCCACTGCCCCCCCCCCCCCATCTGTCTTATCGAGAAATTTCTGTTTTTGAGGATGCGAACACTTCGATACCTTTGTTGCAAAGCAATTAGGAATGTTTTCCACATGGCCCTCAACAAGACACCAAAAAATAAGCTTTTACAACAAGAAGCCCTTAAAAAAAAGAAAAGAAAAAAGGGGAAAAAAAGCAGAGTCAGAGTCCATTTGGCACTTTCCTCTTATTATTTATTTATTTGGTTCATTTTAGAGCTGTCTTGTCTTGTTGACATGATGGAAAGTTTCTCAGTTTCAGAATTGATGAGGGGTCCGTTGACACTGGTGGCAAATAACAAAATCTTGAAGCTTTACAGTCGATCTGAGCAGATACCTTTTAATCTGCTAGAGTTAATTGTGGGATTATCTTGTTACTTTTTGAAGAGATGTAACACTAACCATTTAATATTATGTGGTTTATATCTAAACATAATACTGATATGCCTGTTTTTTAAAGTTACTTAAAGTCTGACATAATTCGGATTAAAGCGTGTTGATGGCCTTTAATCTCACAGGAAATTTCATGTCCATACCAAAGATGTTCCCTTTGTTTAGCTGAGTCTTCAAATGCAATCAGTCTCGTCTCCAGTGGTTACCTCATTCCTGTGATGTATAATGCAGTTTTTAAAGCTTTTCTTGATGACCGTATGTGGTTATGTTTAAATACTGTAAAATAAGACTTGAAATCCGAGCTCACAGATGTGAAGCTTTATTACTAATGGAAGTATATCATCGCTGACACGCTCAGGAAATCCACATTCCAAACACATCTCATCACTGTCAGCCACCCGCTGTGCCAGCCTCAGAAGCGATGCTTTGAGATGAGGCAGAGGGAAGATGGATACAGGGGACTCTTTTCCTTAATGCTGTTGTGTGTTTTCTCCTGGCAGTGGAGTATTAATGTGTCTGTTTGACAAAGAGCGCCGATGACTGCGCGATGGTAAATGACGGTTATGGTCGGCCCACTGCGATTGTGCCGTCTCGGCTGTCCGCCGGTGGCGCTGACAGGGACTCTGTCAAAGCCTGTCCAAGTCAGCACATGGACATCTCTGCCCCTGCACCATCAGGGCTCCACGCATTCGTCACTGAAAACAGAAATAGTAGCCATCCTACAGGATCCTTAAGCTTTTTCTGATGAGATGATGACTCAAGGGAGTGCGTTTTTATTTCATTTTTCTTTTGTTTCCGTTTACTATTCTGCAAGAGGAATTGAAATAGCTGAATGTAGGCAGGCAATTAAAAAGAGGGGATGAGCAGTTGTGTCCTGAGCTGTCTGGTGCAAATCCATCGGTGGGCTCTGTCACTGTGTTCTAGCTGAATCACATCCCCCTGTTTTGCAGCCCCTTGTTTCCTATTGGTCCTCCTCGCACGGATGTGTTCCCGACGTAGCGCGTGGCGCAGAATATCGCACATTGTCACAAAGCTCCTGCGTTCCGTGTGGTAGGATGCTATTTGCATTCATCCTCATCTCCATTCTCTCTACCAATTAGCGCACTGTCAGACACTTACCGTCTCCCTCCAAAATGATCTCAGGACAGCTGAAAAACTGTTGTTGAGATAACGTGTAAAATTTTATCTCTCCATTGATTACCAATGATTTGTTTATTTCTTTTTTTCTGTTTTCAAAATGCGCCTTTATGCCTCTGGGAGAGAATTTGCTTTAACTTCCTCAAAATGAACAAATTCAACGTTCAGGAGCATAGCCAGCCTGAGCTAAGTTGCAGCCACTGAGTAAGAGTTAGTTTGGCTTAAATCCCTGTTTTAACATTCATCAGGATTTTTTTCTCTCTGTAGTGAGTTCCCCCGCTTTTATAGCCCCCTGCTTTAAAACAGGCACACTGCATGGAATACGGATTTCACATACATCGTACTTATACATATTTAATACTGCATCCCTTTTCATAAGACTGTCTTGGAATACCTAATAAAAGAAACTCCATTTATGCTGCGGTTGCAGTGTAGTTACCAGAAGCCATCATTCATAAATTTCTCTTGAAAACAACACAACAAGCTCCGGATCCTCTTAGCACTTAATTATCGCTGCTGCTGCTGATGGCTAAACATTTAGAAAGCACCGAACTGTGAGGAGGAACTCTGAGCCTCCAGTGCGCTTCTTGTTCCGGCCTGCTGTAGGTTCGGCCTCGCACGTGCCCCCTGAGGTAATGTAAGGCCAGTCAGTCGTCGTCCTTGGAAAAAGAAATGCCACGCTATTTTTCCATCCTCAGAATAGCAGAAAGGATGCTTGACCTGCTTCCACTCGGCAGCAAACTTCCACTCTTCCCCCGTTCTCCCCTACCGCTCGGCTTGCTTGCATTTGTTTTCTGGAAAATACAGTTTTCTTGCGGCTCCAGCAAACCGAAAAATTCTTTCCTCAAGCGTCCCTTCACCCTTCTTCTCCCACGCCCCTCTCTCTTTCTCAGCTCCGTCTCTCCTCTCTTTTTCAACTTTAGGCTTTCAAAGTGGTATTAAAGAGGAGGCCGGAGTGCTCCAGGAAAACTACATGAACTACAGGATGGTTTATCGGGATTTTGGGGGGGTTTGTTTAACCTTAAAAAAAAAGAGGGTGTACGGATTCAACAGAGAGACCAAACTTGAGAAAACTTTTAGTTTGTTCTTGTTTTTATTTGTTTCTCCCTCCAACCCCATCCTTTTAAGTCCGGCACCTCGGAGGCTGTAAAGCGTGCCGCCGCTGCCGTTAAAACACACCGCGGCGTCCCTGGTGCCACCTGTTGAGTTTGATTGGGTGTTTAACTTCCCTTCTCATCCTCTGAGTCTCATGCCCGCTCATCCTCTCTTCTCCCCTTTTTCCTCTATGCGCCTCCTCCATGTTTCTTTACATCTCTGCACTTTAGATGGCAGCCTTACAGAGTCCCTTCTACGGGGATAAGATGAACCTCTACTCCCTTTGCAAGAAGATAGAACAGTGTGACTACCCCCCTCTTCCTTCAGATCACTACTCAGAAGAGGTAAGCTCTACGAGTGTTTTCCGTCGTTTTATACTGCTGTGACTCAGTGTGTTTTTCTGTTTAGTTTTGTTCAGTGTTTAAACAGTAACCCACAATAGCATTTATTCCTAAAAAAAATTTAAACAAAGATGACAAACCCATAACTGGACTGCTGTTTTCAATAGATGTGATTGGCTTCTCTTTCTTTTGCCTGATTTTTGCTGATAGAAATGGTTTTCTAGATAATTCACTTATTTCTTTCTTTTTATGAAAGTGGAACCCGCCAAACTCCATGGGCTTTACAGTACAGTGTATGATGTTACTGTGTGATCAAAAGCCTGGCAACGATTTTAACTGAAAAACAAAATGCGCATATCAAAAGCATGTGGTCATGCTTGAGAGCAGGGTTAAACTAAGTGAAATGGAGAGTCATGTTTCCCTAAATTAACGTTAAATCATCTTGTGTAATTCTTTGGAAGCGTTCCCCTGCACAAAAACCCAGCGCAGTCAGACTGTGGTTAAAGATAGTCTCACTGTTGATTACCTTTGGCATGTGTATGAATTTTTGCATGGCTCTGTGTTCGCCTGCCTTTTTTGTGCGGATGGCATTTTTCCTATCCCCTTACCTTAAATGTATTCAATCCAGTGCTCATGCAGGCAAACCTCTGACACTGACTAATTACACAGAGATGTCGAACAAGTGTCCTTACAATCGCTCTGTGCTTGTTTATAGGCACATCTAAGCTTTCTCAGTTGGTATATTTATTTGATTGTTTATATCTTAACCTTCTTTAACACTGATTTGCATCATCAGTGAGGATCAACTTTTAAATCATGTAATGTGTTTGACAAAGATAAGTGTTTTTGCCATTAACCATTTGATGATTGTGTTATGCCATTAGTCATCTTTTTCTGATTGCGGGAAGGTCTAAATGTTTATGTGCACATAAATCCAGCAACCTCAGAACAGATGCGATAAAGTGTTCTCAATGTGCGAAGCGTCCACCATTAACTAACCAACACAAATTATTAACATTTAATTGCTTCTAGCTTTTAATTGGCCATGCACTCAGTTTTTCAGTCAAGGAAATTCCTTCCAATTCCCCTCTCCAGCCACTATGTGTACATAGTAAAGTTCTCTGTGGTCATTTTAAAGAGTTTTTGTCATCTAGCGAAGCCCGCTGAGAGAGGCTGTTATTGTACGAGGGCATTAACTTCATTAGGCTGATGAAGGCTAATTGTGAAGCCTTTCAGGCCTCAGTGGTGTCTCTCTCTCTTTTTATATATATTTTTTCGTTTTGTTTCTACACTTGCAAGAGAAATCGTGCATGTGTATTTTTGTTTCAAGAGCTATCTTTGCACACACACGACTCTGAGCTTCAGCGTTACCCCACATGTCACCCCCATCCCGGAGAAAGGAAGACAAAGCGAAAGAAAGCGGGAATGATAGAGCGAGAGACAGGGCGATGGAGAAATGGAGATGAGGGGGGTGCCTGCAGCGCCTGTCTGGATGTAAACAATGCTCCTGAAGGATCGGCAGCAAACTGTCAGCTGCTCATCTTTGTTGTGTCATTTAACCATCTCCGTCTATGCCCCCCCTCCGCCTTCATTCGCCGGCTCCTACCCTCCGCCCCCCTCCACCTGACACTCCCCCACCCAACTCACCATGCAAAGGAGTGCATGAATATTTTACATATCTGCATCTCTGCGCTCCCCCATCTCCACGCTACAACTAATTCTCAGACTGTCTGAATTTGCATCTTTTTCTCTCTCACACACACACACACACACACACACACACACACACACACACACACAC
>JABUIW010000023.1:5815690-5829455 GCA_013363375.1 Menidia beryllina
TCGGGTGGACTGCTGCCCAGGTACAGCTGAAGCAAGACAGTCGGATTCTTTTTTACGTCTATATGAAGGAGGGAGGGTTTCGTGTCTCAAATACCGTCTAATGTTATCACTTCATCAGTGTACTCTGGTGGCAGGAAGGTCTTAGGAAATCATCTCAACCACTGAGCTTTTTTTTAATAGTTATTAGTCTGCATATACGAGTGGAGTTCTTTTTCTGTGGTCCCTATCAGTTAAGACGTCTTTTTGCGGAAACATCAGTTTCACTGTGTTTGAATTCATTAGATAGTTAAACTGATGTAGACACCGGGCTTCTGTATCTCTGTTCTTAGAGACAGTCAACAGTTCAGTCTGTGAACAAAACCTCCATTAGGAAATGAAAAATGAACAAGGTGACAGTGAATTGCCCGGTTACAATTAGTTTGCTTTTCTTACAAGTTTGACACGCCATCTCAACCCGTTTTCAAAATGAAAACGTTGTGTTGACTACACCTTTGATTTTTTAACATTTGAGGGATGTTAAAATAAACTATAATCTGTTTCAGTATTTCCTGTAGAAAACACAGACTTCATCTACAAAATAAATGTAGTCTGCAAAACATTAAGACTACAGAATTAAAATTATTAGAGTAAGGCCCTTTTGTGTAGTTTGTCTAATTCATAATGGAAATTTTCTTCACTATGACCAGTTGGGAATGGACATTATACCGGTTTGAAATGGACATTATAGTCACAATGTGACTGACAAGTGTCATTTAGCAGACAATCTGAAGGCTTACTCCACGGAAGCAAGCTAAAATATTCGGAAATATTCACAAAAACAAGAAATATGAGCTGTACATAACCTCACAAAAGTGAGTAAAATGCAGCTTTTAAATCCAGTTTTTATTTTCAGAAACAAACTAGCTAAAAGCTAAGCCAAACTTATTTTAATACAAGGAAATTTAATTTTTGTTTCGTACGTAACTATGTAAAAGTAGAGAAGAAAAACAACTGTGTTTTATGGGGAAAGTTGAATGAAATTAACATAATTCAATTTCATGATTAGATAACTTATGTACTTTGAGTATATTCAGGTGACATTTTTCTGACATTTGAAGAACTCTCTGCTGCTCTTGGCAGACATAAAGTCATGATAATGATGTATTTCGTTTGCATAGAATCATGTACATGATGACTTACTTGAAATGTCTTGACCTGTTAATACAAAAATAGAAAGAAATTAATGTAATTTCCTGTATTTATACCCAGAAGAATACAGAATACCTTTTTCCTCGTTTGAAGTGTTGAGAGAATACAAGTAAAAAAACTCTGATTGGGTTTTTAATTTACTATCATTCAAGCAGATACAATTTAAATTGCTTATTTAATTAACACTGCATAGCATTGTGGTGGAAAGTCACCAAAATAAGCTGATGTTAACATGAACTCAGTTGTTTCACCACAAGCTAACGTGAGCGGAAGCTTACCTGGGACACAGCACACAAACTGTGTGGTTATTTTAGAAAGCTGTAATTACGATTCAAATGACCTAATAAGACTGACTCTCACCCCTCAAAATGCTTCATGTTACATTTCAAAGCATCAATAGCTTTATTTTTTCTACATTTTTAGATCATTAGATCTGCCGGGGTCTGATCATTCTGCATTAAATCTGACTTTCAAGCAAATCAAATTTCAAATTTACTTATTTCTGGCCAAAGCAGTAATCCCAGGCATGAGCAGCAGTAGCCTGAAAGAACAGCTCAGAACTTAAACCCTTAATTATGAGCCTCTAAAGGTGGGGACCAAGTTCAAATATTCAGAATTGCACACTTTCCTGATGCTGTTATTAGTTAGAATTTAACCTCACACATCAGGAAGTTTTTTTTTATAAATCAATCAAACAGTATCAGACAGCTCAGCTACTTCCTTCCGTGCTTCTACACTACCAGTGGGGGTTTATTGGCAGCCAGCAGACCCAAAAAGGAGAAGGTGTGGGGTCCACTGGATTTTTCTTTAACAGTAGTTCTCATTTGAACTTCTCCTTTTCTTATGCACACGGCACTTTTTGCTGTACTTTTCTAAATGCGCTCAAGTCTTTTTTTCTCCTAAAGTCACAGTCAAGAAATAATTCTGCCTCTTTCTTCAGCGTTGATTTTTTTTTTTTTAATCTCCTTTTGTGCGGTTCTCCTAATTACTGCAGAGTTGTTAGTGAGTTTGAGGTCATTAGCTGAGTGTTTATGGACTGCTTACCCTGTGTCTCAAGGGTACCCCCCCTCCTTCCACACCCTCACTCAATTCTGCAGGTTCCCCCCATTCAGCCCCCAAACTAACCCATCCCTCTGGACCCTCCAAATCCCTCTTGGCCTGCGAGCAGTGGGGGTGGGCACTAGCTTTCTCCTTGTAATGAACTCCACAGAGACTGCTGTACAGATTCATCACAGGAAAAATTGCTCCCATGGAGCTTTGAACACAGTGAAAACAAACTAAAGTAAATATCTGGAATTAATACACAAGTTGTTTGGCCTTTCTCAGCTTCTGTGGCCCCACCCTCGCAGACTCCTTTGTTTCACGGTAATGATAGAAACTGGATTTCAGATATAATGATACAGAAATCTATCTATTTGTGTATTTTCATGCTTATTAACGTGTGTGCGTGTGGCGATAGGGGGTAGGGTTTGCCATACGTTGCATATCCACGCATCCATAAGTCCATCTTGTGGTGAAAACTTCTCACTGCACTCCTCAGGAACCACAGCAACAAATCCAGGCAGGTGACAGAAAGGGGGGGGGGGGGGGATACAATGCATTCAGATGCCTTAACTGCATTGACATTGACTGCGTTTATATTTTATTGTGTTTATCTGACTGTGTAAAAAATGTTGAGAAAGACTAGTTGATTCCAGGAAATGAGACTTTGAGGAGACAGGTCGTATTTAGTCCACAGTCGGCAAAAGCTTTGGTAGGAAAGAAAGATAAACCGGGAATGCAGATGTAACACCTTTCAAATGAGGTTTTCACAGTTCAAACTTCAGCTATGCAAAAAAACCTCAGAGGTTTAGGACAAAGTCACGAAGTCAGCAGCGTCAACGGACTTCCTGACAAGTGACCGAGTGCATGTTGTGGGTTTAATAAGCAAGCTGGACCAGAGGTGCAGCCTCATACGCTCAGTGGCCGTGTGAGGATGAAAATGAGATTATCTGTATGCTGCAGCCATCGGTTACCGGATTGTTGTTGAAAAATAAGAACATAAACTGCATTTTTACTTTCCCCCCTACCTTTCCTCTTCAAACCATTACTTTTGTTATTTACTAAATGTACACTAATCTGCAGAAAGCTTGACAATCACTCTTCCAATCTAATTTATTTTCACTTGAAATTCCTGCAAGCAAGTGCTTGGAAAAAGAGAAAAGGCGTATATTCATTTTTGTGTAATGTATGACTTAAGATATGCTTTTGCAGCAACTTTCTAACTAATCAATCTTTTGTATTAGTGTACCTTTAAGGAAAAAAATTATAATCTAGAGGTAAATCATTTGTCCCAGGTGATCTCTGAGTGTTCTGAGAGAAAAAAATGGGGCCGTTCCAGGGGACATCGACTGAGTGTTTTTTCTTCTCCCGGTTTGTTTGTTTTGTTTTTAGAAGCCTGGAATATCAATATTTTTTGCACATTTGAAATAGCTTGTGGCGCATGCTTGGCAATGGCAGCCTCGGCTTCAAACATATTAGTTTGCTGGGAGATGAGAATCACCAGGGACAGTCTCCAAACACAGGCGGGAACCGCAGCACCATCCTGTTCATCATTTGAAGGCTGCTATTGTTTGAACTTCAGTAACTTTAAACGGGTTAAACTCATATTTAGAATGAAACAGTTGTCTTGTAGGCCCCTCGGTTTTCAGGTTAGAATATTTGTCAGCGGCTGCTCTCCAGGGAGAACGCCGAGAGGTTCAGGCAAAAGAAGACAGTCCCTGCAGTCATTTATCAGGAGGAAGCCACACTCAGCAGGCCTCGGCCGGCGTCACTCATCAGCTCTGTGGCTGACGCACCGACACATGTGAAGGGAGGCGCATGCACGAAAAGCACCACACGTAACGACACACACACAGACTCTTCTGTAATGAGTGACTCTTGCTCTGCGTGTCCTTAATCTTCAACCACCGGGTAAGCACAGAGGGGGCACGCTAAAGAAACAAGCAGCCTGCAGCGAGCTGAGCCGAAATGAAAAGCCAAGTGGCTCACAAAATCCGTCAGAGGCTTTTAAAAAAGGCACAAACGGCTTCTCCCTCGTCCGTCCGGCGGGCCTCCGGGAGGTTTATGAAACGACGCCCCGCGCCACACGTCCCCCCCGAAGCATCAGCCCCGGCCTTTCCGGAGCAGGAGCTCTCACAAACCGTAAACTGTTGGGAACAAATGTCATCTTAAACGTGTTCAAAAGAAACCCGATCCTGGCGGAGACTCTTTACAGGTGGCCAGGGGTGTGCCAGGAGTGGAGGAGTGCTGAGTGCACGCACGCACACTTCTAGTGCCTTTTTTTTTTCAGACTTCCTGTAAGACACTTAGTGATCACTTCTTCCTTGTCTGTGGTGATCAGACTACAACCTGTAAACAGAGAAATGTGGCGTGTGCGATTGTGCATACAAGCTTTTAGATGTGTGTATTTGCCCAATTTGAAGAATTCGTTAGGACCGTCACGTTAGGAAGAACGCGAAAGAATGGTCCCATCGTGGGCCTCGTCTCATAGTCTTTCATACTGTAGGATAATCTGCATGCGCCGTGTTCAGCAGCCTTAAGCACATCAGGTATTGAGATTTGTATTCATCACACTACTCATGGAGGCATCTGACTGCTTCCAGATTTAGCGTGCAGCATGAAAACCACCCAACCAGAGTCATCTTCAAATTGTCTTCATCTGAACCATCCAGTAACAGATGGTTTGATCACCACAGTGTCCTGATTTCAACATCATGGACTCAGTCGGGGATAGAAGACGCCGAGACAGACTGAATTCACAGAACAGCGACGGCGAGCGCATCAAGATGCTGGAAAATCCACGAGCTGCATATTGTAAGAGATAAAGTGATGAATATAAAATCTTAACTTTGAGGAACTAAAACTATTTTTTTTTTTAAAAAAGGGTAACCTGAAAGCAGACAAAAAATGTACAAGGTGTATGTGAGTACAAACTACTACACAAGTGATGACCCTTGACTGTTTTCATCCACTGTTCATTCAGAGATAGACATTCAAAACTAATTTTGTTCAGAACAACGGAAAGTTTGTGTGAGTGTAGAAAGACCTTTCATTTTTGCTTATCCAATAAAAAAAAAAGCTTCCCCCCCCCCCAACTGACATCAGCTCAAAATAAGAACCACAAAAATACATATTTGGCTCTTTTATTTTCCTCCTTTCAGCTTTAAATAATTCACATAATGCAAATATGATCAACCAAATGTTTCAGAACATTTTAAAATCAATGACCCCACAAGTAAAAACGGGTTTACTTTTACTGTCAGTGTTTATCATCTTGTTATCTTGAGCAATCTTGCAATCTTTTTTTTCGTGATAAACAACATCAGGTGGGTTTTATGTCCTCCTCAGTCTCCTACCGTATGCCAGACTTCCAGAAGGATTTCCCTCACTGTCACGAGCACATGTGCTCGGCCCCAGTAAAATAAGCACTCTGCCCATAAACTTGCCAATGAGCTGTCCCCAAATAACCACATCTGTCAGCTCGACTTAAACAGACCCTAAAGAGTCCCTCTTAAAGATGAAGGGACTTTGTCAGCGGCACATAACACACACACACACAGACACACACAAACCAAACTTCTACAAAGAGATAAAGAAAAGCAGATTCCATGAGAGATGTTTGTGCAGCTGAATCTGTTCCTGAGCAGAAGACGGCCCTCTGATGATCCGAGTCGTATTTGAACTGCATCTAACTGCACACTGGTGCAACATTGTGTAAACCTCCCGTTTCTCCCTCCTTTTTGTGGTCTATCTGAATCGATTCCATTTTGAATCATTGGTTTGATCTGATTGAAACTGTTCCACGAGCTCGCCGGCGTTCATCCAACTTCAGAACAGTGAACCCCGGGACACTAAACGGCCTGCTTCAGTTTCAGGCCGTGCAGTTTGAACATCAGGAGTGATTAAAACACGGCTGCTTTCAGATGAGGGAGCAGAGTTCCTTATGAACCTTTTTGTGTCCCAACCCCTCCACTCCCTGTACCCCGTCCCCCTGGCCCCAAAACGGTCTGGCTGTCCCACCTCTTAAGTTATGGAGACAAAATGGCCTCCTAAAAGTCGAGTTGAAAGGTTTCCGAGAGGGGAGAGCGGGGCTGTTAGAAAGACACACGGGGGGGTCGGGCTGGTGGGGCAGAGTTGTCAGCATATCTTAAATAAGTTTGGGATGTCAATTTTAAGAAGCGGGGAGAAAATTAGACTTAAGACAGCGCTGACTGGTACAGTAATGGTAGTCAGAGCACTGTGAGCTGCACCTGAAAGACAGGCAAGCAGCCAGACACCCTTTTTTCATGGTTTAAAAAAAAAAAAAAAAAAGACGGGATAAAATAAAAACTTGGATCATCGTGAAATGCTGTCTGTTCTGGATATAATCAATAGCTAAAGAAGAATCCAGTTCAGGGTTGTCTCTCATATTTCAATCCCTGCTCTTCTGTGATCAATAAAAGTGAGCTGAAATCAAAGGCAGCCCTCTTTACTATTGTCTATTCAACGTTAGCAGACAAAGACTGAGGAGCCTTTGATCGCCCTGTCTGCAGGGCCCACAGCTAAACACAGACCCCATCCTCCCACTCCCACCCACCACCTCCAGGTGAGCGCTGTGTCTTTGTGTCAGCGCGTGTGTGTGCGGGGTAGCTAAAATGTTTTCCTGCACATCCATGAGCACACACACACACACACACACACAAAAACAACAAAACAAAGGCACTTTTTTTAGAAACCACACAGAGACGGTGTACAGTGAGGTCTTGCTGTCAGTTGCTAGGTCATCACGCGAGCTGATGGCCACTGACTTCAGCTGTCTTCACTACACTGTCTGGTCTTGTGTTGTTTCCTGTGTGGTTTTCTTGTACTGGGGGAACAGTTTAGTCTTTTTTATCCTCATGGTTTCATTTTTTTCGTCATAAATCGAAAAACAAAGAACTGGATGGTGTGTCTTTTTACCCCTTCCTGTCCTTGTCTATTCAATTCTGGCTTTCATGGTCCTGCCTTCATGTCTCTTTTTTCTCCTGTTGTACTCAAAAGATAGCCCTAATCTAGATTTTTTAAAAATCTGTACCCTCTGTACACTAAACAGAAGAGGCAAACTAGAATATTCCTTTTTGAAGCCTCGATTAAACTACCAACCCGATTACGCGGTCATGGTGGTGTCCATTTCTTCTCTTTTGTGTCCTAAGAATTCCCTGTTTCTTCTCAATACCGTCCTCCTATACTTTTGGGCTGTCACTCTGCCCTATCCTGTCCTCCATTAGTCCTTCTCTATCTTCCTCTCTGCTTCGTCTTCTGTTTTTTTTCCGTCCATGTTCCTGTCATCCCTCCCTCTGTGTTTGTTCTCCTAATATGTCTGCTTCTGTCTTGTCCTCTTCCATCTTTTCCTGTCTTATTCTCATCTTCTCCGCCGCTCCGTGTTCCGTGCACTCTGACAGCAGACAGGAGACACCGAAACAGCAGGACCCTTCCACTCTCAACATGCACCTTGTTTACGAGTCCTAAACGACAGACAGCCCCGCTGGAGCCTCCTGTGTCAGAGGAGGGGAGCCGAAGATCTGCTTGGCTTGAACACAGACACAATCCTGCGATGACATCCCACACAAACACATTTCAAGACAGCTTATTATATCAAGGTGCACCAATGCACACAGGTGCAGATTAAAACTGATGCTCGCTCCATCTGGCCACATGAGCGCATCACCGTAGTGGATGTATTGACACAAACACTGCATTCTGCAAAACTTTTAATGTAGATTATTATACCTGATATTGCCAATAGTCGATGCACCATTTTCAGTTATAGCAACTTACAAATTCTAAAGCCGAGGCTCTTCCAAAGGGGCATAGGAGCACTATTTTTTAGTTATAAGGCGTTTTCAGTTGGAGCTATTAGTACTGGAGGATATTAAGTACTGTTATTCTACTTTTATATTGCCTTGCCTTATTGTAATGCACAGGGATGAGTTTGTATCAGTGGATATTTATATGAAAGATTAGTTAAATGAGGGATTTTGTTTTGGGAATGTGAGCATTTCAAAACACCACATGGTTTCATCCTTTTAATTAACTAGAGATCCTTTATAAGGCGCCATTTTACAATTATTCCTTTTGGCTAGTTGACTAAGAGAGACGCTGGCCGGAGTTGTTACAACAACAACCAAACAAAACTCATCTGTGACACAACAGTCCTGCCTAACAAGATTTTTTTTGCCGTACTACTGTGATTGTGGTCATTCTTACACCCTTTAACACCACTCAAACTTGGAGAACCCTTAAAGCGAGCACTCTATCAAAGCTTTCTCAAAGGGTTCTAGGGACCAGTTCTGTGGTCTTAGCTCTGGCTTGATAATCTATGCAGTCCTGGAGAAGGTCTGTGATGTCAGGAAAATTACGTGAAAAATGATTTTATCCCGCTCTTAATGGAGTCATGCTGAGAAAACAATCAGGCAAAGCAAAGCTGAAAAAGCAAAAAAGGGAATGTCTTGTGGTGCTACATTTATTTCCATTCTGGACTGGTTGTCTGTTCAGTCTGAAGCTCAATAATGATTTTCCTCAGAATATATTTTGCTTTGATGAGAATATGATATTTTATATGGAATCTAGACATGTGTTTTCCCGTTTATTTGTAAAGCTGTACCGGCATGAGTCACTTATAAGCCTGTAATCCTTCACAGAATCAAGCTCCCGATCGCTGTGACGTGAATGAAGATGTTATTTCTTAAACTTTCACACAGTTCTTTAGTCTTGTAACTTATATGCATATTAACTATCCCCCATTTTGCAAGGCCCACAGATTTTTTTTTTCTCTTGACCAACTGTCTCTGAATCTGTTTTGCACAGTTGCAGATGTGCTCGGTATATTTTTAAATGCACACAGTCGCTGATGGTGGTGACAGATCTGCCAGAGTGTGCTTTTGTTTTCCAGTCCACTCCTGCCTTTTCCACAAAACTCCTAATTAATGCTCTTGTCTGCTCATCTTCAAGACCAGAAAAAGGCAACTCTCCCACTTCTCACCTGCGTTTTCTCCACCAGTCGTCCTACTTGTTTTGTGCCGGCTTTCTAATTTGCAACAGCGCCACACTCCTTCGTGTGTTTATGTGTGTGTGTGCGTGTGTGTGTGTTCTTTCGTGGCGCTCGTTAAATGCTGCTGAGACAAGAACATAGATGGACAGAAACCCAAATTTAAACTTTTTACACCGCACGGCTCCCTGAACGGCTTTGGAAAAGGTTAAGTCGAGGAGAACTCTATCAACGGAGTCATAAAGAGAATTGTTGCAAACGGCAAGTCTACAAAGAGAGGACTGCTATTTATTAAGCATGCAGCCAGGTCTAATAAACAATGAGATGTTATCCGGGTGCCTCAAAATTAATAGACGCTGTGAACTTTGTAACATTGTACTGTCGCGTTGTTGTGTAAGTCAGAGGAGATGTTCAGTGCGGAATAAGAATCATATGCATTTATGCAACCGAACAAACGTGAGGCTTGAAGTGTGTTTTGTGAAAGGCCAATATTAGCATACAGCGACAGGCAGACACCGCCGACTTCAATTCAAAATCCCCCGTCTGCACCGGGCCCCTTAGAGCCAGTCAATCACCGCCACACCGCCGAAATCAGCCGAGGCCCACATGAAGTAGACCTTTCATACCTGGGTCAAAGGTCGCAACCTTTCCGTTACAAATTTTCCCCGTATTGTTGCGACAGAACTTAGTGCGCCAAAACAAAACCAAAAAAGGGAAGCAAGAAGATGAAAAGTTAAGTGTTGGGATGCAGAGCTAGTTTTCCTCTCTCTGTACACCTAACCTTTAAGCCGACTGTCCCCTTGTGACTCCCGGATTCCTGATTAGTTTACAGTATACTCCCAAATCAGCATAATAAAGGGTGTGATGAGGCTGATAAGATCTAACAGCCTGCTCTTGTTTACCCTGCTGCAGCACCAGCTCCATCTCTGCATGTGTGTGTGTCTGACCCCGAGGCACCGAGTCACTTGATGCATCTTGCATCTCTGTCTAACACACATTTAGACGCGCGCAAGTGCACACACACCCACACGGGCCCCCCCACTGGTAGAAATCCTGGTTGTGTTGCGGTATCTCAGCGGAGGCCGGGAATCCACATCTCCTTTAGGCAAGTCCTGGGGTGCATTTGCACTACGCGTTCCTACAAACACAAACACACGCACGCACACACACACACACACTCTCACACACTGAGAGAGAGAGCCAAACACAAGCCCCCATGCACACACACGCACACATACACACGCCGTATCTTAATGAGAGATGGAGATGGTGCTAAGAAGGCGACAGCAGAAGGAAACCTACTCACCAAGGACTGACCTGTGGTTCAGAGGCGGCAGCAGCTCGGCGGGGAGCTTCTCTCCCAGCACTGATCAGAGGGCTGCACCGCCGAGGCTGCTCACGCTGACGGCGCTGCAAAAACCGACTGATTAAACGCCACTGTCGCCTCGGCTCTGCCGCTATATGGAAAGAAAGCTTCCTCTCTTTTTATATATATATATAATTTTTTTTTTTTTTTGCACACACTGTTTGTTTGTCAGTCTCCTTTGTTTTCTTTGTCCTCTGCTGAGACAGCGGTGCCGCCGGATTGGAGCTGTGAGCGTGAGGGGATTTGCGCGTAATTAGCTGAAACGCTCACCCAAGCGAGCACAAAAAGTTGGGTTTTTTAAACTTTTTTGAACTATACTCCTTTTGAAACGGTATTTCACTGACACTCCGCTTCACTTCCAAGATCAAAACCTGCCTCCGTGGTGGAACTATATCTTATATGAGTCTTTGGAGTGTGTGGACAGCAAAACACTGCCGGCAACTTGCAAGTCCTATTAACAAGTTGTGCAAAGTTAAATCATCCAATGTGTGTGCGTGGAAACGGGGAAGACTATAAGAATACACGAATATCGGGATAAAATCTGAACAGTGACAGACGTAATTGGGTGAACTGACCACTGTTTTAAAATTGTGTGGACACACCTGTTTTGCTGTTTTGGAGCTTTATTTGCGAAATCATACGAACATTATTACATTTAGTAAGACATAAAGTTAATTTGCATGGAGAAACTATAGCTTCTGATTGATTTATTATTATTATTATTATTATTATTATTATTATTATTATTATTATTATTATTATTATTATTATTATTATTATTATTATTATTATTATTTGCATATTTTTCTTGAAAGCTATCAACTTGATTTTAATTCAAGGTTGAAACAATGATACCTTTTTTGTTTTTTAAGGTGACAGTTGGTCCAGAGATGATAATGCAGCTCTGGGTCAGAGGTTGAGGGCGGGCTGATCTAACCTTCCTACCACGTCCCTCCATCAGCAGCCAACTCACAGTTTTCTGGACCAAAGAGTGGTGGTTCTCTGTCTGACCTTATAAGGTGCAGATGTGACACTGTTGAACACTGAGACATTCTGGCACGCGTAAAGGGTTAGAAGACTCTGCCCATTATTTGTGCCCTTTGGCCCAGTTGAGCAAGTCGTCCAAGGATGGGCAGCGACTCTGCCAGCCCTCGCTGACTGCCAGCCGTCTCATGCCACACGAAATCAGCAAGCCTTTATTGTTTGGTCTCAACAATGCTCTGTGGCTGAATTCTTGCACGTAAGATGCATCTGCAGTGGACATTTCCAATTAAATTACTACTTGAAAATGAAAGACGAAAGATTTGGGAACAGGCAGATAATGCATTATCGGCTGAGTAAAGCTCGGGCCAGAATCCCCTTAGTTGCCCATCACCACATGATCACCTTGTGCCCTTGAGTGCCACAGATTGGCTGGAGACCTCTCTGGCCAGAATCACCACATCATGGAGGGGCTAAAGGAAATGCAGGACGGGGCCAAACAAAGGAGGAAGCTACCTGTCATGCCCTTGAATGAATGAAAGATGAAACTTCTTTTTTTTTTTAAACAATGACTACCGAGCATTTCCAGCCAAATCAGCTTTTTTGTTTTGTCCTTCAGTTTTGTCTGTCTTTTTTCTCCAATAATTTAGAAGTTGTCTGCTCTCTTTTCACAGTAACTGTCCATCCTTTGCCCCCCTCAATGACAGCCCGGAAAGAAGGAAATAACTCTAGGCAAGATAGAAGCAGACTGAGCTTTGTCTGGTGTCAGCTCACCCACAGCAGCAGGAAGGACAGGAAGGACAGGAAGAAAAGGCAAGGAAAAGGCCAGGTAGGGAAAAAGGGGGGACTGGGCAGGGGCAGCCACTGTAGAGTGGAGGAGGAATGGCTGGCAGCACAAAGGATGGTTCTCCTTCTGTTTTCAACTCCATTAATATCTGAGCTCCAGCCTGCATATACACTCATTCATTATTCATGAGCCGACCAGGAAAGAGCACAAGCGGGGAGGAAGGTGGGAAGGAAGCAAAGGCCAGAGAGAGTTCCAATCAGTCCTGGTTTAAATGACACAGAGTGACAGAGCCTGGGGTTTTATGGCTCTCTGTTCGAATGAGACACCGCGCTGTGGTAAAAGATCCACAGTAGTCTGTCGTTAATGACCAGCGGGACATATTAGAGGCTGCAGCACTTGTAAAAGCTGGCTACCACACTGAGTAGCAAATTTCCCAAAACTAACTTATCATGGTTCTACACAGAAACACTGTGTGAACGCTACCACATATGGTGTCAACCCGAGCCTGACCTGAGCCAAAACCTACAGGATACAGTTTGAGCACAACATGTATGAACATTCAGGCGACGGTTCATTCATCCAGCGTCCTTATGTTTGGACAAAATTTAACATTGAAAATATAAAGAAACACAATTAACTGATATATGTTGGTATTAAGAAATGAGAAAAGTTACAAACTAGTGTAGCAAATTGGGGTTCATTTAATTTGATTTTACCTTGAATTTTAAAGTAACATGTTAATCAGATTCAGACAGTTGTGTCTCTTAATGCTTTTTTTGGAAAAAGTTCTAAAACCCTTAGAAAAAGGTTGTACTTCATCTTAAAATGCAGCCTTTAAAGTCAGGTTAGAGATAAAGCATTCTATTAAACTGGGGGCGAGACTGGACTCTTGGTTCAGAACTGCCAGTAACATGTTGTATTCATGCAGTCCTTTTTATCTTTATTTTCATTGGTTTATCAAAGCCACAAATGTGTTCTGGCTAGTTCACGCTGGCATTTTCTACATCAAAACAAGGTCACACTGATTGGCTATTCAGATGAATATTTAATTGATTGAACTTGCAAACTAAAAAGCAAGCTGTGTGTCGGAATGAATCTGTTAGTTGAATTGAAGTGATCTTTTGAAAGGGATATCTTTTACAAGCAAAGATGTCATGCAGAACTTTTCAAAGTGATAAAGGAGTTGAAATAGCACCGGGGGTTCATGTCATGCACATCCACATGAAGACATGCCGTAAAAATAAGTGATCCAACTTTCCTAATTAACAACATCTACAGTCATAAGAAAAACAAGGTGAGCTAGAAAATATTTTTTCCTATGTGTAATCTGATCTTACTGTTATTAAAAGCATTATATAGATAGATAGATAGATAGATAGATAGATAGATAGATAGA
>JABUIW010000023.1:5829465-6073008 GCA_013363375.1 Menidia beryllina
TTGTGCTGGATTTGATGCTTAGTCAGATCAGTGATATCACCGTCCCTCAGGCTCTGATGTCACTTTAGAAATGACACACACCCTCCATGATCATTGTTCTGAGATTAGTGAACAAAACTGAAAACAACTCTTCACTGAATATGTTACACTAAAAGGGAATATTTAAGCAGGATGTACAGTAAGCATTTTGCAAAAGACTTAGAAAATATTTTATCATCTCATGGGGTATCTGGTGAGTATGCCTTGACTGTTTGTGAGGGTGTGTGTGTGTCTATGTGTGTGTGTGTTTTTCTGAAGTCTCAGAAATGGTAATACCCCTAACCCCAGTGCAGGGGAGACTTAACAGTTGGTATTGACTTTGTGAACATTTACCATCGAGGATTCAGACTATTCAATTCTATTTCAACTGAAGGCTGCAGACGGAGAGGGAGGAAGTCCCAAGGCTCCATGTTGCGCTCAGGCAAACACACACACGTGTACACAAGCCGTACGCACACTCAGACTGCACACTGAATTCTCCAGTGATATCAACTCAATCGGATTTTAACCCCTCTCTACCGTACAGTACCTCTCATCATAACAAAGCCTGTGTAAATGTATGTGTGTGTGTGTGTGTGTGTGTGTGTGTGTGTGTGTGTCTGCATGCTTGTGTGTACAACTTGCATTGTTGTTTCAGACTTGTAGGTTTTTGAATGGCTGCCACACAGGAGATCAAATGCCATTTCAATTTGCCCAAACGAGAATAAATCTATGATTTGAATATATGGGCACATTTTTACTTAATTTTTGCACCATTAAATCAAGTCTTAATGGAATAAATCTATTCGTTGGGAATTGAGAGCATCAGCCCAAAGGATATTTACACCTAAAGTAGATATAAATAGCTAACTGTTCTCAAATTTGACTGATAATGTAATAGAACCAGCGTCTCGTTCAGAGTCTGAAACAGGGTACCTGACTGTTGGCAGCAAAATTTGTGTGCCAACACTTGTAAAGTTCACTAATTACCACGTTATACCTCTTTAATCTTCACAAGAAACTCTTTTACTGAGGACAGGGGTTCCCTGCTGTACTTTTTCATTGGCAAGAATTTCCTGGAGTTGCTGTTGGGTCCTTGGTAATTGACTTACAAAAGTCCACCAGAGACCACTTGTATCCCCCACCAATGGTTAGCTTCATGAGAAAGTATAAAACATTTATTTTAAGATGAACAACAATGTGTTGCTTACTGATTCAGGCTAAATTGGATTCCGTTATACACATAGTTATCTGCATTGCTACTTTTTAGACTAAGCTAAGTAATCAACCTGTGATGCAACATTTAATGAACATTGATCTAACTCTATCACCATTAAAAAGAAAAAAAAAACTGTTCCCAAAATGTGCTCTGGTGCTTTAATGTTGAACATTGCACTGCAAATATTGTATAATTTCTTTCTTTCCTCAGTCTTCATTTTTACCCTCTGTCTCTTTCTGTGGGTTTTGTGTATTTTATCTTTACTATTTTTCTGGTGTGTTCCCTAACATCACTGATGATCTCTGAGAACTGTGTCCTCCCAGACAAAATGTACACCCCCATCAGCCACCAACCCACCCACATCATTTATACATGTGAGCATTAGGACTTGTCACAGCCTCTCACTCAGCCCCTTTATCAGATCGGGCCATAGATTCTCATTAAAAGGGTGAATCACTAGTCCTTGACACTTAGGCCATCACATGTCCACCCTGCCATCTCTCAAACACTGACCATTTAACCAATCTTACTGGACGGAAAGTGGCACAGACTCTGCGTTACTGTTTGCCTCTCATGATGCAAGTGTGGGGTTTTAGATGGAGCAAACACAAGTCTTTCAAGCTATTGCAAGCATAAAAAAATGGTACGTCACATTGCACAATTAGTCCCCAAAAGTCCTATACTTAGCCAAAAAATAATTCTTCGTTGGATCTCTGCTTACTGTAACTTGACTGGAGAATGGGCTAATCAGTTTAAACAGTGGTCAAACCCGGTCAGGAGATAGCCAAGTCAAGCCAAGTCTGTGTGGTCACTAGATAAGAGGCTGTACTCCTCAATGGCTGGGATCGCTGCCTCATTAGTACTGGGTCAGTGAACTGCCGCCCAGATTACTAAATGGCCACTCAAAGCCCAGAACCAGATCTGTGAGTGTGTGTGTATGTGTGTGACTGAGAGGCTACTATTACCCCACTTTATCTGGACTTTCTCACTGAAGTGTGTTCTGTTTACTGCAGATTTCCAAATCCCTTCAGCATTTCTTCATGGGGGCAGGAGTGTTTAATAGGAATGTTTGTATACGTGTTCTGGTGCTGACTCGCGATTGGAGTGAAGATGCTGAGGTTTTTTTTGTAGTTTTATTTTTTTTTAACCTTCTACGAGGCATACACACATGTCATGTACATACCAAGGGGCTTTGTTACAGTAGTGGAGCAGGTAATGCTCAGCAGAACACGGCATTTAATGGGCCTGAAAAAAGAGTCCTCATCCTCGTCCAGGCCCTTGACCCGCTGTTTTGCTCTATGCACGCACACGTTCTCTCAAGTACCTCCAGCACCTGACCCCCGCAATGAAGAGTCAGTAAAGGTCTGTACTAAGCTCCTGCCTGATTGACAGGCAGTTCATGTGTCCACAGAGAGACAGAGGCAGTCAGTGCGTGGAGTCTTTTTGTGTGTGCGTTGCGCTGGCCCAGACCGGCAGCCGAAAGCAGCGTCTCCTGGGAGGGCCGCATGTTGGGTCAGCGGGAGAGAAAAACAAGAGCCGAGGAAGAAAAAAGGAGTTAAGGAGAGATACACATGGAAGACATGAATCTACTAGTGTGTGCGTATGCGTGTGTGTATAAGTGAAATGTAAAAAATAGATACTTCCTCCACCTCGTGCTGGATCAGGTATTTGTTTGGCATGCGGGAATCACTCCCACAACAACATACAAACAAATAGTGTATGCATGTGTGGTGTATCTGCAGCGGGTTGCGATTCATACATTCATCTTGGTGTGGTATGTATAATTTTTTGATACTGTACATCAACATTTAATGGCAGCAGTAGGGTGGGAGCCTGCGCATTTTTCTCCTCCTCTTCAATGCACCAGATCTGTCACCTGATGGGGGGTAGAGAGAATGTCATGGAGGAGGTATGTCTTTCTTCCTGGTATCCATCCATGTAGTATTTTAATTGGGGTTTCTCTCCACAGAAAAAAAAAGGTAACAAAGGTGAGAGGAGGGATGAATCATGAGCGGGTGGGGGATGTGCTGCTTTGGGTTTCCATCTTCATTTCCCCAGCAATGCCATCTCATCATTGTGGCCTTCACAGCATCACACACATCCATGAGCAAGGACTTAATTTCGCCCTTTGTGGTATTATGTGGTGCTGCAGCGTGTTCGTATTGAACCCAGTTGAATAATGGCCCGGCTTGCATTCCTTCTGTGTTGGATGAGCTTTTTCATAGAAACATAATAAGGCTGCTAAATGCGAGCGTCTCCCAGTGACTGTATAACATCCTCTTCAGCAACGGGCCAACTGATCAAGTCTCAGAGATGGGACAGAGAATCTGGACAGAGAACGGGAGTGGATGCATGTGTTTGTGTGTGTGTGTGTGTGTGTGTGAGTGTGTGTGTGTATAAATATGGGAGTGAGTGTGCATGTGCGTGAGTGCGTGCGTTGTATGTTGATGGTTGATGTACAGGCCTGGAGGGCAAACGCTCGAGGCTGCTCTCGTTAAGAACCTGTCAGTCATCGGTAGAGAGGAACCAAAAGGAGTCCAAATCGCAACGCTGAGCGAGTGTGTGTGTGTGTGTGTGTGTACACGTGTTTGTGTGCGTATAAAATGCATTCAGCCGCTTGGCTATTCCAAAAAACAAGTCAGCAGACAAATATGTGTGAAGAGGAAAAGCTGCAACGCAACGTGAAGTCATACTGCCCTCCAGTGGTTTTTCTGTTGCTTCACCACCACAGAACAAGTCGTGCTGTGAAACTCCGGAGGTGAGGGCTGACTGTTGGTTAAGTAACGCAGAACGAGGCCTGCTGGTGCACTGTGGGGCTTTTAGAACTCCGAGAACTGTAAAATATCCTTCTTAAGTTTGATAGGCATGGCTTCATGGGTGGTATACTAAGTAGGGGGGCTTGGATAAAGAAAATCTGCCGGTACTACAGAGAGCATTAAAGAGGGCAGACAGGAAGAAGAAAAGGGAAGTGTAAAGGAGGTTTGTTCTGACAATGATCGGCACTCCACAAAGTCCCTCTGAAGTCTTAGCATGAGGTAAAAGAAGGTTAAAGATGTGGGGAAACGCTCATACAAAAGGCTTCTCTGTGTGCAATAGTGAAAGCATTTGTTGATCATGTTAATTACAAAAGTCTGTTTTTAAATCGCCAAGTATCTTCATTTATTTCAATCAAAAAACAGTGAGGATCTACTGGGTTTAACTCCTTAAAGGCGTAACAAATACGTACAAACATCCGACTCAGAAATATTTTGTCGACGCATAGTCATGTCTGTAATGGGCTCAAGATTTCAAATATAAACTTCATATATAATATAAACAAAGGCTGCATGTTTTTAAAGGTACATGCATTAATTCATTCTTGTACTCATTCATTAGTGAATTTTGAGCTTTCAATTTCCGAAGCACCTGCCAACTATAAAACATAGAGTAGGTTTATTTTGTAAAAAAGAAAAAAAGTAAGAAAAAAAGTAAGAAATGTACTATTTTAAAATATACAGTAAAGTGTGCTACAATCAAGCAATAGTACTTGTAAAGACAAAATGGAGATAGCAAAAAAATTAAATTGCATCATCCTAATATAAAAATAAAATGCATATAAAACACTGTGCTACCTACTTAAACACAAAGTTAAGACCCTGTTGAAAAATACTTTAAAGTGAGAGTATATGTGCTGAGAACAACAGGCAGACATCGAAAAGAATGAATTGCAGGGAGATGACACCTGAAACTCTTAACCCACATACAAAGAGTAGGTGCAGCGTGCAAAGAGAGGAGGAAAAACTGTGCATCAGAGTGTAGCACTTACAAAGGCATCACTTGCAATCCATTTTTATCTCACCTCCCTGTGGTCACAGCTGTGACTGCAGAGAGGAACTAACAGCACATTTTTCAATTGGTTGTCTCTGGCCTTCTTCCTCCAATGTCTTTTCTGCTCATGTCTGGTGCCTCCAAAATCTGCAGTGATGAGAATAAGATAGATAGGGAAAGGAGAATGAAGATACAAAAGAAGGAAACAGGAGAGGAAGATAAAAAAACTGCTTTTGTGCAACAACCCAAATTGTTTTAAAAAAAAAAGAAAGATGTGAGCAAAAATTGAATTAGGGAAGCTGTGACACAGTTTCTCATCCAGACCACACCTTCTTCCTCAACCCCTACATAAACATTTAGGGCTGAGAATAGAAGCCGCAGACACTTTTACTTACACCAGCAATTAAGTTAATACACTTTGAGCAGTTTCTGGAAACCAGTCAAAGCCACTCGCCACTCCTTTCAGTTACTATCTTTATGTAATGTCACTGAGAGGCAATGGAGAAAGGTTTTGTTGTACTTTTAGACCTGTACATTCAAAAATTTTAAACATTTATATTAGTGTCCCCCCTGAAGTCTCATCAATCTGAGGATGGTCTGCTGATGAGAGAGCAAGTACCTTTCCCTTCGTCTTGAAGGTTTCTGTCAGATGGATATAAGACACTGAGCTACTGAAAGGAGTATGTCGACCTAGCCCATGCTTTTAGGCAGTGGTTAAAACAGAAATGAATCATTTGAATATGATTTTATTAAAGGTTTTACTGTAAATTTTGGAAAGACAATGTATAAACTTCAATTTCTTGGTGAAACATGGTTACAAGGCCTCATACAGCTTCTAGCTATGTTTTTATGTCACAGCATAATGTGTTGTAGTCCTGTTGGTTACATCCAGTTGCATCAAATGCTCTGTTAAGCACAGCAAAATGCTCACATTGCGATCAAATTTGTGAAGGGCACAAATATTGTCACACAAAAGGAGTAGTAATCTAGGATTCCTTAAGCCTATTGCATTTTAACTCTCACACCATTAAGACATATTGTTCTGCTGGGTAGCACACAAAGTGGTTTGCTGCTACTGTGTGTTTTTTTGGCTGTAAGACCACTATTTGTTTCTTTGTGGTGTGGTTGTAAAATAGCTCTCAGGAACATAATTTGATAGCACAACGTTGTCAGCATTTGGTGTGATTCAGACCAAAGACAAAGCTTCACTCAACACATTAACTTGTATTTAGAGCAAAAACTTACTTGCAAAACATACTAAAGTTACAACAAGTGAGCCATGCAGTTGCATTTTGAGTCACCGTATCACAGGGGGACAACTTTCTATATTTGTTGGTGACACAACTGTTCACTTCCTGACTAATTTTCAAACCACTTCAGCAAAGCTCCGGCTGCTTAAGTGTACTTGTGATTTGCCTTTTGAAAAAATGACTTTCTTAGCAGATTCTCTCCAGCAATAATCCAATACACACGAACACACACAAAAAAGGGGATAACATTTTGCTGTTATTTTTTCCCCTTTTACATAACAGCTTTCAGTAATTATAGTAATAATCAATAATTATAATTATTAGTAATTATTATTACCTGATAAAAAGTAGGATTGGTAGTTTTGTATAATTGCTCGCGCAAGTCAATGTCACTGCACAGTTTGGTGTCAGACTGTACTTCTACTGTGGAAATTTGAACCATATCGTTTACCAAACAGGCTGCCAACAAACAGAGATTCCCAGGCCCAACTTTGCTGAGACCGATCCCAGTTCTATCTGCTCTATTTCCACGTATCAATACAGAAACAGCACGATGGATTCAATATTTTATTGTTGCCAAGTGAATAGGACTCATTTAAGTTGAATAAGATTAATCATTAGTAAAAATTTTACAGCCACTGTGGGACATCAATGCCTGAGTAATTGTCTGAATGTGGTGGCAATGGAAAAATCTGCAATGCCTAATGATCTTTCAAATCTGACATGAAATGATACATTTATCCAAACATCCACTATGTGGTTTTTAAAAACCACATTGTTTTTAACATGAGTCATATCACTGACAGTCTATATACTTTTGGCCTAAAATTATTGTAGTTGGATCTACTCATAAACTTGGCAATATATATTACAATGTGTGTTTTGAGTTCTTATATGTATTCCAATTTATGAAAAGTCCAATTCTATTTATCATCTTAATAAATAGATTGGCCTTAATATCCTTAATAAACCGACTGCCGACTGCCCTTAAAAAAACCTCTTGATTGCATCAAACTACAATGAAACCCTTTCATATTAGCAGTCTGTTGTCTGAGACAGTATGCAATGTATCAACTTTTCCATCAATGAAATAAACAGCAGAAGAAACAGCAGTGCTGATGTTCTGGTTCTGCTGTAAAATGGCCTCACATCAGAGTTCAGCTTAACGGGAGGTGAGTTGAGTTATCAGAGCTTAAAGACAAACACGTTCTGACAACAGTTTCATTTTGCTACATGAATGTGATGCTTTTTTTTTGAAGGGCGACTTCCTGAATAAAGAATCTACCTTTTTTTCAAATAGCCAAATACCATGTGTCTCATAGGTCCACATTTAGACTAAAACGTCTGTCTTTTTAGAGGAAACAGAGGCACTATCAGGTTTAGACCAAAAATTCTCCACAGATTTCTATCAGTAAAATTAACTTTCTCAGAGTTGGGTTTGTAACTATGGCAGGATCAAGTTAAACATCTGACTGCTCAGTGCTAACTATCAAAGCTAAAATAAAGCTGGTATTTATCCAGATTCACATCAGCTCACCACTCGGTGTTTAAGTCTCACACCCAAGAGAGTTTATTTTACATCCTCTCCATTTTCTTTTATCCTTCATTTCCTTGTGTATGCAAACAGAAGTAAAGCATTTTTGGCTCCAAGGCAGAGTGTTATGATCAAACACCACGCACGATCAATGACTCAGAAGAGATCTAATACTGCCCTTAAACGTATTTCACACAGACTGAGTGGCAGAAATGAAAATATTCATTTCTGGAGTCAATGTCCACACCTTTTCTACCTTTGCAGCGAGACAGGAAATCAGAACAGAAAAGCGAGGGCGAGAACGGGAGGCCTGCAGTTTGCAAATTGCACCGTTAGTTCGATGTGAGCACGTGGGTGAGCGATAATGTGTCTGTGGGCTTGAATGCAGAGAAGAGTCAGTATGGAAATAAAACAGACTCTGAGAAGATGCATTACTGGATCTGAGAAGAAAATTAATCAGGCTGCTAACTTACACCCAAAGGCCTCTGTGCCTCTATTGACCGTTTTCCTCAGTTTGTGTTCACTATCTTATTCTATTGTCTTAGAGACACCCAGTTACTTTGAATGGCGTTGAATGGCTCAAATTGTTCCGAAAGAGCACCATTTGAAAAACTACCCCACAGAGAGAACCTTTTCAATTTGTTTTTTTTTGCTGCAAAGGGGTTTCATACTTGAGCAAAAGCAAGTGAAGATCAGACAAGAAATGGCTTCCTGTTCTTCGTGGCGTAGCTGAAATGAAACTTCCTGTCGCCAAGCGTTAAGGTGAAGGCAGGCTCGCTCAGTGTGTGACATCACTCCCACTTGCATGACTTGAAACCGGAGGCAAAGTTCGTAGGGTTTTGAGAACTAGTCCAGGAAGCTGCGCGGACAGAAAAGACAGAAAAACTTATGTAGGTTGAAATTAAGCGCCGTTTCGAAAGTCTAGTTAGTGATAGGGAATAGGACTTAAGCTTACAATTGATTATCCAAGTGTCGGCCTTTGCTAGGATTATACTGTGCGGTGTGTTGCCGTACACACCCTAACTCCTGGACATGGCAGGTCTCAGAGGAGTCAAGATTGTGCTGTTCTGGGTAGGGGTTATCCATTTGGCCACCTGTAAGTACCCGTTTGATATTGTAAAGCTTTCTTGTTGAGGCGACTGTAAGGAGGAAGTAGTGTGCTTGAATTTCTTTAAGTCTATCAACTGTCAGTCAAAAGAGAGGCTTTAATTTGTGCAAAACATCGAATTGATGATATCTAACCCCCAAACATAAGTGCTTCTGAAGACGTTGCAGTTGTTTGTTGAATGTGTGATCGTGTTTATAAGAAAAGTTGAATTATTTTCCATGGGTGAAATAAAGACGTAAATCTGTCAGCGGATGAGTTTGACAATATCTTTTATTTTCTGTTCTTTTTTATACGAAAAACATCACCACAAAACATGTAATCATTTAAACCGAGGGCAAAAATGACAAGCTACAGTCTAACAAGCCTTTGACTTGTGTGTGCATTTGTACTACTTCACGTTTCTTAAACTTTCCAAACCCGACAACACCAGACAGTACAGCACACGCCTGTGATGTGAGAAGCTGAAAAGTGACAGGTTTTGTGAGCCCCTTTGGCAAAAGAATAAACACTTATGTTCAATCAAAGGCTGTTGTTAATAAGAAGGCACTGTTTAAAACGCATTCTTTCATTTGCAACAAAGCCACGGGAATTTTTCCAATCATGTTTCTGTTCTGCTTTGACATTCTGTGTGTGTGATGGTGTGAGCGTGTACTGTAAATGCGACTGTGTGGGTGGAGGTTGGGGAGACGGGTGGGGGGGTACGTCTCACAAAGATGAGAGGATTTTTCGGGGTGTGTTCCTGCAAGCTTTTCAACATTACTTTCTGTGGGTGGTGTGTTAAGAAAACCCTTGAGTATATGTGGTTTTGTGTAAGCGTGCTTGTGTACGTACATGTTGATGTGCACCCAACTTGGTGTCCCCAGTATCTCTCAGAGTTCGGCTGAATTTCAATGTATCCTACATATTGATGCCATTTTCAGTATGATGTCTGTAAGCAGCTGAAGTCTGTGCAGTTATCAAATAATTTGTCATATCTATTTTTTTGTGCATTTGCATTTGAAAGAGAAAATTAACATTAACTGAAGTAAACTGAATCACATTTTTTGATGAGATAATCACTAGATATTGCCTTATCTAAATTCTGCTCTCTATAATTTAAAATGAAACTTACACTGTCAACATTAAGGAAAATAGTAAAGAAACACTGTGTAGTCCAAAAAAACAATCATGGCTGAAATTTACATTTGACAAAAATAGAGATTAACGTGATGAATTAAAAATGTGTTTAATATATCTTAACAGCATGATATTTGAAGGAGTTCAAAATCCAGGGTTTTTCATGTACATTAATCCTACCATTTTTCATTCCCGCCAAATAATTTTCTGCATCAGAGGACGTCTCGACTAATTACTAGTGATAGAGATGTAAAGCACAGCCTGAAAAGGTCTTCCGTTTGTCGCAGGTTCCACATGTACTTAACTTAAACTAAATGCACAGATTTCAACAGTGGTGATTTTAGAAATAGTTTAGATTGTGTGCTAAAGTGTAAAGTAGAATGATTTACCAACCATATCAAAAGTAGAAATTTATGAAAATGTGCGGTGACATTGCTGGTTCAGTCAATTCAATCAATTTATAATGACCTAAAACAACAAAATACATGAGCGGTTGCAGCTCAGTGGAATGAAATAGTCAAACAATATCCGAAAAAACTGAATCTTCTCTTGAGAATGGGAAAAACAGTTGCTGCACTGCATTTTTCCTGAATTCCCCCTCACTGTTTTTAAAGAGTCCCAACAAACTGAGGGTCAGTTGCATTTCCTGTTGGTGCCGTTTTTTGCAATCATTTTCTTAACTTAACCATGGCAAATAGTGCAGCATGCTAGATAGAGCTCTTAGCTGCTGCAGCAGGACAGAGCTGTGACCACTTCCGTGTTCCATTCTGAGTTGCCTTCATTTCCTGGCAGAGCAAAGAGCAACGTGGGTTAGGAGACGAAGCGCAAGTAAATGGCTTGAGCGTTCGTGACAGAAAAAAGGGGAAGTGTCTGAAATGAAGAAGTGAGGTCAGAAATGTTAAGCTCGATTAAAGCAGCGAGGGTGGGGGTTGGGGGGCTTGTTAAAAAAGCTGAGAATGCTCAGCGCTGGACTGAAAATACAAAGAGGTTTTTAAAAGTCCATAAAAGGACAACACATGTACTGAGAGAACAAAATTGTAAGAAACAGATCCATATAATTCATTAATACTTCCATAAAACGTCAAGCAACTACATGTCCTCAGTGCATTTAGCTTTCGTTCAATGGCGATCATCAACCTGTAACTTTCAGTCGTGTTTCTTCTCTATATTTGCCCCTTTCTTTACTGGTTTACAGCAGTCAACTTCTGCTTCTCTGACTCCCATATTTCACACTTGGTCGCGAAAACAGAGAACAAGAAAGCACCAAAAAACTACTTCCTTGAAAAAAATCATACTTTTTTTTGTTTGTTCAGGGTCTTTGTTCTTTTTTTTTATTGTACTTACTGTGGCTCAAAGTGGAACTGTGACCCACCAATCTTTACACTGAAAATACTAAGTTCTAAATGCTAAATAACCAATAATTAACACGAAATTTCAGGTTGATTTAATTTAATTTTGGTTAAGTTCGATCACATAACTCAAAATTCAAATTAGGAATCCTATAAGAAATCATTGCGTTATTAATTGATTGATCCATCATGAAGATTACCCAAAGAAGCCTCGATGTTTGTATTAAACAGTCATGATTTACCTAATAAAAGACTAATAGACCTGAAAATACATTGATCAGTTAATTAAGCACACTAACCACTTTCCCCATATTTAGTTACGGATTAACTCTTCACCAATTAATTGATAATTCAGCACAAATTATTTCTCACTTCTTTTAAATTAAGTAGTGCATTTTGATCATATCACGTGGATCATGGGTCACCGTTGTGCTGCACACTGTATCATTTATTGATGAGTCCCTGTTATAAAGGCATTTCTCGTGACATGTAACATATTGAGGATCCAAACAGAAGTATGTGTATTATGATAGAAATGGGGCCTAAACCTTAAACCGAAAAAAAAAGATGATCAATGTGTGATGATTAGCTGATCATTATTTGTAAGAGGTGAATTGTATTGTTTGGAAATCATTGCCCTTAATAATATTGTTCCTCCATTAAGCAAAACACTTCAATACGAATTAACCGATACTGAAGTCCTGACCAGGGGATCATTTGATCTGGTTATTTAATCTTGAGATAATTAATACAGTTCTGTAAAGAGTTCATTCATTGTGAAGGGAGATTAGTTCCTCATTTGTTTCTCTGATTCTCACACAGTCTTATAGCTTATTGAAATTTGGTGTCTCTTATTGTTAAGAGTTACCAAGCTCTCACAGCAGCATTCAAGCACATTCGTCAGTATCTGCGCCAGTTTGCAGGAGTCCCTGTGAAACTGCTAAGTGACAGTGGGAGTTCGAACAAGGGTGTAAAATGCCACTGCAGAAAGAATGCAAAAAAAAAAAAAAAACCCGCCAAACCACATCCTGGCACTCACTGTCTGGCTGTCCCTGATCACAATGCTGTTCATTTTTTAAACTCAATTAAGATCAAATGGAGAACTAAATAATTTTGGGTGGGGATTACATTTTTTCTCACTCCATATTTTAGTGACTTGGTGGATCTATTGTATACAAGAGCTAATCTTCTTACACAGTTGAAACTTCCTTAATAATACATAGAGCCTGAATGTAATTTAAAACTGTTTATCGAAACTTGTGATTTTGGTTTGTTCCAATTCTTGAGTATGAACCAGTGTAATGGTGAGCTAATGCCAGTTCTGTAAGAGCAGGGTGACTCCATCTTTTAGTGCAAGGCAGGAAATGGTGGCTTGCTTACTAAAATAACAAGTGTGGTTCTTTGTCACATTGTCATGGCAACCAGGTTGTACAGCTCATCCACACAACTCAACAATTTTCCTTTTTTAACTTGTTGTGACCCTGTGTCCAGGAGATGGCGAGAAAATAGATATTTAAAACATTCAATCCTTATATATTGCATTTTTTCTTCACTTGAGATGCATGAAATTATCTAAATAATTTCTTCCTCTTTTTGTATTTGCAGGTCAAAATGATTCAAGTAAGTAATTTTAATAATTCCATCCAATAAAATACATTATTATCATTATTTAATTTGTGCCAAGAGCAGCAGAGGGTTCTCCAAATTTCAGAAAATTTTCACCTGAATGTACTAAAAAAATATTAGTAGATAGAATGGTTACAGTGATGTTCTAATATTTCAACTTTGTTTTTGATGTATGTAACGTAGAGATTTCTAAAGAAAAAAGATTTTTATATTAGCAACCAGATTAAATGTAACATTGTTTGAAAACTTGTTTTGGTATATTCAGTTTCAATAATAACTCTAACATATTTTTTTATTTCTATTAATATTTATCAATGAATATATTTTTTTTGCCTAATATAATTTTTTGTCTTAGTTTTTAAACTTGAGTTTGAGGTAAGTTTTTTTCTAGTATTATATATTTATTCAAGTATATTGAAAAACAGGTATTTCTGTAATTTTTTGTTTAGCCGATAGTTACTTCATGTGCAGGTTATATTTCAACTTTGTAAACATTTACCAATTAATATTAAATGTCAATTTTCCATTATTTCACCAATACTAACAACACTTATTCTGATTCTTCTGTTATTAGCTCTCTCTTCACTAAATCTGTCTGACTGATCAATTCCTTTGTCTTATCCAACAAGCACAATATTTTAGCTCATGTCATCATTAATTTAGTAACGAAATGACAGTAAATGTAGCCAAGAAAATGAGCATTGAAAACGATTTTGCAAGGGAAAAATAAACTACTTTATTTTGCTTTACTTGTTGGAGAAAATGTATGAGACACGTGATTTTTCCCTCTTACCTGAACCAGCAACTTCAGATGTTTTGCTGCTTTTTTTCAGCACCCTTACCTCCACGCATCCCCACAAAATCCCTTTTTTCATCAGAATCCATGTCTTCTGTCCCCACCTCACCTCCACGCACTACAGCAGTCACTGCTGTCCCAGCCTCAGTCTCCACAGCTGACCCCTCAGCTTCACCCCACTCCTCATTTAACACAACCCTTTCAAACACCGGCTCTGGTAAAGTATTCAGCCTCGGTTTTAGAGAAGAAAAAATGTGTGCTACAGTTAGCATGACAAAATCCTGAAATGTTGGTCAGCCTTCAGATCAAGTGAGTGTTCATAGGAGTGTTTCAGCCTAAAGGTGACCTCCAGCATGCTCTCAAACCTGCAGACAATACTCCTGCAAGCACAAGCAAGATCTCCCCAACACCCACTTCACCCAGCAACAAATCCGACCCCCAGACACAGACCTCTCTGACCTTACCTGCAGTCACCGATGCCAACACCACAGAAACAGCGCCCTCCGCAGGTTGGAATTTTATCCTTTATTTTTATGAGACAGCGCTGTCATCGTAACATGAAAATAGACATTGGGTACTGAGGTAATAGCACATCATATGTAAGGTGGTTTGAAAAAAAATGTTTAATGTTTACGGATCATATTTTAACATTTAATTCTGTCCTTCAGCAACCCCACCGACTAATGAATCAGTCAAAGAATGTGAGTATCCCTTTAAAGGATGATGTTTATTTCTCTTTTCTAATTAAGGGGATTTTGTAGCGAGTGTGTGAACAATAAGAGATGAAAATGTTCATCATGGAGGTTTATTTAGACTCAAACGTATAAATTGTGTTGGTTTCCTCTCCAGGTTCCTTCGAGGTTACAACCATCCAGGGTGGTTTCCAGATCAACATGACCAGTTCTCCCACTGGTGACTACACCATTTCCATTTATGAAAAGGGACAAAAAGTTACTGAAAAGAATTTCACAATCGTAAACAAAACCTCAGCAAGGTCAGAACAAATCAAACATCTGAAGCCCTGTACTGAATATGAGCACAGAGTGGAACTTGTTCACAGTGATGGGAACACACTCTGTAAGAGCCCTGAAAATAAAACCAGAACTGGAACACCTGTTAGGGGTGAGTACAAATACTGTTCTGTTATGCGTATCATTTTCTTTGATTTCATTAAATTACACTTTTAATGCAGAACAGAAACATTTTAACATGTTTATTTTAAACTGAAGGTGACATTGAATATGCCTTCAACTACACCGGACATGTTTGTTATGAAAGTGACTGGAACATCAGCTCTTCATTGTCAAAAAAATTTGATCAACATGACATTCGAACACTTTGCTTCAACATCTCGGATAAAGACTTCTGCTCAGATTTTACTCTAAATGTCGCTCCTGAAAACTGTGTGAACTCCTCCTTTACCGTGACTAAACAAATCACCACCGGTACGTACAGAGAGCTCAAACTTTCCTCTCAACTCGGTCTTCTTTGAAACTGACTGGATCCGAATTTAAGGTTTGCTGTATTTCCTTTTTCATAGATTTTCTAAATCCAGATGACATTGGTCAGACTAAGCCCACTGGACTTCCTGTACAGATAAATCCAAAGTTACCTCCAAACTGTAAAAATCTCACTGTGGATTACAGCTGTTCAGGTGAGATAACCACAAATAAAGACCTCCACCATCAGTGATAGTATGAGAAGATCTACATGGTTAAGATCTGTGGTAGAACATTTTAAATAAAATAATGATAAACTATAAAACATCTGATTGATACATTGATGTAAAAAAAGTGCTTATTTTCACTGTTAACTGTTGACATTTAACAAAAAAATCTCTGAATGAGTCTCTAGTTCATAAATAACTGAGACAAAAAAAGTGTTGGAGAAGAAATGATGTTTTCTCTTTGTGTCCTCAGAATTGGGACAAGTCAACCACTCCATAAATATAACTGAGCTGGAGCCTTTCACAGATTACACGTGTACAGGTCTGATCAAAGACAATGGTGTCTTCATCAATAAAACAACTCGTCCTCTCAGCTTCAAGACCAACTGTGGTACGTTAATGCTTATTTTACCTCAGTGGAGAAAATGGCTAAACCTCACTCACTTTGGAGTCACATGAGTTCATGAAACAGATGAATCTGCTGTTTTCAACAGATCTCACAACAACCTACAAAACCGAAGCTATAACCAACATTTCCACTGAGCTGGTTCTGGAAACAACCAGTAAAAACTGTCCAAACGTCTCAAATCTGAGGAATCTTTCCTATCAATTTTTAAGAGGTTGCATATGTGAAAGTAAGTCAAATTATTAACATGATCTTTAATAATTTTTTTAAGAGGACAATGTAGTTTGAAGAAGTGTGAAGTCTGGACCATGAGGCCAGGGCAGCCCAGCGATGTGGGCAGTTTCTGCTGGTCATGTGTTGGACAGCACACCCTGAAGTTTGGAGCATGAGGACCAGACTCAGTTCTCTGCAGCAGCAGCAGGGACTCAGGAGTGGTTTGATGGTTCTTAATGTGGAATTCTGTTTGTTTCTGTGACTTGAAGCTGAGAATGAGTCAGTTTCTGTCTTTTTATGTTGACCTGTTGTTAAATCAGTGATGAAGCAGCTGATGAAAACTTATGCTCCATTTAAAGATGTCCCAACTCCACCTGGAGGAACATGCAAAGTCACTGGACTGAGACCATTCACGGATTATAGTTGTGATGTCGGTTACAACTACAAAAACCGCAGCGTTGACATTTCTCCAAAATTTGAACCATGGAAAACTTTGCCTGGAAGTAAGTGATCAGTAAAATAATCTTTGTAGGAAAGTTCTTGTCCAGAACCTCATTGATCAAAAGCTTTTACACCAACAGCTTCCACTGTGTGATCATTCAAATAAATCACAATTTTGTTGGATTGAGTTCAAATGGAAAATAATTTTTTACTTTTGTTTTTCTTTTGATGTTATTTCAGATAAAAAAATCTCAATCAAAAATTGAACTGAAACTATTTATTTGGGTGTCACGAATTCCTTTATTTTCATTTTCTTGCAGCACCAGAGGATATCGGTGGTTTGACCGTGGCTCAACCAGATAACAATGTGATAAAAGTAACCTGTGCTTATAGCCCCGATGGTTTCAGAGGACTTGGAAGGAAGTTCACAGCCCGTCTTCATAATGTTGATGGCAGCCAACAAACTAAAACAGAATGTAGTTTTGAATTCAAAGATCTGAGTTACCTGACAACATACACAGTGGAGGTTTGTATGATTCTACTTTGCAGTTTGACACGAACATTATAATTCAATTCTTGAGTTTTCATTATGTTTTAACCTCTGTCTTCATAGGTGGTTGCTGACAACGGTGATTTAAAGAGCAAACCCTCAAGAGTAGCAGTTCAAACTTCCTGTACGTGCTGGTTTATTTGATTCTTCAGTGCAGCCAAAATATTTAATTTCCTCTGCCTCTTCAGTTTTATTGTCATTTAATTATCTTTAAAAAAGTCTCTGCTTTTTCCTACATTTTTCAGATAATGACAAAGCTCTCATGGGGTTTCTGGTCTTCCTCATCATCCTCACATCTGTGGCTCTTCTTGTGGTCGTCTACAAGATCTACATTTTGAAACGCAGAAAGTCTTGGTACAACATCTACTAACCTGCACAATGGTCTTATACTATGCATTCCAGTTAAAATTATATTCATTCTTCATTCATTCTTTCACCTGCCCTCTTTTTCCTTCTTCTTGCAGTAACTTGAATGAAGGCGCAGAGCTCATCCCCAGGGGAAGTGAGTAGATTTCTACTTTTACCTTTCCTCATCTTTGTAGATAAGTTTGAGTTTTTAGCATTATTATGTCTCCTTATCTGCTTTTCCTATAAGTTTATTATCTTATAAGTTTTAAATCCAAAGGGAAACGTCAGAAATTTGAAAGGAAAAAATGCCTAATGTCACTCAAAGTACATCTTCTATAATCCCATTAAATTGACATGACTGTTTGGTGAGCCTAGTTGTCTTTTCTTTCATTACAACTAAATATTAATATAAATCAACATATTACTGCTGATGCAGACAACAAATGTATGCCTCTGGCCAACAGACAGTCTTTCAATGCAAAAGTGTTTTTTTAGAAAGTTAATTAATAACTAAGAAAGCATTCTGTTGGATGACTTCACAAGCTTGAAATAAGAAGCAGAGTTTTCTATTGATGTTTTAAGAGTCTGTTATTTTAGATGATGAAGAAAACCTGATGCTTGTTGACCCAATCGGATCAGAAGTGCTGCTGGAAACCTACAAGAGGAAACTCGCTGATGAGGGGAGACTTTTCCTGGCTGAGTTTCAGGTAACAACATTAACATTTTGTGGGGGTCTATTGTTTCTTTCGGTCGCATCAGTTCTTTATTGAATTCCTTTAGTTGAATGTATTCCAGTTTTATATTTTATGCAGATATACAGATCGAAGAAAGTTGCTCATGAAATGAACTCCTTCATTTTTTGCTTTCAGAGCATCCCCAGAATTTTCTCAAGATACACGGTAAAAGAGGCCAAAAAGAACTACAACGGCCCCAAGAACCGCTACGTGGACATCCTGCCGTGTGAGTGTGAAGAATGAAAATCCTGAGCACACACATGTTAATGTTGACATTGACCCACAAACTGTGAATCTCATCGTCAATTTGTACTAAACTCAGTGGATAGTCTGAGGCAATGAATCTAATCACTAACACATATCCGTGTATTACGGGGCTCTAATGTATTCCTTTTGTTGCCATTCATCTAGATGATTACAACCGTGTCCAGCTGAACACAGGAAATGGAGAGGCTGGATGTGACTACATCAATGCCAGTTTCATCGATGTATGTAAAAAAAAAAAAATGAAAATGACACCACAGTTTTTACTGCGGTCGTTGCATTTATAAGAATGATTTTTTTACCCACTTTCATTCAGGACCTATTCATGTCTTATTAATAAGGCTTTTTTTTTTAACTATGTGTCACCTGTGTTCATCTTTCAGGGTTACAAAGAACCAAAAAAATACATTGCAGCTCAGGGTAAAGTCAAGTTGTCAGACTCTTTTCAGACTATGTGTAACTGTACATGCTACACTACAAAATGTACATGCTATGTGTGTCATAGGGCCTAAGGAGGAAACAGTGACTGACTTCTGGAGGATGGTCTGGGAGCAGCAGTCCTCTGTTATTGTCATGGTGACGCGTTGTGAGGAAGGAAACAGGGTAATCACTTATTGACATAGTTTATGCTACTAATGATCAAATTGTTAATATAAAGTAGCCATTAAAATGTTATTTAAACAGTTAATTTATCTAATAATCATGAACCTAACATCTTCCCCTCAGTTTAAAACTCATCTAAGCTGTTCTCAACATCTGATTTTGTTGTTGAACGTGTTGTTTTGCAGGTCAAGTGTGCACAGTACTGGCCATCCCAAGACCGCGAGACTGAGATCTTTGAGGAGTTCATTGTGAAGCTGACCTCAGAGAAACACTTTCCAGATTACACCATACGTCACATCAGCCTCAGTAATGTGAGTCTGCAAGCAAGCGTCAACAGATAAGATACTGAAAACCGATAAGTTATGTAAGCAACCATAATCTTAAGCTAAAGTGTGAAGCTGTTTCATTAGTATATGTGCTGGTTTGTATGAATCTTTGCAGAAGAGGGAGAAAAACGCAGAGAGAGAAGTGACTCACATTCAGTTCATGAGCTGGCCAGACCATGGCGTCCCAGGAGAGCCTCACCTCCTGCTGAAGCTCAGGAGACGTGTCAATGCTTTCAAGAACCTGTTCAGTGGTCCCATTGTCGTTCACTGCAGGCACGTAAATCATCTCATTAAAGGCTCTTCAATCAACTTCTTTGAGAGTATTATTGTAAAATGATCTGTTTTTGTGAATAAACAAAAAATCTACCCGGAGGCCTTCCTTTAATGACATATCATTGTCTTTCAGTATAATAAAAAAACTTCTCAAACTTACTCCTGGTGAATTTAAGCAACGAATACTGGGAATTGGTCATGCATCTTTGTGCCCCCACACATAAATCCCAGTAACACTTAAATATGATGCTTCTCTCTGTCTTTTGCAGTGCCGGAGTTGGAAGAACAGGTACTTACATCGGCATTGATGCCATGATGGAGGGTCTGGAGGCGGAGGGCAGAGTGGACATCTACGGCTACGTTGTCAGACTCCGCAGACAGAGATGTCTCATGGTTCAAGTCGAGGTAAAATTTGTGTGTTTATGTGTGCTAATCAGAATCAAAAGGATTCAAGGAAACTATGTGTAATACTAAGAAATCTTTAGTGTGTTGACACACTGCATAGAGCATGCAAACAGGAAGTAGCTCAGTGTGAACAGAAAACCAAACTGAAGTGCGATACTGCGCAAGGCCACAGGCACAAACAGACTGAATATAGATTAAATCAACAAAAGCATTTCCATTCAGATTAAATCTTTCGGATGTTTTCAACATAATATAATGCTAGGTTTAATCCCATTATCTAGTATATACTTAAAGGAATAAATAGTAGGTATTTATTTTGGCTTTAATGGTTCGTTTAACCCTTTTAAAGTTTGATCTTGTGAGTGGAAGTGAAAACGCACTGTGCTCTCTATTATCAGAGGGAAGGGAAAAACACACCCACAGAGCTGTATGTGAATTGCTATACGAATTACAATTATTCATAGTTTTGTATATGTTGGAATTAATTCAGATCATTTACATTCAGACAAAGCCAGCAGGAGAGTTAAGCTGATAGGGAGAAAATAGGGAATTGTACCACTCATCTGGTCCTCTGTACAGTATGTGTGTTCTTCATGTTTTATGACCAATACTTGCATCATCCTATAGGCCCAGTACATCCTCATTCACCAAGCCCTGCTGGAGCACAACCAGTTTGGAGAAACGGAGATCAGTCTGCCAGAGCTGCACAGCACAGTGAACACACTCAAACACAAAACCGCAGACGCGGAGCCCTCACTAATGGAAGAGGAGTTTGAGGTATGATTGTGTATTACAAAGCTTTTCTAACACATTGGTTAATCCGAAAAGTCACGCACAGAGATGACGATGCCACTGGATTTTGTTTTTCATGATGGTCCAGTACAATGAACTGGTCATTTGTAACAGTGTGGAGAGCCTCAGTATTATATGATTTTACATCTTTCAAAGTCATTTTTAAGAAATATCATCACATCCATTTTCTACATACTACTTCATGTCAGAATAAACTTTATAACTATGAATCCCTAAATCATGAAAAATCATTGTATTTGAATTCAGAGACTCCCCTCCTTTAAAAACTGGAGAACATTCAACACAGGGATGTCAGAGGAAAACAAGAAGAAGAATCGTTCATCATCTGTCTACCCATGTAAGTAGAAGCTGCATCTCCCCTGTCAGTGACTGAACTATGTCTATATTTATGCGTAAATATCCACAAGATTATGTATCTGTTGTATTTTACTGGTGAATTAAACAAACGTCCTCGCCCTCAGATGACTACAACCGAGTGTTGCTGAAGGTTGATGAAGGACTCAGCCAAGATAGCCAAGATCCTGATGAAGAGGAAGAGGAAGAGTCCTCAGATGAAGAGGAAGAAGACTCCACTCAATACATCAATGCCTCCCACATTGATGTATGTAACTTATCTTTTAGCCCGAATATGAGTCACCTTTTAATGAATTCATGCTGAATTCGTTGGAAAAGGTGTCATATGAAAACCTTTCGGCAATTAAACATATCACATCCTGATAGTTTGGACTGCATATTAGAAAAAAAATGATGTTTTTTCTTTTCCATGTAGGGTTACTGGGGTCCTCGTAGCTTCATTGTAGCGCAAACCCCAGTTCCAGACACTCTGGGTGACTTTTGGTCAATGATCCACCAGAAGAAAGCATGTACTGTTGTCATGCTTTCAGCCTGCAATGAGGGAGATACGGTAAGAACAACTCAGCAGTTAATGAATAAATACTCATTCTTGATGCACATACATTACAAATATATATATGTAGATATATATACATAAAATGTATTCTTGCTTTCGTGCGTCTTCTTGCTGACAGGATAATGATTCTGCATACTGGGATCAAAATAAGAAAGTATTTGGGGAGATTGAAGTTGAGGTTACAAACACAGAAACTTCTACAAATTTGATCACCCGCACCATGATGATACGTCACATCAAGGTAACGCAACAATTGCCCGGTTTGTCTGTCACATACACCAGCGATTTCATTGGTCTAAGGTGTCGTCTGTTCACAGAGGAGAGAGAGTCGACCAGTGAAGCATTTCCAATTCTTGAAGTGGGACAACAGAGAGCTGCCAGAAAAACCTCAAGACCTCACAGATATGATCAAGGACATTAAGAACAAATGTGAAACCAGCAAATCCCAGCGGGGCATTCCCATTGTGGTCCACTGCAAGTAAGACAGCAGCAGAGAAAATATCCTCCACTCGGATTTAGGAAACATGAAACAAAAGTATTCTTTGTGAAGATGGTTTGCTGCTCAGGGTTCAGTTTCAGCACTCCATTTTCAGGGGAAAACCATTTTGTGTTTCCCTGATAAAGCTCATAGACCTTTTTGTTGTTACACCAGTTACACAGCAACATGCATTTTATCATAATCTGATATGAATTTAAACTCAAATCTTTTATAAATCTGAAGTTGTGACCTGTAATAAGACACTTTTCCAAGCTCAGGCCATTTTCTGAACAACTGAACAACATGATCCAGCCTCCAGTCTCCAAGACAAAAGATGTTATTGCTTAGAAACTTAAGAATAACAGCGGAAAAGTAAACTGTAAACTGAGCGCACAATCACATTAAAATCTTTCTATCACAGTCAGAATTACATTTTCTTAAGCATATTGATAAAGATGAGGATCGTCAGCAATTTGCAATGAAGGCAGAGAGTTGGATCTGATTTTTTTAGCTCAATTTTAAACAGTTTTTAAAAATTATTCTTTATACTGGGTAGCATCATTATCTATAGATTTATGATACTAATTAATACTACAGCAATATCGTTCAATTTAGGGTCTTTATTTAATATTTCTGAATTAAACTTAACTGTAAATGACTATCTATTGACCATTAACTTTAACCAGAGTAGCTGTTAGTTGTTTGTTGAATCACATAATTTAATGGAAAACATGTATTAGATTTCATTTGTGTTAAAAGTAACGATCTTTACCATGAAAACTAATGTGACCTTCTCCAGAATTTCTGTTGATGTGTGCTCCATCTCCGCAGTGACGGCTCGTCCCGTTCAGGTATATTCTGCGCTCTGTGGAACCTGTTGGACAGCGCTGAGTCTGAGAAGCTGGTGGATGTCTTCCAAGTGGTCAAAACTCTACGCAAGGAGCGACAAGGCATGATCTCCAGCCTGGTAAGAGAGAGAAACCAACACATTCCACCGACACACTTGACTGCTTTTAACACTAATAGTGTTAAATGACTCATGAAAAGATGCTTCTTTTAATTCTTGCCTTATGTATTTATTTGGTGTTCTCTCTTTTAGTTCATGCCGAATACAACTTTGTTTTACGTAACTGTTATAAGATCATTTAAGGACCAGCTAGTGTACTTTTAAACACGCTACAGCAAACTTGAAAGCCGTAATTCATGAATATTTGTGTACAGATTGTAATGTAAAGTGAAATTATTTGAAATGTATAATTGTTCTTATGATGTTATCATTTAATATGTTTTGTGTATCTATATAATTTTAAAAGGACCCCAGGAAGAGTAGCTGTCAAATTACTGACAGCTAATGGGGATCCAAATAAATAAACAATAAACAATAAACAGCACATTGTTCATTATGTGGCTTATTTTGAGCTGCAAATTTTAGCACTGTAAAATGCAGAATTAAGGCCATTTCAATTGTATGTAATTTTTAAAAAAAGTTAATAATTGGGGTATTTTGAATAGTTGTAGCACAACAATAAGTAGAATATTGTCCACCCTATGTTGCATTGACCCTACATGCATTAATAACAAGATTTATTCAACCAAAGGTTTGTTGATATCTATATCAATGTGAACCAGAGTGCCTATGACAAAAAGCTTTTGTGTTCAAAGCTCAGGTGGCATCAGGATGTCCTCCATTTCATCAGAGTTCTTTCTATTTCTCTATCAGGAGCAATACCAATTCCTATACAGTGCTCTGGAGGGAGTTTTCCCCGTCCAGAATGGGGACGCAAAGCAGGTAAAGGCCGCTGCAGCCGACAGCGTTCAGATAGTCAATGAGACCAAAGAGCAGCACGTTGAGGAAAAGGCTGAGCAGCCAGCCAGCACTACCAGCAGTGACCGGCAGGACACGACAGAGAGCACTCCCCTGAAGGCTTCTGAGGACAAGGAAAAGGAGAATGTTGTGGAGTCCAGCCCCCCCAAAGAGACAACCCCACTGCAGGACAGCAGCAACGGCCCCACTGTCACGGCGGAGGTCTGAAATGGGGGGCACGTTCGTTCCTGAGAGGTTATTAGAGTAAATGCTTTGTTTAAATGCTTCTTTTACAAATAATGAATGTATAAACATTATAAAGCTATAGCAAAATATGGGTTGGTCATAAATTAGCTGAAAAAATGTATTTCAAAATTACGATTGAAAATGCTTTAAGTTATGAAAATTTCTGATTCAGACGTGCAGGCTTGCAAAATTATATTTCCAGTTTGCAAAGTCTATAAGAACAACTGTTTTCAAACTAGTTTCCTTGAACTTGTACAGTGAGACACATCTTAAAGTTAGATTTAGATAGTTTTACTTAGTTTATATATGTTTTACGTGCTATCCACTGTACACAAAGGCAACAGTCAACATTTATATATATCTTAATATGTCACCTTTAAGTTCAAATGTATCATGTGCTGTTCTGCTTTCTCATTAAAAAGATGCAAAATAGCTTTTGCTGATCACTTGGTTATTTTCTAAAAAAAAAAAAATTCCTAAGGTAATTTTGATACATAAATGATTTCAGTCAATTGGATCTTCTCAAATGTTGTGAGAGGAAGATGGTGGAGGATGACTGTTAAATAAAATGTCATACATTCCCCTCACAAATTGGAAGAAACATTTTATCTGTGTCTTTTGAAAGCTGCATGATTGTTGAATTAAAGAACGGTGGTATTAGTTGAGAATATTTTTAAAATCTAAATTTATAACATTGATAAATTAAGACACATTTCAATATATTGTTTGTGCTGTTGGAACAAATGCATAACAAGACATACAACTACTTACGATGTAGAATAAGAAGGAGGAAAATTAGATTCAAATTCACAACATGTAATTCTTTACTTTGATAAATCAATACTTAAAAGTGAGCAGTTTTTCACTGACAAAGGCAAACAATGAAAATATAAGACACATAATACAAAGGGGACAGTTTTCTTCTGTTCAGGACAGTCATAAGCAAACAGTCAGCTGCATTTTTCTGAAAAAAAAAAGCTGCATATTCAATTTTTTAAAAACAGTCATTGCTACATTTGTTTTAAAAGACTACGAAACCATCAAAAACCAAAGTATAAAAAGTGTATCCTACGTATAAAAACAATAAATACTGAGTAAAGTATGTGATAATCCACATATTCACCTGAAAATATTGAAGTTGTCTTTGTCAGAGAATCTAAGAACATTTTTTAATTCTAAACATCTGGCTGCAAAAGACAAAACAGACAAAACAGACAAAATGTAAAAATACAAAACTATTTCAGCAATCAAAAGCAACCACAAAGTATCCAATATCCACTTAAATCTTATTATCTGCACAGTGGAGTTGAAGTACAGATGTTTGTATCTAACTGTTGAACGGTGAAGGAAAGGATTCAGAATTTGGAAAATAAAAGCTGTGAAAATCAGTCATGTGATTTGTGATGTGCTAAAAGGAAGACAGACATAAATGTATTTATTTTTTTAAAGGGGAAAGGAATTAATTATTTCAATGTTTTCCCTAAATTGGGTCAAAACATAATGAAAATGGTTTGCAAGATTTTCTAGATTCGATATAAAAATATGTAATCAAAGTCATGCACTATCATTAGGTACACAAAAGTGCTCCAAAAACTTAGATTTCTGACATTTTTGGCTTAAATACTGATACAAAAGTCAGTGGAAACGTGCCAAAGATAGGAAATTTCAAAGTTTCATTTACATGTTTTATGTTTTATTTAATTGGTTAAACCATATTCCCAGTCTATTACTTATGTTAAGGCCATCACAATTATTCATAGTTTTCTGAAACTTTATGTGTGTGTTATTTTTAAAATGAACCAAAGTAAAGACCTAAATGTGTATTTCAGTCTTTGATTCCACCCCGCAGAAAAACTATTGCATCTATGCAAACAAATAAAAGAAATACTCAAAACTGAAAAATAACAAGCAACAACTAGGCTAAAAGTTTCTAAAATATTACAATAGCATCAGATGTCCCTGATGCCAAATTATTTCAAATAACTCTGTTGTACTGTTGTAGCAGCTTGGAGCAGTTTGAAATGTATTATTGTTTTACAACTTTTGTATCGCCCTGGTGTTTCACAATCAGTAAACAAGCCGTATGTAGTTTAAGTGCTTCAGTGTGTGTACATGCTTTGTGCTGTCCGGTAAAGATTAGCTCTAACTTAAGCTAAAATTAGCAGCGCACACTCGACATAACATTTGAGGAAGCAGCAGAATTCCTTTCACTCCTTTCTTGATTTGCAGTATGCATTTTTTTTCCATTTTTTCTGTTTTACAAATCAATACACAGTCAATACATTACCACTAGTTTATACTTTTTTGCATTTAGAGTCAGAGTTCCCCTGAAAAACAACAGTTAAGACCTTAAAACTGCAAGTGGACGGTGCAAAATATAATGCTACTCCCTTAAGGTAACTTACTGTTCTCGAAAAAGGTTCCCATTTTCATTTTAAAAAAGAACTCAAAAGTGTAACCTGTTGTGTTTAGTGCTTTTGTGGTGATATCTGAGCTAACAGGGAGGTTTTCATTATGGTATGAGCAACAGGAAATCAGACCTTGGACACATTTTCATACAGAAAAGTTCATTAAGTATTAAATTACTCTCCAGCCAAATCCCTGTTAAGTCAATCAGGACATTGATTTATACCAGCATATTGTTTTGATTTAATTTTTCACCCTCTAGGATGAAATCCCACCAGCGGACTACTTTGGCTTCTGTTGATTTTTGCCATTGCCTCTGTGGCTACATGTTGCTGTTTCCTGTTTCTTCAATACCACTAAAAGGCACAACCATTTCACACCCTGCTGTATGTTAGGGCAGACAGCTCTGTTTCATTAATACAGTTCCTCTTGCTTCACATAAAGTATGTGTTAACATACATGAACTCTAAAGTTGCCCAACTCCTTAAATCCAACATCCACCAGACCGGTTCAGATAAAATTGGCTCATCACCGGATTCAGCAGCTCGAAAGGGCTAACATTCTCAGGAGGGGCATTGCCAACTATGATTTCCAGTGACTGCACTGCCAGGGCTGTTTCAGCTTTAGCTTGAATCAGCTTCAATCTTCAGTTTTTGTCTATCTGGCTGCTCTACTGTTTGATCAGATTTGCCTGGCCGTTGCAGGCCGGACCTTGGCGGGTTCAGGTATAGCCTTAGCGCTGTCACTGTGAGCTTTGGCAGTTTCTGGACGGTTTTTGGGCTCTTTCTTTGGTGGTGGAATGGTGATAGGTTCCCAGAGGAAGAATTCATGCAAGAGTGTGTTGACTGCCTCGGGGCACTCCATCATGATCATGTGACTACCGTCTTCCAGGACCTTGAGGAACGCCATTAGGAGGATCTGACAAAAAAGGAGTAATCATTTTGAAAATGAAATCAAGTTTTGAATAAAGTTTAAGTCTTCAATAAACTGTAACCAGTTTTGTTTTTTTGGCCCAATTTTATGATGTAAACAGACAGTTCATGTGCCATCTTATTTATGAATAACAATCCCAAAACAGTCATAATTATTACTATTAAAGAAGGATGAGGCAATGTTGAAACAAGTCAATATAAAACAGAAATATATAATATTATGGGACTTAAAGTCAGAGGCAGTGAGTCTACACAGTGGGAAATGGAAATCACTTAAACTTCCATTTTTTAAAGGCTTTGTTTGGTTTTCATAGATCCAGTCACAGACATTTTTAACATCCCTCAGTTCAAGTAACTCCCTAAAACCAGGATTGGGAGCCCGGACCCCAAACGGTTTGAGTAAGACATGGGAACCATGTACCCATCCTTACGTTATAGTCATAAAATAGATGCTGAAGGTTGTTTATTTAGTTGTTCAGATCATAATAATATGTGGCTTAGTTACATGTGATTTTTAAAAGAGCCTCCCTACCTCTGCCATCCGCTGGTCTTCTTCAACGGGGACAAACTTGTCGTGCATCCCGTGAACCAGCAGGACAGGCACGGTGAGCTCAGCGTGGTAAACCTCGTCCCCCTCAGGCCAGTACTGCCCGCTCATCATGGCACGCAAAACGAATGACGACACATTGAAGGCATTGTTCTCTTTCAGCAACTGCTTCTCCTTGGCTCCCTGCCGAGCAAAGCCAGCCCTGCAGAGGCAGAGCAGACATTTGTCCAACTCCCAATTGATGTTACAGTATTATATATAAGTGGTAACCAGGTTAGCGTTAAGGTAATGTATTCCCCTTTGAAATGGCTTCCAGGTAACACGCTTTGACTTCAGAGTTGCTGTGATCACTTATCTTACTTGAGAAAGCTCCAGGCCAGCAGTGGGGAGAGGCAGTGAAGAACACAGGTGGGAAGGTTGAAGATGGAGCACAGGCTGGGCTCAAGGGCTGTGGGACCGCCACCGTTGATCATCACCATCTTTTGAATCTGGTCAGGAAACTCATGGGCCAGGAACGTACAGAACGACACACTGAGCAAGTACAACATAAGAGCAAAATTACAAAATGCAACGCTCATATTGTGGTATTCATGTTTTGATGTGGAAATATATAAAGCTCATATTGCACTTTCAGGTTTGGGGCACAAGAGGGAAGCATTTACCACTAAAAGATACTTTGTGTAACTTAGATATTTCAAATGTCCAAGGAGGACTTCTCTCTTTGTCTTTTTCGCTGCCTACTGTGTAAATGCTGTGAAATTTACCCATAAGAATGTCCGATAAGAATATTCCTCTTCCGCGCATATCTCTTGAAGATCAGTCTCATGTCTTCTGCCAGGGCGTAGAAAGTGTATGCTGCTGCTATCTGTGGAGCTGAACTGGCTCCATGGCCTGCCAGGTCTGGAGCAATCACCTCATAGCCAAGATGGGAAAAGAAGTCCAGCTGGCTTCCCCAGATATCTAGCGAGCCTCCCACCCCATGGATGAAGAACAAAGCCAGGTCTGAATGGGTCCCCTTACAGGCTGATATCTTCCTCTCACAGTCAATGACCACAGTGCGTTTGGGTTTCCGCCTCCGCTTCCTGGGCTGCTGGTCAGTTTGTCCGGCTGCGGGGGCCTCTCCTGCCGCCCCCGTTTCAGATGCTCCGTTGTTTCCAGCGGAGACGGATTCGGCGCGGGGCTCGGGAATGTTCACGGGCGTCGAGGAGTTACGACAGTCCGTCAGTTCCACCTCCACCGTGCTGTTTGGTTGCGTCTCTCCATTCAGGCAGGTTTTCAGCTCTGGACTGGCCCTCTCACCCAAGTTCTCGATGAACAGCTGACCATTTCGGTACACAGTGATCTTTCTCTTGCAGCTAACGCTGCCACCCTGAGTGGGCTCCTCCACCATGGACCTGTCAGGGATGATGTGTCGAACCCGCAGGACCCGGCCTGGTTTTACCTCCACGAACTCGTAGCCGTCTGCGGGCTCTGAGGTTTCCACAGGAACCACAGTGTTGGCCGATTTTGAAGTGAGGCAGCAGAGGAGACCTTCAATAAAGCTGGTCAGCATGGCTGCCAGTCTGAAAGGAAACACAGGAAAGTGAAAACTCACAAAATCAGTACAAAATGGCCACACAAAGATTAAGAATTTCATCTTGTGCTGACTTTAGAAAAACCCTAATTAAGTTATAAGCTGTACATACATTAAGTTTGTTTTACGTAAATTTGTGTGTTGTGCAATTGTTTTGCCCTAGAGAAATACCTGTTTAAATTCATATAAAGTAACAATGTGTGTATTACCTTTAATTTATCATTCATTTATATTGAAAAACTTGCCTTCTTAAAAAGGTAGAAGTCTGAGACCTGTACAGTCTGGCTCGTATTCACAACTCAAACCCTTGCGATTTTCTAAGCATCGCTCCTTGGCGAGGCCTTTCAGGTTATTAATAGCCCTGGACTGTAATAGCTCCCCGGGTTAAAGCTGTCCTCCATGTGCTCGCTCTGCAGCACCACACATTACAATTCTGCCAGACAAGACCAACAACCAACAAGAACAACCAACAAGTAAATCATGTACTTTCTACAATATCCTCTCAAGGATGCTTCTTGAGTTATAAACATTTTAGATGATGAAGCATTGGAATATTATTGAATTGTACATTAAAGGTCAAATAGAAAATTCAACTAATTCAACTAACAAATGGACAGAAATGGTAATGAAACCATGGATGGAATATAAATGATTACTTTCTTACTTCATACAACGACCGAATTGACTTTCTCATGAAATTCAAATTTCTTATTTTGAAAATGATATAACAATTCGGAAGGTAAATACACCAGATTGAGAGCAGTTGGTGCAACACCGAGTCATACAAAATCTAGTTTTAGATCATTATCAGCCATAGCAACAGCACAACACCAGACATGGAGTGCAAGCCTGTCAGCTAGTGGCATTTATCTTACCTTCCTCCCTCCCAACTAGAGGGGATTAAACTCTCTGTCTCTAAGTCCATGCAACAAATCTGTCTCTCCTCTGTCTTGATAAAAGCACCGAGACGGCTCTGTGACAGTTTTATCCAGCATGAGAGTTGTTGCATCTTTCACTAAACGGTGCGACCCATCTACTGTTTTCATCTGGGGATTATGTACACAATGCAATGCAGCATTCCAGCTCTGCTGGCTGTTTTCATGATCTTTCTGCTTATACTTGCACATCCGCTCTCCACACAGTAGTGTTGGCAGAACTGTGTGTGCTCACAACAGTATGCTGAGCAGGCCATTCTGATATCAGAGAGGGTGACAAACATGATCCTCAGATTAAAAAGCACAGTTTCACAAGACACAGGGTGTAAGCAGTGGTATTTGTAATCTGTTTTATAAACTGGCGAAACATTAAAAATGAAAAGAACCATTGGGGCAAATGTTTGTAGTAAAACACCTGTGTCTGGCACAATTCATAAGCAAAAGACTCCAACAGAATGTGTCTCACCTGTCAAACAACACCTTAATGAAGCTTGCGATGACACATCTCAGATCCTCAGAACTTTATTTGTCCCACAACAGGTCAAATTTTCTGTCACGGCAGCAGCAAGAAGCTAATAAAACAGCAGGTGATCAAAAAGAGGATGAAAAAATCAAACAAGCTTCAGTACAAACATATCAAAATGTCTATGGAATGAAAAATGGCATAAACCAAATAAATGAAATAGTTACAAGGGAATATCTGTCAAAATAAAGTCAATACTTAATCTAAGCTATCTTGTATTGCAGTAAATAGAATCATTAGTTTGACTGGACACATGCTGTCCACTGATGACAAGTCAGGCCACAGTTTGTTCAGGCAACTTGGATCTCCAGAAACAATAGAAATTGGCCCTTGTGCTCATTTTAAAAAATATTTTAGAAAGTTAAATAGAGTCAGACCTCGGTGAGAAGTGTTTATCATTACAATCTTTTTTGTGTGTGTGCTTGTGTGTGAGTGTGAATGTCAATAAGATGATCCATGAGTCTAAAAGTGCAAAGTCCAAAGCCCAGACAAGCAACTTTGTGTATAAAAATGTAAAATTAACAGGAATAAAACACCAGAAAAGTATACGTAAACAAATAAAACATTTTCTTTGTCCTGCAACATATAAAAAACAAAGTTGTTTTTTTTTTATACTGTTAGGGTCCAGTCCCTCAACATGTTGTTAGATGTGACTTCATTTGACGAAATTCTGCTGACTTGCCTGTTAGTTTTCAGCTGTTGTTGTCATTGGCTGCATCAGGCTCTTACATAACACAATCACAGTGGGGACTGGTGCCCAGAAAAGGAGCAGAGGCTGTAATGGGGGATTAAAGAAACTACAGCATGTTCACTGTTGATGGGGGGTCAGGCTTGCCAGAATGCACGTCTTACACTTTCAATCATATGACATAATTTCAGATAAACAGTATGAGCCATGATCAGTTAGAAGATTATCATGTGCTGCACAATAAATGAACTGAAACTCATTTAATTTCTGTCATTACACTGTTGCTATGGTTACGCATTCATTTAGAACAGGTTCTAAATTATGACTTTTGTTTACATGAGTGAGATGGTTCATGTATTAACATATTTTGTACCAAAGTGTCTGGCATTTCTAGGAAAACTAAATGGACTTTTGAGTCTATTCTGTCCATTGAACAAAGTCTTTATGCCCCTGTTTACGCCACACAAAACATCTGTTCAACAGAGGAAAAAAAGACCATTTCAAAATCAGAAGAAGTTTTATTTTCCTTCAATAAAACTTGGTCAGACAGCAACCTCAATCTATTTCCAAATAACAATAACAAGAATGGATAGGGTCTAATTCTATTTCATTTGAGCTAAATTAGAGAACAATTTACATATAATGCGAGATTTTTTACAAAACACAAAACAACACTTCGTTGAATTACTGAATAATAACTTTGATCAGTTTGGTGTGCAATGACTGCACTATTGTGACCCGCCAGAAATCGTTCAACTATCTAATCTAATACAAAACTGTTACAAAAATCCAAATAAGTGCACGATAATGAAACAGAATACTCACCTTTATCAAGGCTATATCTCCCGAAACGTCAAATCTATGATCAGATCGGTGCGGTTTTCCTACGAGACATCGAGGAAGAAGAAGAGCTATAATCTGTTGCAGTCAATCCAATAATCTAATTCATCTGGATTTAGTTGCCCTGGCGGCAGCCAGCACATGGCGGCCGGCTGACAGCATGTCTCCCTGCGGGGTCAGAGGTAGAAGCACACGTCCGGACGGATCTCCAGAGCTCCTCGTCCCATGCTGGAACTCTGGAGACGCACTCTGAGCGTCAGTGTTTTTTTTTCCGCCCATCAGTTGTTGGTGCGACTGGAGAATTGCAGCCTCGTAGTTCTTTTAATGGATGTGAAAAGCTGCCCCCTGCTGCTGTACCGCGTCAGCCTGCAGAAGATTAATGGAGAGACACTTTGCTATGTAGAAAAATAACGTTTTGTTGAATAAGTGTATTTTCCAAAGGATGAAGGAGTAGGGGAGCAAACTCAGATTTATCAAATGTTGTGGACAACTGTTTTTTTAGACTAAGGTTACACCTCGGAGCTCATATTTTGTTTCCAGAGATACATTTATCTTGTATAATTTCGTCACACATTTGTTTAAACTGCTTTGATATGCAAAACTTTGTTAACTGATCTGTGGTTGAATTATATATTTACATGTGACTGTGTGTATGTAAAACACGCAAATTGTTCTACAGTTCTTTTAATGTACTTGCTGGGTAATGTAAGATTGATTCTATTCATATATGTGATATTTTTTGTTTTTTATTTTTTTGTTTTAAAATGGTTATGTGCAAAAGATAAGTCCAGCGGGCTCAGTGATTTTGAAGATGTATATTGAAAGCTCCCTACACCAATTTGCTCAGTTTGTCTTGGAAGAACATTCCCAACATCTAGTCAGCATTTTATTTTCCAGTATGATAATGACCTTGTGCTGTGGAGGTTGCTATGGCTATTGTTGCTATGTAACTATTTGAGAGGTGGCAGTCACTCTCTCCTCTGAGAGGTTGAAAATATTCAACCTTTATCACTGATCACAAATGTGACAGTTGCAGCTGCAAGGTTGATTATTATCATAAATACAAAGAAAAAAAATATATTTTAAGATAACCTTTGTAAAGAAAAAAAGGGCTAGATTTGATCAATCCTCTTCAAAATATGTTATGTTATTTTTGTCCATTAATCATATGCTCCTGGTTATTCTAATATTTATGAAAAATAAAGTCAGTTTTAATTCAGATTAAAACCATGCAATCAGATTGTATTGCAAATATCTCAGAAATAGTTTCTAAACAGAGGCCCACAATAATCTAGTTAATTATTGTTTTCCTAAACCTGTTCCAGAGAGGTCTGCGCGCTATTCTGATATTTCATTTATTCAAATGTTTTCGATGTATTTAGATGAAGGTCACTTCGCATCTAAAGTTCATGCAAATAAAATACCGAATATCCCATGATTAGTTGGGTTTGTTTTTCATAATAGACGCTTATCATGTGGAAAGGAGAGGTCAACTTTTCAGGGTGGGCCTACATTCGGTTCTGTTTATTAATTGGTTCTTTGATTTAGCCTGCGTCACATGGTACAAGGGCTGAGCCAATTGCTGGTTTAAGGGCGTGGTCAAATAAACATCGTTGCCATCTAACCATCATGCTAGCCGAAGAAGTCATGTGTGAATAACTCTCTGTTCTTATGGAATGCCATTTTGCTTTGTTTTTTATTATTAGGGGTTTGTTTTAAGTAAGCACTGTGATATAGTATGGAAACAACAACTTGTGTTTGAGGGTAGCTGTTTTCTTTGCCAAGAGCACCAGTCAGCTTAGCTGTGTCGGTGAACTAGCCTGTAAGCTAGCGCGGCCATCACTGTTAACCAAACAGACGCCAAGTCAAGCCCATAAGTCGGTGGTTCAGCTTTGGACATTTCTGTCACTACCATGGAGAAGGTATTTTTCATACAACGTGCTTACAGTTATTGTTTTTGGGGAACAACAATGTATACGGTAATTGCTAGCTAGCTAACCGTGTTTAAGTGTTAGCTAGTAGCTTGCTACACCCACAGTTCCTATTCAGGCCATGCCGGCATCGATATTTGCTTTGAAATGTTCCGCTCTTTCCGGATAATTCGAAAACTCTTGCTCTACTGTGTCAAGCACCCAATTTAGAGGTTGCAGGGAAGGTTTGGGGAGATGGGTACCTTTTTTTTAGAGAGTAAGGTTAACGCCCAGCATTGACCGATTCTTCAAGTATCTGCACGTATCTGATTGCATATGCTAACCGTTTGACATCTACATTTTTTAAAAAAAATAAAACTATTAATTTGATTGGTAGCTATGAGTACGTTAGATCAATGACCGTAGTCTGTGACGTCTGTGAAACGGAAAGCAGATGTTATGAGATTTGTAGTGTTTTGGGTTTTGTTACTAAATTGTTGGAAGAAACTAGAACTTATTGCACAAATAGAAATAACTATCTCATCTTTTTCCCCTAGGCTGATTTCTTGAAAGGACTTCCAGTCTACAATAAGAGCAATTTTAGCAGATTCCATGCTGACTCTGTGTGTAAAGCATCTGTAAGTATTATGTAATAACTTTGCAGTATATACTGGTTAAGGGTTTACAACTTGAAGAAAAATCAAATGTTTACATTTTTTACCTATAAAAATAATGTTTGAGTGTTTTCTTTCCTTTACTTGATGTTGTAATGTGTACAAATGGCTTAGAAAAGAGTTTAGCCAAAGGTAGATAGTTGCTACTCTTTGATATTTACGTAAGATCCTTTTCAGGGGTACAAAAGTTTGGCACACAAAATCAAATGATGCGATGCATCTTTTATGGACAACTGTGTACTGTTTGTTTGCTGTTTCTTAAGTCAATATAATCACATGCGCGGTATGTGTATTTAATGGTGTGTATTCACCACACTGTGATCTCGGAAATTAAACTAGCCAAATTTGAATAGAAGAGGCTAAGTGCATAAAGAAAAAAAACTGTGATGGATTCAAGTGGCACAGGGTCGCTATTATTTATTGATGCAGTGAGGGAAAGTGATGCAATTGGGTGTATTGTGAAGTACAGAGAGACACTGTCTGAACTATCTGCTTTGATTCAGCCAAATACAGCTAAGCTGTTTGGATGGCTCTACACAAACAGGCTCCCAGTGACCAAAATCATTCTCTGAAAGAAACCCAGGGCTGTCTAAAGCAAACAGTGCAATATTCTGAAATGGATCAGTCATCACATTTCAATCTGATAAACCAACTGGGTTCAGAAAGACTGACATTTTTTCCTATTTTGAATCAAACACCAGGAAAAGATTCTTTCATATATCATCGTTGTAATTCCTAAACTGTTTTTCTTATTTGTAGATGCACTAAAGGTTAAAGACGGTAATCTGCACCATAATCTATAAACAAGATTTAATCAACTATAACTTATTCACAGTTACAAAAGTATAATAGGTACAGTAGGAATATTCTATAACAATTTGCTGTCTTAAGTGTGATGGTTGCATCTTTCTGTAGTGATATAAAAATTCAAAGGCTGAGGGACTAATAATGATTTAATTTTCTCATCTTTTTTTAATAGAATCGAAGGCCGTCTGTGTACCTTCCAACACGTGAATACCCTTCTGAACAGAGTGAGTATTATTTATGAAATAGTTTTGGCACTAGGCTATTAAAGAGATATAAATGTTTATTTAATGTGTTATATACATGACATTGATTGAAAATGTTGTGGCGAAAAGGCTTGTAGGTTTAAAAAACAAACCAGTGAGATAAGAGAAGCACTGAAATAAAGAGGGGAGAGTTTTAAAAAGCTGCAGTGAATATTTTGTGTCATATACATATTTATATTTTATGTCTGCAGAAAAATGCTTAAAAAAAAGTGACTGATTAAAGATCTGATGAGCTTTTGAAAGCTCCCATTTTTTGTAGAATATCAAAGGCTTCATGTTTGGTGCGGAAAACATATTTGACAGCGTTCCCTTTGGTCTTGATTGTGAATGGGAACGAACAGGTCATGACATCCTCATAGAAAGATTAACAAGTCTGTACAGACGGTGTCTTAATCTGTCAAACTCTGTGCCACAACTATGACACTGGGTTTTTTAATGTACATTAAAAAATTTTGTTCAACTGTACCATGACCGTGCGTTTTAACCATAATCATCAGGTTCACAAGTTCAGTGTTTTAGAGCATTATTAAGGTGTGGTCCTCCTTCTGACCTTCGACCAGAGGTCTGGTAGAAGTCAGAACAACTTTAATCAGAACCTACTATGTAATATGTGACAGTCATATGTTTTTTCCCCTCCATTATAGTTATTGTGACAGAAAAAACCAACATCCTCCTGCGTTACCTTCACCAGCAGTGGGACAAAAAAGTGAGCGTGAGGCATTATTCCCTAAGAGTGTTGTAATCACTACAAATTAGGTCCTCATATGTGTCAGAAGAAACTACAAAATAGTTGTACATTGGATTCTTACCAAAGCAAATGGGGACTCAACTGACAGCTGTGTTTTGTGTTGAACAGAATGCAGCAAAGAAAAGGGAACAGGAGCAAGGAGAGAGCGACAGTCCGGCACCCCCCAGGAAGATCGCCAGGACAGATAGCCAAGAGATGAATGAAGATTCATAAAATGTGTGTGTCTCTTTGTGTGTGCGATGGAGAGAGTGTATGTGTGCTTGCACATGCAGAGTGTAGCCAATGTAACCTACCGAAAAGAAAGAATGCTCCCACCTAAAAAAAAGTGTTTTTTTCTGGGTGAAAGCTGTCACCCACAGAGACTAGAGAGCAAATCAGCTATCAGCTGTATGTATCCTGGAGTCATCTTCATGTCTTTATTGAGATGACAGGATATGGCTGTTGGTGCAGTGGGACCTGTATTCTTATGTTTTGTCAGTCTTGACTATGCCCCGTGTGTGTTAGCATACATGTATGTTTTTGTGTGCGTGCTGAGCTGGGTGTGTATGGGTAGCGTGTTGTACTGTGTGTGTGTGTGTGTGTGTGAGGTGAGTGAACGGCTGAAGAAGTGAGTCGATTCAAAAGAGACGCAGACGGGACGGATAAAGTCAGACACTACTTTTTAAAAGCTATGATTTGTGTAGCCTTCTGTCGTCCGGACAGTCTGCTGTGATCTGTGAACCTTTTTTGTTACCGTTTTAATTTTATTATTACTTGTTGTGTATGTATGGCAATGAGCTTCCTGCCAGCCACAGTGCCCGCCCTCTCAGTTTCACTGCCCACTGCAACCAGGTGGGGGCATTGCAGCATTTCTCTGTTTTGAGTCTCCAGAACCAAGAATGCACTGTGACAAAGAGCACCAGGGGGAGAGCCAACTCTCCCCGAGGCCCCCCTTAAATATGTGTTTAAGGTGAATACTAATATCAGCTTTCTGTTCTTGGAACTGTTTGTAAGATGAATAATGATGTTTCTGAGAAGCATTCGTACATCTGCTGAAGCAAGGCGAGTAAAGTAGGAATTTCTGAGGTTTGGACTCTTTTTGGCTAAATATGCAAAAGGAAAAAGAGTCAATTCTAAATGGGAAAATATTATTTAAAAATGCATTTTCAGCTGCACAACTTCATAACAGCACAGATACTGAAGAGAAATATCTAAAGTGGCAAGGAAAAGGGAAATAATTGCATTGTGTTGTGTGTAAATAATTACAGTACCAGAATTAGTTTATCCAATTGAGTATGTTTGTGTCTGCCTTTTTGTTAAATAAAACATACCTATGGATTTATTAGAAGGAGACCATTATTATAACAAATGGAAGCGCCCAAATGGCTTGTGGATGTAACCTAGCCTTGCATGTTCTCCTTTTCACAGCCGGGTGTTGTTTCATGACCAGTTCTAAAACCGACGGGGGTTGGGGTGCTGTCTTATGTGAATTTAGGAGGTGTCAGCCTAGAGGCCTTACAACGTGTCATGAACTTGTTTGGACCCCGGCTCAGGGTCCCGTAAGCTGCATTGTTCACCGTGTCGAGTGACAGTCCGAGTGGGTTTTTTTCTGAGAGCCTACTTCAATTAGTAAAGAAGGTCAGAATGGGCGTTACATTTCCACAGCCATAGAACGCACAACAAGCATGCACAGGAAAGTGCAGTCACCATCCTGCCTTGTTCCCCACATTGAGTTTTTACTGGTGTCAGAGACTGCAACGCTGAATAAATTAGCTTGTCTTTTTGGTAAATGTTCTTATCACTGCCCAGCAGTCGCATCGAAGCCTCCCGTCCCTTTGTCAGCCAGTGCTGCAGTGTGGGTTGCCGGTGTGGTTCCCACTTTCAGCGCACATGCCCTGTTTTTCAAGCATAAAAACCACATTATGCTTCTGCTCTGATAGACTGTTGAACTACACCCCGAGCCTTGCCCCCATCTCATGTGATCAATCAGATGTTCTTTTTAGCTTTGCTCAAATAAAACTGGATTTAAACTGTTTTGGGTGTGTGTGTGCTTTAAATACGTGTCCTTCACCGAGACAAGAGAATAATGTGTTTTCGATTAGTTTTTTTCAGAAAATAAGCAGAATATTGCATAAATTGCATAACAAGTTAAACTTTATGCAGATCTAAAATAGGCATTATTATATACTAACCTGGTAGACTAATGCTTAAAGAATTTTTAGCCCTATGTGGAAGTTGCTGTTATAAATGCTTAATATAAGTGGGGGAGGGTGAAAAAAAAGAGATGATTTCTGAGGGAACAATCAGACTGACACATTCACTGCATTTGAAAGAGTTTTATTAACTATTTCCAGAGTTTACAAAAATATGACAAAATAAATTAAAAGAAATAAATACTCCCATTTCCCAGTTTTTTTCTTTAAAAGATTTTTTTTGTACAGTTGTACATTGGAAGAGCGTGTGATGTTCTGTCAGTGAAGCTTCCATGAAAATGTCTTGATTGTGAGGTTAGGATCAGGTTTCAGTGTAGCTGTGGTGAGAATATCACCTGTTCACATCCAACCGAAAATCCAGAACACGGGACATTTACTAAACCCATTCGGTCCTCTCGCAGTATTTTCACATTAAACCTATCATGTTGGAAAAGGGGAAGTGAAGACTGGACATTTTTATAGAACTACTGCTCGTTAGATGTTGAATTAGTAATGCGTGATGGGTCTCAGTGGCCCGAGCTGCTGTCTTCATTCAATGGATACCTGTGCTTTGCCCGATTAGCACTGTTTCAGACACAGGATGATGTTTTCTATGAAAGTTCTAAATATCATGCAGCTGCCACAAATAAACCCTTTTTTAAAATCCATATCCATTGCTGATAAGGTGGAACTTTACCCATAAGGATATGACCAAATTCCAGCAGCAGGTGCCCAGATCTCCATCGCCCGATTTTACTTGTTCATTCTCTGCACAGATTTTCAAATGAAGAATGGACAGTATTGCATGATGATGTCGCTTATTCCTGAACTCCAAATTCTGAAACGATACAATTGCTAGAGACTGATAACTGTTGTCACGAACAATGTTCCTTTGCTGGCCTGTAAGTACAATCAGAAAAGATTACATGACATTTTTTAGCTTTAAAATGAGCAAAACACTGTAGGCTGTGATGTGTTTTCCTGCTCACTCCTGTATTGCGTTAGCTTTTTTTTTGTCTGCCAGTGAAAGTACTTTAAGTCTCTCCTTTCCGCAGGTGTTTGGCAAAATGACATAAACGATAACGTTAATGTAGGGAAAAATACATTTAAAGCGTAAATCTGAACCCACCATGGTCAATTAACTAAATCATTGTAATTCTGGGTCAGTGCAGATTTTTTCAAATCTCCATATGAGAAAGGAGATCTGTGAGAGTGAGAAAAAAAAATAACAACAAAAAGACAACAACAATAAAGGGACATGGAGAAAGAATGCATAGAATGAGCTGGGAATGGGGCTGCTGGAATTGCAGCGCGGTATGTTCGTTTAGAGTTACTGTCTCGCAGGTCAACTTCAACCCAGCATTATTGCCAAAAATCTTTACCAGAAGAAAATGTGTGGAAATGCATAGTTAATGTTCCTGTCTCCCAAACCACAGTACAGTGCAACGGCCATTTCTCAGTATGCCATCCTGTTCCCGGATAATGCATTCCACTTCAAAAGTGCAGCCTGACACTGACAATGAAAAGCGACTGATTTTACGGGCAAAGCGAAAATCTTGGATTTTAACCTGTTTTTTTTTCCTCTTTTTTTCCTTTTTTTTGTACAGACAAGCTGGCACCACCTTCTGGAGACACAGCAGAATTGACGTACTCATAAATGTTAGACAATGGGCTTACATGAGGGAACTGCCTTTTACATAATATAAAGACAATATATTACAAAAGATTTGAGCACTTCATAATGTTAGGAGCTTTTAGAAAAAACAAACAAACAATGGTTTCGGCCCTTTCAGTGACATGTAGTCAGTGTGACGTCACGTGACCAGTACAAGATCTAGGAAATGTGGAAAAGGGTCAAAGACGCTTTAAATAACCTCATCGTCTGGGTCCTGTGAGACAACGGGTATTTATCAGCCTAATTCCAAAAGCTTATTTAGTTTTAATCACATCCTTCACTCATGATCTTTATAATTTAGTGCCTTCATCTTTTGTAGAATGCTGTGCATCGTCGTTTGATCTTCACCACTTTAGTGAATGAAAGCAAAAAAACTCCAAAAGATGTTTCTAAAAATTATGTAATGAATGAAAACCAAAGACGAAGCTCCTCTGAATATTGTGTAATTACATACTTGTTGAAAGCAAAGAAGGATGAGAAGCTACTTTCAGTATGCGAAAGGAGGGAATAAAAAGAGGAAACAAAAGAATCCAGCTTTTGCATAATTTAATTGGGCTGGCTGGCTTCAGGCCTCTCCCTTGAAGGGAGAGATGTGTCGTCAGGGTTTAGTGCAAGCGTTACTGCTTTAATTTTATACTCACTTGCCAAGTCTGGCTGGAGTGTGTGGAGCGAAGCACCATCTGTGTTTACAAGGCGCTCTCCGGGCTTGGATAGAGAACAGCACGCAACAGGCGCCCATGCTCCACTTTCTCAAAGATCACCTCCATCAACTAGTTTTAGTTTTTCTCCCCTCAACTTCTTTCTTTTATATCTCTTAGGAAAAATACTGGTAGTGACAACTCAACTTTTCTTTTCAGACAAATAATCCACAGGGAGGGAGCAAAGCTGAAAGCTGAGACATCACCGCTGCTTACAAAGTACAGATGGTGATCTATCAGCAACGATTATAGATGGAGGCTTCTGCCGTGATAAGGATCATCAAAACACGGCTCAATATTGCTTTTCCTTTTTTCTGCCTCATTATAAAAGTGACAGGCCCAAGGAATCCTCATACTTGAAAATGAGAGGGATATTTAATGATTTCTTGCTATGACACGTAAATGAAAAAGAAAAAAAAACTCAGATATTCGATATACAATCTGCAATTTTTTCATACCATTGGATGTGTTGTTTTAATACATTTTCTCCGTAACGGGTTGTTGTCTGGGTGCGAGGCCACTGAGATGTTACAACCTTTGACGAGAAGAAATGAGGAAACTAAGCTCTCTGCTTGAAAGGCTAAAAAACAATAGAAACGCAGCTCATGCATTTCTTTATGTATTGCAGACAAGGAAGAATATCTGTGTTTTGTGTCTGAAGGTGTGTGTATGTGTTATATTTCGGTCATGACAGATGGGCTTACGTCTGTCTTACAGAGCCGTTTTTTTTTTTGTCTCTCGGCACAATTGCAAACCGACACCGCAGCGCTCCCTCGCCACTTTCAGTTTTTACCTCTCTGTTCCTCGTTTCGCACGGCCTCTGACAGCACAGAGGGTGTGTGTCAGGCCTTTCCTCACCATGAGCACATCGACTCTTCAGCTGAGATGTAACCAGGCACAGGGTTTTCCTGCACTACATTTTAGAGCTGGCCTGGTCTGAGTCTGTGGTGTGTCCGTTCTCTGAGCCTTCGCCTCCCGGCGACGGGATCTCCTCCGGAACGCCGTTCAGGTCGGAGCGGGACGTTTGTCTTTCCTGTGATGATGATGACCCCTCTCCGGATCTGGGAGGGGGAGCCCCGTTCACGCATGCCCCTCCTTCGGATTTCCCGAAGTTAAACAACTTCCCGGGGTTGAAGGCTTTGCTGGGTGACTGAGAACGCTCCTGTGAGCTGCTACCTGACGATGAGGATGAGGAGGACGACGCCGCCGCCCCCGTGCCGCACGAGGCCGCGGCTGCGGCGGCAGAAGAAGTCGCGGCGCCCTCCTTCTTGTTCTCGGGCGATTTGAGAAACTTGAAGCTCAGGAAGCCGGGGAGTTTGGGCTCGTTGCCGGTGGGCGACTGAGGGGAGCGGGCGCCGCTGGAGGAGAACTTGTTCTGCAGGGGGATGATCTGCTTCAGCTTCATCACATTGTTGTTGGCCAGGAGCGAGCTGGGCCTCTTGGGTTTGTCCGATGAGCCGGCCCCTCCCCCGCCACCTCCGGATCGAGATTTGCTGCCGTGGTTCTTATCGTGGTGGTGGTCCCCGGAGGAGTCGCTTTTGCTGTCGTCCCGCTCCCTCTCTCTGCGGGCCATGTGCTCCGCCTGCCTCTGCCTCTCCTCCTCGTCCCTCTTCCTCCGCTGCAGCTGCTGGTAGTGCTGCTGGGCCTGCCGCTCGTGCTTCTGCAGAGTAACGGGACCATTCATGTAATGAAGTAAGCACTAAAGTCAGCACTTACCCAGCTAACCAGTCCAATAGTGCGTTACTACCCATTTAACAAATCCCTAAGAACAGTAAGATCCTTGGTGCAGAGACCACTTCAAACTAATCCCTTCTCTTTAATGTGCATCATATCTGGCCGCACCAGTCATTCTATGATTGTGTCAAACATGAAATAAAAACATTGCTTTGCAAATCCTGAAAGTTCCGGAGACACTAAAGCACCCCTAAAATCAAGTCTTTAGTCCCGAAGACAAAATTTGGATTAATCAAACCAATTAATGTTTTTCCACTCTGCCTCATTTTAAACAAGCTGGTGTTGATTTTTCTAATGATAGTCACACCTGCCTTCTACTTTAAATGACTGAGGTTTTACCTGCTTAGTGAACTGTGCTCACAGAAGATGTTTCTGCAGATTCCGAAACCTCTGCCCAGCTTTACTTTTAATATCAAATTAGCTTTAAACCTTTCTTCAATTTGTTATCTGTTTGTTATCCTGTCCCAACATTTTTTACACATTTTTTCCATCTATTAAAATGTCATTTCATTATTTGAGGCATTGTGAAATATAAATATAAACAACATTTAATGACATTTGCAAGTCATTCGGTTCCGTATGTAATTTGACTTTACATATCGTCCCTACATTTTTTAAAATTGAGTTGTACAGAATCAGTACAAGTGTTACTGAAACAGTCTGAAAATAACCCAGCAGTGCTGCAGTAAAACATTATGCAGCAGAAAGTTAGGTAAGTAGTCCTTTGAGGAAAAACCTGAGTCCTTTGACAAAAAACTCATCCCTGGCAACTTCTCCATAAAAAAACTGAGTTAAAGTCAGGTTGCTTCTACATTTACCTTGAAGGCCTCTCTACGTTGATAATCGAGTTTAGCCATCTCTTCTCTGACCCATGTAGGAATGTCAGGAATAGCCACATGGATGACGTACTTCAGGAGGATCGCAAAGTGCTGAAACAAACAGGCAGGTGGAAAAGAGAAAAAATGACACCTGAAATGAATCTTTAGAAAAACAAAGTTGTTATTAATGTACCAGATATCAGAAAAATGCCACCGTGCTTCGAACTGATACTAGAAAGTATTTCCTGCTAAAAATATTTGGGCTGTAAAAATTGTCCTCTCGATACGGCTGACTACTCTATCAGGTCAAGACAGAGCTTCAGGCGTTTACCTCTTTCTTAATATAGACAGGCACAGAGTGCAGAGCTGACACAACTCGGCTCCAAAAATACTATAGGCAGCAGCAGCATCAGAGGCTGCTCCATTTATTGTTGCTTTCTCACAAGATCCGATTTCCAACTCATTTTTATATGTACGACTTTCAATCTCAACAGCAGCAATGTTTTGGTTCTCCGACATATAGGAAAATATATTGTCCATATTGGGATATAATCACATTTACCATGTGACGCCTTTTACCTAAAGTCTTCTGTAGCTCTCTATCTTATAATAGAAGAATTTCCTCAAAGCATATACAAACAAAGCATATATAACTCCATAACCAATCAAACACATATTTTGGTCCATATAGGCTGTTAGGGCTTGCCTTGTTGACACTGACTGTAGGCATCACTTCTGATTTCAAGAAGAGCTACAGAAGTGATTTTGCTCATTAAAAAGCAACATTTAATAAGTAGGTAAGAATAAAAAAGCACTGTTGTAAACCCCTCAGATTGACAGAATGAAGTTGTACCTCGAGGATGACTATGGAGATGATGGCCATCTCAGGGCTAAGCCAAGGGAAGAGGCGCTGCAACTGACCACACTGACCAATCAGATAGCAATTTACAATGATTGCAATGAGGCCCATGGCTTCCATCGCAGTCTGTGAACAGGGGGAAAAACATTTCATACCACTGTAAATTTGACATGAGTTGACGATTATGATTTATTGGAATTGACTGGCGTCCTGGTAAAATGAAGTTACTAAACATTATTTACATAATTATAAAATGGCTTTTCAAAGTATTGAATATTCATTCATTAATTTGTTTTCTGGTGAAATAAATTAATTCACAGGAAAAGCAAAAGAATCTCATGATCAAATTTTCTGATAGAACGGTCACTTACCTGCCACTGGCCGATGCTCTCCACTCTGACCCCAAACGGCCTTTGCAGCCCGGTGCACAGCTTAAAGGCATCGCTGCGGATCTCAATGATGTTGTTGATGAGCGCGCACATGGCAGCCAGGGGAAAGGCGGAGGAGAAGAGCACCACATAGCCAAACTGGACAAACATCTCCTGATAGTCTTGGAAGGTGTCCTGATAAAGGACAAGTTTTTGCATTAAACCCCAGCCTTAACTGGCCCCTTGCAGCTTGAATGATTCGGGAAAACACTGGCACATATCAAAACAGCATTCATCTTTTACTCGTTTGAATCATAATCTAGTGAAGACAAAGGTCCGATATAGCAGAAGAAATGTTGTATTCTGGTGTCTGTGTGTCATACATGCACTCAGACAATAGTATGACGCAAAGGGCTCACCACTTGGTTAACTAGTTCCTTTTCTCTTTAGCTGGTGCTGTGGATTAATTTTTAGTTCCTGGGCAGCATAAGATATACCGGTAATTGTAAATTAAAAATGTTACAAAATGGCTAAATCAATACCCAAAGAATCAAATGGAATCATTTTCTTTGGCTGCAGCAAAACAGCAGTTGGCCCATTGCCTCACGAGAGCTAACAGGTAAGTAGACTTCAGCTGGATACGTTCTACTGTAAACTGTGCTGGTTAAGATTAGCAAAGAGTCCTTCTTACAGAATAGGTCTGCATGCAGCTCTCCATCTCAGCCTGAGTGAGCGTTGTGCTCTCGCTCTCTTCGGGGGGATCGATCCACGACTCCCTTTTGGCTTTAGGCTCGGGCCTCTCCACGCTCCGGCCTCTCCTCCTGTGCCGCAGCGATGTGCTGCCGTCGGGCCCAGAGGGCAGTGTGGCTGCCCCTGCCCCAGCTGCAGCAGCTGCAGCTGCAGCAGCAGCAGCTGAAGCGGCGGCGGCATTATTCCCCTCGGTCCCACCCCCTGCTGAGTCTTTCACATCGTGGATTCCATTGTCATCGTCGTCATCGCACATTTCAAACACAGAGGCGGGGTCCATTCCTTTTTCAACCATGGTGGGGCTCCCCTCTTCCATGAAACTGTTTTCCATGGGGGGTCCGCTACAGGCTGGCCTTCTGTCCACCTTAATAGAAACAGCAACTGTTGCAGTATTCACTGTCACGTGGAATTAAAGCAATGCCACAGCAGGATGAGGTTACCTTCTCTATGAAGCTGACTTTCCTCAGCTTCAGACCGCAGTCAATCAAGCTTTCCTCCTCTGTCTCCCCTTCACTGAACCTCCCGCTGTCAGCCTCATCCCTCTCACCTCCTTCCTCCTCATCAGGCACTCCACATCCACCGTTCAAACACTTCTTTTCCCTGAGAGGAATTCAAGGCAGACAATGTGTCAGACAAACTGTGCGTTAGCCTCTAAATGTGGCGATCTGAAGGTGTGTTTACTCGTAGTCTGAGTGACATAAATGAAGTAGGACACAAAGGGTGGCAGAGAAGATGAAGTGGATTTCTATTTTGACCCACATACTTCTGTATGTAATGACCAATACTGTGACATTTGTTGTAAATGATGAATGTCAGTTGTTTAAGCTGTTATTTTCCCTTATTTGAACTAATTATACTAACACAATACTATTTCATTCAGAATTAAAGGACTTTGACCTTCGCTCTAGGTGTCCCACTCCCGGCCTGGTGCCTCTCAGCCCAGGTCCTGGCATGGCCTGGTCAGTGGGGGAGGACTGAGCTTTTCCAGCGGCCAGCCGGGCATATTTCAGCAGCACTGAGAGCAGCAGGTCCCACACGGCTCTCATTGTGAGCTCCCCCAACTTGTGGCGCTCGTACAGGTAAGGCTGCAGTACCTCCTTCACGTTTTGAAGGAACTGGCGGATGATGAGTAGAGTGGCCAGCATCTGACAAGGAAGTAAAAACAGTTATTGTACGTAACGCACAAAGAAAAACACCCTCACAAAAATTCATCAGATCAGTAAAAAGACAATCAATGGTGTTGATTCTACCTCCAAAGAAATCACAACAAGATCAATTTGTGACAGATATTTTAAAGGAAGGGAGCCTTGTTGGTGAAAGTGGAAGGATGTTTTGAGAAATTTTGATCAATGATAATCACAATCACAGCACGTCGTAAAAAAAAAAAAGTTACAGAGTCATAGGTCCTCCAAAGTAAATAGCATATCATAAACAGCTAGATGATAATCACCAGGTCAGAAGTAAGCAATACAGAATACACAAAGCTTTTTTGGGTGAAAATGTAGCATGCGGTAACACAGCAAAGATCCCTGAACCTTTGATTCCACCCAAACAGGCTTAACAGGACTCATACTTTGGACTCAAGTAAGGCCCTGTAGGACCAGGGAACAGACACCACAAATGTCTGGATCTTGAAGATCAGGGAAGGCAGCAAATTGATTCGGACCTGCCGCTGCAAACTTCGTACCAGGCACAAAACCTGCAGCATCTTTCACAAATGGATGAATGGGTGACTTCAACATGAAAGACTGCTGCGGGATGTGGAAATTTGTGATATCTGGACAGCATCAGGACCGTACCTCTTTCAGCCGCTCCATGTCTTTGAGGTAGAATCCAATGTAAAAAAGGCTGAGATAAGAATTTACAAACTGAAACTGTAGACAAAGAAATGCAAAGTGTTAAAGTGAGGAAAACTATGGAATGCACATTTTGAAAAAGAATAGCAGTTTAATAATACCACTTGTAAAAATAATAACACTTACAAGAACCATTTTGATGATGAGATTTTTCTCATAGGCACTCTGGAGTCTATAGTTTTCTGTGGAAACATAGCATAGCCAACAATACAATACAATAAACTGCTTAGAATGGATGTTTATTTTTTTCTATAGATATTCTGCTTTAACAGCAGATTATTTTTTGGACTCTCACCCATGTCATTGAGCCAGCAGGCAATTTTTCTGTACACCTCGTCACATGCAGTCACAGTGATAGCTAGCATGATTTTGGGGATGAAGCGAGCCAGCCGAGGCATTTCCTTGATCCCCATCACAAACTCCTGCAGATACATAAATTAAGCCTCTTACTGGTCAACCTTACAAAAGACATGAAGCCCCAACATATAAACATGCGTTCAAATTTCTCTGGATTGAATCAGAAAAGGAAGAAAAATCTTTGGATCTTTAACCTCTATTTTCAGTTTTTTTTAATCTAGTTATCAAATAAGAGACTTGTTTAATATCCTCTCTGAGTCACCAATAAACTAAACTAAAAAGTTGGAGAGTTTCCCTTCCAAAAGAAAGAAAGAGCACAGATAAAAAAAAAGTGTGGACAGCTGACTGACCTGCAGCTCAAAGCAGATGAGCATGACCAGGAAGACAAAGCAAAGACAGAGTATACAGATGGGCAGGCTGACCAGCCACCTGAACACGCGCCTCCGCCATGGAGGGTAGTAGAACTCCTCACATCCTGTTACTGGGCTGCAGCGCTTGATTCCCTGCCGGAAGAAAGCAGGAAACGACGCTGAGAAAGACAGGAGAGGCAGATGGAAACCCGAGCGGAGTCGCAGCCGAAGCTCCCCTCACCCGAAACTGAGGCCGGGGTTCCTCAAGAGATTCAGCGGGTGCGTCCAGAGTTCCCCACTTGTACGCCAGCTCGGCACCCCTCCTCTTCCACCGCTCCAAAAACAGAGTGGCCCACACCACGTTGAAGAGGGCAAACACCACACAGCAGATGTCACGGCTCGTCTGAGGCAAGCCAAACAAGAACACGCAGTTCGGAAGGGTGACCCGGTGATGGATATTTCTATTGGCAGTACCGGCTTTCAAAGAGTTCTCCTCACCTGATCTGACTCGGTGAGCATCCAAAGCACGAACCCGATCACAGCAGGATATAACATCGAAGTGGTGTAGAAACCCAGCCAGGCAAAGTACATCGCTATCTTCACCCCAAAGTAGTCGCAGATGTCATCTGAAAATACCATTTTGATAGTAAAAATTATGTCAATATTTTTGTCTGTTGCACTGTTCAATAAAAAACAAAACAAAACTTTGTGTCTTTGTGGATACGGTTTTTGACACACTGACCTAAAGGCTGTTTCTCACAGACAGCTTGCACCCAGGACTTCATCAGCTGACTGAGGATCCTTTGCTCGTGGAGGGGAAACACCTGCTGGATCACGCCTCTCGCGCTCAACTCTGGGACTGCAAATAGTAAACCAGAAAGCACCGAATACGCCAATTTGTTAGAGATAAACAAATAGAGGAACAGCATAAGACGAATAAACTATGAGATCAGGCCAGGGCAACAAATAGATGGCTTCCAAAGTCAGTCAAAGATGCGCCTTCGGGTTATGACAACAAATGACACACATCACAGACACACTGTGCTGCTAGAGGAGATTGCTTACTGATGGGCTGGCCCTCTAGGAAGTTGATGTTGTGGAGAACCTCTCCATGTTTGGCACGTAGATTATCCAGCCAGTATCTGATAATGCTCTGCCTCTCCTGCAACAAGAACAACACCAAGCAATGCTAGGAAGACCCGAACACGTGCGCGGGCTCTGCGTGTCGGAGGGAAAACACACCGACCTGTGAAGTGAAGAAGCACAGCTCGCTCTCGATGTTCTCGTAGATGTAGTCCTCCTCGCAGGAGAAGCTGCGCGTTCCCCCACCGAACTCGGGTTTCACCGCCTTCCTCAGTCCCATCTCCTCAGCGCCACGCAGCAAACTGCAGCACCATTAAAGACGTTTTCCGTCATTTTATTTTTCCGATATGGGGCAGGATGTATTTTGCAGTGTATTCTTTTTGTCTCACTTTGCTTTTGGTTACATCTGCTTGGTATACCCACTGCCTACAACCTGAACTAATGCATTGTGGTGACCCTAAAGCTGTTTCATTCTGCCGGTGGTTACACCACACACTGTGTAGGCGGAGAGGGATTGTATAGTAACAGCAATAAGCACTGTTTTTTTCAGCTGGGAAAAACAAACATTGATTCCTGTTATTCAAGCCTTTTCTGCTTTGTGAAATCTTTCATCTTCAGTTTGGGGAAACCATAAGAAGGCTAATTACCGAAGCTCTATTAACCATTTAATTTTTCCAGCAACAATTAAATGCAGCCCGCAGTTAGAGGACCCCGTAATGCTCAGGATAAATTTGGGCATAATATAAAAGCGCTTTTATTCTGAATGTTAATCATGGTACTGAGAAATAATGGCAAACACAAACAACCACTGAGTTCAACCCTCATGCTCGTCATTCTATTTCTGTTTCCCTTCCTGTTCGGTCTTCATCATTATGTCAGTTATCTCTCATCCTCGCCTCTCCCAACCCCCTTTATCCCATCTTTGCCTTCTCCCGTCTTTCTGTCCTTCCCAGCGGCCTTGTACTGAAATTGCAATGATAATGCAGCACAACGCCTTCCATTCCCTACAGGCCAAAAGCTCACCTCGCCCTCATGTGTACACGAATAGATATATATACACATAACGCACCCACACGTAGGAGCACAGCTTAGGTGGGCTTGTAGCATCCATCCATCATGCTGCATGCACTTGGAGGGACAGTACGCTGAAGAGCGGGCAGCATCATGATGGATTACATCAGAATATGAGATGAAAGCTTCTGTGTCACTGAAGAAGGCAGCTCAGTGTGCAACAACATCACAATAAAGGCTGGATCTATCTAACACAACTGTTTGATGCACTTCAGGGCCTTTTCAGAGGTGTGCAGCTCTTGCTGTGGCCAGAAATATGCATTCGGGTTTTTTGCGTCTTACACCCTCTCTCCGTAAAAACAGGTAGTCTAAATGTGGAGAAGCAGTAAAAGGCAGCACGTGGACATAATCAACCTTGTAAAAGAGCAGAACACTGCTGAGGGAGAGGATTGCTCGTAAGGTTTATGCTAATTTAGCAAATATTTATCAGACATATTGTGTGCTAATGAAACTCAGCAGAACAAGCTGGCTTGCGGTAAAGTGCCCGGTCAGAGCTGAGGAGTGAGTAATGGATGGTGTGTCAGGTAAGAAAAATAGGACAAGGATATTTGCGTAAGGCTGAGCTGACACCTTAAGTTTTGTGTTCTGCTAAAATTGCTTTTAAAGAAAGCAATTGGCTTCCTGAAAATGAAAAAAACATTTCCTGCAACGCAGCTCCTGATTTTCTACTCAGCAAGAACTACAGCGAGAGCTTCCACTTTGCAGAAGTATTGTCCACATTATTTGACCAGACAAAACAAATAGGCACATGGTCTGTGACACACCTGTTTGTTGTCACAGAAAGGGGGAACATCTGCCCAGGGTGAGGGGGAGATGACAGAAGACTTTCTGGGTTATAATTTCAGCCTGATGAAATGTAGGTCAGCCTACCTGACAGCAGGTGCGTGTGTGTGTCTGTGTCTGTGTGTGAAGGGAGTAGCTGGGTCATGCTGCAATCATTTTCCTTTGGCATTTAATCCAAAACCCACTGATACACTTTTAGAAAGCATACAGTCCATTCATTCACGACATTACCTTTCCCCACTTGTTTCATTTTCTGATACGTCTCCATCTCCCCCCACAATAAATCTCCTACTTTAGCAGTATCGTCTTTCTCTGCCTCTGCTCTGTCTTTCCCATCTCCCAATGTCCACTCAGCTGTTTCTATTCTTTTCACAAGGAAAATGTTGCATTTGAGAGGCGCGCTGTCATATGCTCAGTGAGCAAAAACAGAGCTCAACATTTGCCTCGTGGTAAAAATGAAGTACAGACTAACTGCCACCTCGATGTCTCAGATCGTATTTCCCGGTGTTCTTACACCAAAGTCAGCACTCGGAATAAAATTACTTTGGGCTCATCCCCAATTGTCCAAAGGCTTTGATAGAAAGCAAGGGGCAGCTCCAAGCAGCAAACAATGTATGATTCTGTGCAAACTAAACATTTGTGTCTCCTATAGCAGCAGCTGAATACTGAACTATATAAACAAAGTTTTCATGTCACACCAACGCAGAACGGCGGAGATATTTTTATCTTTTCCATTCCAACTTTAGTTGTTTAAAAATAACCATATCCGCAAATTACCGAGGGAAGAGGTAATGTATTATTCACAGGCAGTTTTGCCAACATATGCCTCTATGAACAAAAATAGTATATTCTTACTGGTAAGCTCTTTTCATTCTTACTTTTATTATGTCATGACAGAAAATTTTACAGTAGAATATTTTTTAAATGCTTTTGTGTAAACTCATCTGTTTTCTGGTTCTAAGATGATTATGAACAGGTTCTATGATCTGGTTCTAAGATGAGTTTATGATGAGCTTAGTTTACCCTAATGTGCCCGTGAGCTTGAAAAGAAATGTCTCTCCACAGAGTCAGGTCAGCTTGCTACATTGAGCAAATCTAATTTCCTCTTAACATTCCTGCAACTTCATATAGTTTTCCTAATTGACTCTTAACGAGGGAGGACAAGAATTGGAGCATTTCAACACCCTTAGCTACAGAAAATGTGCAGTATGAAAGTGAAATATCGGTTTTTGTTTCATCAAATGTTACATATAATCCTCACGTTCTGGATGACACAAAGATTTTACCTTAAAAATAAAAGAATCTTTTCATAATTCTTTTTTTATACAAAAATAACTTCTATTAATAAAAAGAATACCATGAAATAATCTGTTAAAAGGACATAAAAGTTAAATGAAAGAAAATCATTAATGAACTCTTTTCAAACTGCCTCTAGGCAAACCTCTTACTTTTCATATGTAGCGGTGATGAAGAATGCGTACACTCTGGTGTGCTTATGGTGTCGTATTTGGATGATGAGCTCTGGGATTCCCAGCCGGATGTGGTTCAGTAGCCATAGTAACGTGTGGTCATCTGTAAAGTCTATGATAGCAAATGAAAAACAAAAATTACATTTTCTTTCACACCCACACATTGCTACACACAGGAACAACAGGGTACTCCCACGGTAGAAGACTATTTTTTCCTGGGATGCGGCTGGAGTTTCATAACTATTGTACTCCGTCCGATCGGCTGCAAAAAATGGCTAAAAAAAGGAGTTCAACACAACTGCATTCTTCTCTGCCTGGACAGAGACAAAGTAATGTCACAGTTTCATATCTAACAATTTAAAGTATTGTGGTAAATGAAAAAAGCACTGACATTAAAGGTCTTTGGACAAAAGATGCACTTCCCATACAGAATTATGTTTCCATGTGTTAATTACCAGCCACATTAGCACAATATCTGATATGCACGGTTACTTTATATAGCTTATATAAATAGTTTATAACTGAGAATAATTGGTTGGCTAATTCTACTTATCTTAACAATGTTGGAAGTAGTAGCCAACTTTTTAAGAGTATTTTTCTATTTCTATGTGAACATGACTGGTGACCTATCATTTAAGAGACTGAATCCTTGCTGGGGCACTCCAGGGGTCAGATATGACCTTTGGTCATTTACTTCACATAGCTTCAACATTTTTGTCCCTACGAAACTTTTTTTCCAGCTTTGGGGCAACATCCACTCCCTGACAACTGGGGTAACAGGTCTTCCCCACACATTTTGCTAAAGCTTTGGTTATGTGCCACAGATGCACTTCATTGGATGTTTTCTGACACACTGTGCGGATTTTGAAAAAAAACGTGTAGATGTCTCAGAGTGCCTGACCTGCAAATGTCATGAGAACATCACAGTTCTCTGTGGGCACTGTTTTCATCCAGGATTTATGAGACATGATGTGTCTCCCAGCCTGCAGCAGCCGCTTTCCAAACAACTTATCTGAAAGACAGAGACAGCAAGGGAAAGGGGGAAAAGAGGGAGAGACAGTGGGAGTCACCTTTTCAAAGTCAACCGGAGTAAGGAGCAATGACATTTCAAAACATTTTTGTCAAACCCCCTCAAAAACTCTTAACCCCTGCTGTCCCAACACACACACGCAAAGAGACGCCCGAAAATAAACAAACTTGTCCTTCTCGACGGGACGGATGCAAATGTCACGATCCGCTGCTTCCCAACATGAAACTGGCAGAAATAATTCTGGGTGACCAAGATCACCGGCAGAAAAATTGTCTGCGCCGCTCGAAATGTCACAAACGCAAACATACGGTGCACTCAAGAGCAAACCGTGGTTATTTCTCACTGTTGTGATGCCCTCTGACTCCATCATGATAAATATTCTACTTCAGGTGGACAGTATAGTGCTGTAAGCGCACTTCTAATTAACAGACGTGTGAGTTCACCTCATGTGTTACGTCTCTATCGGTGAAACCGGGAGGGCTTAGAAATAGCTCTATTCTGGCCAAACAGCGATGTGACATAACGCAGACGCCTTGGTGGAGCAGACTGGAGGGGGAAAAAAAGGGCTCAGCAGATGGTTTTTGCTGGTGCGGATGCTGTTACGTCATGGAAAAGTTTGTTTTCAAATGTTATCTTCACTCTGAGACCTCCTTCGTGAACCCCTAACCCCCTCAGGGATCCAGTTCACCCCCATTCAACCGTGCAAACATATAAATCGGCCCAAGTGATCCGTAACAAGTGAGAGCGCCAGCCCCACTCAGCTGTCACAGGGCAGCTTGTGAAAACTATTTACCAGCTCCTGAATAATAATGACAGCGGCCGAGGGCTGTCAGAGGAGCCGGAAAGTGGGGCGCTTTCCAAAGATCACACATAGGCATGTTCAGCATCACATCATTCATCATGTGGCATACTGCTTGTTTAACTTTTTTTATCTATTTAAAGCAGTCAAGGTGTGTCAAGATGATACAGGAATCTAAATGTTTTGCGTCAGTGTACAAATTAGGACTCTGTGCATCCTGTCAGTACTGTTGCTGGCGTTACAGTGGATGCACGCCCAGTGACAGGCCATAAATGCGCCTGCAGTATCACCACCATTAGAACGGTGCCGTAAATTACACCGTCTCTGTGGTCTGCAGAGCCGATAAACACCTGTCAGAAAAACAGCTTTGAACTGCTGCTCAACGGGTCTCTTTTTCCTGGAACGGAGGGAGCCGACTTTCCCGATGAATACCCTCTGATGAGCCAGAGCCTTTAGACTACCAATGAAATATCAAGGCAGCTGTCCTGGTGCCAAAAAAGAACATCCGAGGGAAGCTCGGGGCATCTGTTACTGTGATGTTAGCTTAATAAAATTCAAGTCCTGTGGGCTGTCCCAGCAGGACATTTCTTTCTGCAAAGATCGACTTACTGGCTGACTAACTGATATGTTTACGTTATGAACCAACATGCAGCATAAAGCTGCTCCACTGACCCATGCAATTTTAACCAACAAGTCCACATTTTGGGTTTAGCATTAAAAATTAAGTCTGCTGACTTAATCCTTGTTTTATCCTGTATGGATCAATGTTTTTTTTTTTTTTGCCCTGTATCCCCCATATGTATTCAATGATTGTGCTTGCTCCCCGGCCTGAAACAGCCCTTAGGCGCTAAACAGCAGTGAAATCAAAACGTCCTCTTTAACCCAGTACAAAAATGTTTGTCTTTTTCTGTGCACACATTTACGCTCGTAGAAACCAAGTGATAAAATTTCCATTTTGCTGTTGGACATTAAAGGAAAAAAATCAACATGCGAGAGCAACAAACAATTTACCTTACTGAATAACTTATTTGTTTACTTGTTCAGTGCCGCATCATGCTTACTTTCCTTGAATAAATAAGTTATGGAGGTTTTGTATAATTAGAATTTCTTCCTCTACTGTTTAAGTTATGAATCAGATGGGACGTCACTGAAATATTACTGAAACACATTTATATAATCCAGGAATTAACTATAATTTAGAGTGTGCTAGGAAACCAAACACTTCATACTCCCCAAAACAATTATGTTATCTGTTACCAGTATCCTATTTATCAACTATTATTTTGCTTTTTCCTGTTAAGATGCTTTGTTACATGTCTGCAATTTTATTGGACATTATGATCTTATTCTCTTAAAAATTCCATACAAAAGTAAATCACTGCCATTTAACACAAAATAGGATTAACAACCTAATAGCCACAATTATCTGTTCTGGTAATGACCGTGTAATAGCCATCATTTATGCCACAATAACGCACCTTCTTTTCAACACATACTTCTATACATTAAACACATGAGAATGGTGTTACTATGGAGATGAATCAACAACACTAGTGTTACAAGCTCCCATTTGGGAGAGAATTTCACTTTGAGACAGCATTACTATTTAAAGAATCTCTCACGTACTTACAAAGAGACTGTGACAAATTCATCTTACTCCACACTGCTTCCCCCCTCTGAAGAACATGTTCAAACATTGCAACAGGTTGGGCTGCAAATAGAGCAAGGCGTTTTTTGACTTTTTAATCTCAAGTGGTCCTTCTCGATACAGAAACCTGACTGGTTGCTCAGCTGTGCTTTCAATGAAACACTGCGAGCACCGCTGCAACATGACAGCAATTCTAATGAGACCTGTATTCATCGCTGAGGGCAACACACACAGAAGCACGCACTCTTGGAGCAGCCTCCGGATTGGCTCCAACACCACACAGCTTCAATTTATGCATCAGAGTGGTGAGTGTGTGTTCAGGTACCTTCAATGCATTGATGAGTTTGTTACTTGGTTTAACATTAACAGCCCACATGCACCACATATCTTTTGCATGTAGATTTTGGGTCTTTTTTAATGCTTCTTCAAGGAGGAATTACACTTTTGAAGTAATAATTTCCATCAAACAGCACAACCCGAAATACCGGGCAGATATTTTGGATTCTGCATTATCAAAAATGTCAGCAATTACTGAGGGAATCAAAAGTGAAAAGTTACATGAGAAACAGCAGGTTTTCTTTGTGTAGTCACATCTGTAATTAAAAATTAACATCTGCAATGTGGTAGCTGGAGAAAAGAAGAGTAAAGAAAACATTTACATCAAATTTTGCACAACGATGAATAATTATTTGGCACAAAAGGCTTTAAGATGACTTTATCTTCTTCTCTCAAATGTTTGCACAAAAGATACTTTTTACATGCAGGAGCAATAGATGCCCCTCGCTTGTAAAATGTAAGGTGTGGAGGGTAAACCCAGTAAACACTTACTTTTAACTTACCTTTTAAAGACAGTAATGGCCATTTTCCATTTGTACCTGCTTAGGGCAACTGAGCCTGACAAGACTCTGCATTTCCATAAGGGGTTGTGGTAACTAACAGTTACAATTTTAGCACCTATTCGTCGGAGGTTTGAAGCGAGCCAAGTCGAGCCAACTACAGACTGACACCACTAATTGTACACGAGTCATCTGACCTGAGGAGTCATGGAAGCGATTCCTTCACGAGGACCCCACTTACAGGTACAAACACGAAATCTCATCATTTCTGTGATCAAAAACTTTGTAAATATAGTAAGTTATAAAACAAGTTTCAGATGCTACATCATGGTGCCTGTGTCACATACAAATAACGTCCAAGGACGTAATCTTCTTCGTTTGAGAGCCCTTTCGGCCCGGTAACAGAAACCAGGTTGTTTTTTAGTTAGCTTATATCGTAACTAGAGGCAATCCAGATAAAGACTGTATTACTCACAGCCTTTGCAGTGAGACCTGTTCCAGGGCTAATGCTTATCAGACAGCAGCCAGGCAGGAGTAGGACACAGGGTGCCCCTCAGTGATCGGAGCCACTCTCTGAAGCGTATGTGTGTGTGATGTTAATGTGTCAGTGGCGCGCTCACACACTATTTGCCTATGTGTCTGTCTTCACGCTTTTGACATCTAAAGTTCCACTTTAATCAAGTGTTAAGTCAGTTCCAAATTCAGAACTAAAATGAAGGTCACAGGCACTCTAAACGAGTTGATGGTGCATTCACTGTCTTAACTGGCTGTGTGAAGAAGTTGATAACAGGCTATTCTTCCTGCTCAAATGAAGCAGCTTCAGATCCAATTTAATCACTCAAAACAATGATTAATCTTTTTACTGTGTGAGCTGGAGGTAATTGAGTCTGATGGTCTTAATAATCGGAGACTTTTAGTACATTCTGTTGTGTTTTAATTAACTTTAATTCATATACTTACAGACAAAAAAGAGATCTCATTTCCTTTTATATCTAAAATCCAGATCATTTTTAATGTTCATTGTAAATCCACCAATGGTCTATGAGTAATATTTCTTTTACCATTGACATTTAAAAGGATTATCCAGATCCTGATTTTATGTTTGTGAAATTTAGAAACTGGTTTGAGCCTTTACAACTCAACTTACTTTAAATTTGCAGAGTTGGTCCCCTCCCACATTAAGTCTATTACCAGAGTTGTGTCACTGATTGTCACATGCCTTTTTTGTTTATCATCACCTCCCCTAGAGTAAATACTTTCCATTTCCTTAGTGTAGTGGCTCTGTTTCAGCGTTGTTTCATCCGGCAAGTTGTTTGGATTTCTGCTTTGGGACCAGGTTATATTTTTCAGCCTATCGGTGCTTTCTGTTTGTCAGTAGGTCGATTAATACAGTTTTTTCAACCCCTAACATATGCAGGTCTGCCCTTGAGTCCCCTCTATGGGAAAATGTGATAGGATCATATTATCAGCCTCAAAAGAGACAAATCTAAATCTAAACGGAGCAGATTTTCCTCAATGACATGATGCTAGAAACTGATCCATTTTAACAAATCTATTGTATTTAAATTCTGAGATTTTACCAAATACACCAGCAAACAGAGTCTTTGAACTATGGAGGCAGACTCACAGGCTTTGTATTAAAAAAAACAAGTCAGACAGACAGACAGCAAAATGTAAGAGAAGCACTGAATGTATTCCATTGTTACAACTTCTAGTTACATGAATGAATATATGATCCTGTTCCAGTAGAATTATTACGTCAGTAAGTGGGACAGAGAAGATAATCAGGTTTCAACGCCCCACAGTTTCCTTTATTAGAATAATCTCCATCCTCGACTCTGTCTGTCTCCAGTCTGTACAGACAAGGCAAACGGTCACACCAAATCCCACCGCTTATACCGGGGCCTTTTGGGCTTGCCTGGGACTTCCCAAAAATCCAATCAAACAGCAGCTCTGAACGCACATACAAATGCACACAAACATGCAGAACACATAGTTCAGAACACGTCTGGCTATGTTGTTCTGACTTATCAAATACAGTCAAGCAGCCGAGAAGCTTGACATAAATAAAACATTAGAGCATTCCACCTGTGGGGTTAATGGGAATCAAGCTGTGGATTCTCTAGCCGCTGCCTTCATGAAGACGAGAGAGAAATACCAACAACCCCCCACCTTTTCTTCTTTCTTTTTCTCCAGCTTTCGAACACAGAGTAGCAGCAAACTCCTCCATTGTCTCCTTACTTTCTGCATCTTTTTTTCCCTCCAAATCCTGTCTATTCACTCCTTCAAGGCAGAATCCATCAGCCTGTCCTTCATCTCTATCCCTCTCAATGCTTTTGCACTCAGTCAGGCTGTCTCAAGAGGTATTCGTCATCATTGTGTGCGCAGAGATTGTATAGATGACTCTTTCAAACTACAGGACTAGAATAGGGTGAGTGTTTGACACTGTTAGAAATACACCTGCTTTAACTCACTGGGTTGTTGCAGTCCATGTTTGCTGCATAGAAATCAGTTTCTTTCCATTGGCTGATACGCAAAGCGGTTTTATGTGTTGTAAAACATAATTTACAACCAAGTCCATCTGATATGAGCAGTGACCTTTTTCAAAAAAGAATGCACCCGAATTTATGTTTCCATTTGCTTAAAAACTATAGTAAAATCAGGTTAAACCAACCACCTTCTTGCTTGAGTAATTTTTTATTTTATTTTTAAGATAGCATGTCCTGTTGTTGTTTTGTTCTTTTTTAGTACCTAATCATAAATATGAATTTGCCAATTGAGCTACAGGAAAAGTTGGACATAAGTTAAGATCATTCAAAAGACAGTTGCTGATTCATATGAAACAAGGGGAACAACACGCCACTAGACAGACACATTATTACTGATATTAGTTTTGAGATTTAGATAAAGATTTGAGAGAAAGATTTTCATTGTACAGTAGAAGGATGGAGGGAGTCTGTTCCACCTTTGTGACAAACAGGATAAAGATGTCAGGGTTCTTGGCTGTCAGAACTCTGGTTTCCTCATTAACAGTGGCAAGGTTGATCATAGCTATTCGTCCTTGGCTTAAAAATTACAATGATTGCTTGTGACACGGTAGGTGTCCTTGGCTGAAAGCCAAGAGCAGGACAAGATAAGCACACGTACGAGGAAAAGGGCTATTGTGCTCACACAGCAGAATAGTTCCAGTATCAGTCTCCCCATCCCATCTTCTCTGCTTCCATCACTTGTTTGGCTCTGCTGCCCACTTAGTCTCGCTATGGCTTTTATCCCTTCCTCATTTTCTCGCTTTATCTTTTTTGCGAAGTAGGCTAAGTGGCAGTTCATTTTAGGTTAGCTTGTAAATTTGAGTGAGCTACTGCGGTGGAAAGACGAGGAAATTGAACCGTTGTGTGTGTTGTAAAGCCGGGGTTAAAATGAGGAAAATTGTGTTGCGTGCAATTCTGTCAGGTTATAATGGTGAAAGGAAGCCAGTTTTTTTTTTTTAATGCCCCATTAGAGAAGAACACCCCTTCACACAGCCACAGACTGGTTATCTAACTGGCTGAATTGAACTCTGTCAAGGGAGGGGGGGGGGGGGATTACAAATATGAATAAGCGAGTGGCAATGAGGAATACAGAGAAATGAATAGCAGCCTTTGTGGAGCGAACAGACCTCCTTGTTGAGCAGTGGGCAACTGCCAATGTGGAATAAGGCTATTCTTATTGAAACAGAACAAAAAGACACAGATTACACTCAGAAACAATCCATTTACATGAAAGTGTTCATTACATTACAGTGTTATATCGAGCAAGTTAAGCGTCTCTTTCAAACCAATGGATAGATTAAGAAAATAAACACAAGATTAATATGGTAGACCAACATTAAGCAGGATCCTTCAGCACTTAAGTATCATAACACAAAGTCACAAAACAATTAGCTGCAGGCCGTTTAAGAAAAACAGGAAATTGAAATGTGCGTTAGGGCTTTGCTTTGCAGATTTTAATAGCTGTGTTTAAAAATAGTCTATACATTTTGGCCCTGCATAGAGTCCTTATGACAAGAAAACCAACCGCTGGCTGTGGCTTCCAATTCATAAACAGATTACTGAATGGGCCCAAAGACTGATGGACCCCTGCTGTCATCTGAGCAATTAAGTTTGTAAACTTTATTTCTATAGTAGCTTTTACAATCACAAAGTGCTTTACAATTAAATAAATACAAATAATTAGAACATAACATCACCAATAACGTGAATTCACAACTAAAAAAGCAACAAAAAACAATACACATGCCAGAAAAATGTCATTTAAACTAAATATAGACAACTCACAAAAAAAAAAAGACTTACTAAATGAGTATTGACAAGAATACAAATATGACCCATGATTACATCAGATAACTGATGTTATTCAGAACATTTTTTAATTAAATGCAGCCAACCGCAAGGGATGCTAAAATGAGCAGTTTTCTGACAAAACACAGACATGCAAAAATGGCAAGACAGGTGGAACATAAACAGCTGGTGACGTGACACACAAAAATTGAATCTGTACAGTTCTGCAGGCCCTGTTGTCTGGGTTTCTTGGTCCTCCATAAAACAAATGGAAGGCGTCTACGCCCAGGGGCACATTACTTTATAATCTGTCCACAGTCAAAACACCAAAATATCATAAAAAAGAAATGAAGACGCCTCCTCAAAAGCATTCAATTCACAACCGGCACAAAAAGCCACGCAGGCGACTGAACAACTGCGGCATCTGGAGAAAACAAACTCATACATTTTTAATAGTTTTGAGCCAGAGCATTAGATTCTAATGCAGGACTAATGTACATCATACTGGCTGCACAGAACTCAAACAAGTCATATAAGTGAAAGTCACTCTTTTGATTTAGAGAGTTGGGCTCACAACTATTTTTTTTTTTAAATACTGACTATGTCAGTGCCAGTGTCTCCAGAATGAATTTCAAATAATCCTAATGTGACAGTCAAGCCCTCCCATACAGCGCAGCAAACACCCTGCAAAGTGGATGTTTATTCCCAAATCATCAATTATGCTGCGCATTAGAGAATCGCAAGAGGGTAACAGACGAGTACATCTGGGGAAAAGACAACAGCTGTGAGTCTGTCTGATGGCTGGTTTAACTCATCTGTACGTCGTTGTACTCTATTATTGGACAGGAGAAGACGAAGGGAGGCCCCGTGCTGATATCCCACAGGAGACAGTGATTACTGGATACCACTGCACCACTGCTCCCATTTCCTGTCCATTCTCAATGACATGCAGAGGAGGATATCATTCAAGACTGAGCTATAAATTATTGTTCATCCCGAAAAGGTCATATAGAAAAGAAATATAAAATCTGCCTTTTTTCACTTTGTAGTTTCAATAAATGAATATTGCAAATGCTCAAATTCACAGTGCATTAAGGAAAAAGAGCTGAATTAAACATTTATACTGAAATATCTATCAGTGACCAATGAGGGTTGATTCAAATTTAAAGGTTGATGCAGACATAGATTTTCTGACCTCATGACAAACATGCAGAAAGGACACACACTTTCAGTGAGTTTTTTTTTTTGTGTTTGTTTTGTTCTTTCAAGCACAGGACTGAGCGGTGAACAGACGTATCAGAGACAGAGGACAGCCTCTCACCTGTTGGCGCTCATGACTTTGGCATATTTGAGCTGGAGCTGAATTTTGCTCCTCTCCCTTGGGCCGCTGACAGACTTTCCCTGCTTTTACATTTGTATCCAAGGCAGATGGGGATTTAATCACACAACCAAAAAAACAAAGGAGTGAAAAACTCTCATCATTGACGATAACATACACTAACCTATTTAGCCCCACAACTGGCTGAGTCAATACATCCAGTTTGACTTCCAACGAGTTAGTGCAGTTGGATCATTGAAAGTTTGGAGAAATACCACTGAGTTATAGCAATCAGTGGATACAATTCTGTATCTTTAACATTTCTAGTCATCTAAAAACAAAACAAAGAAAATGAACATTTTTATATAAATATATTAATGCGAATTTCAAAGTATCAAAGTTTTTGTCTTGTATTAATATTTTGTCATTTCTTTTGCAGAAACCTTATGAATTATTGATTCAATATCCAAAAGTGGCTCTATTCATTAATGACATGGCTGATATTTGGCTCAATGGTTGTTTTTTTGGAAGTTTATGGTCCTAGCATCTGAAACAAGGGCAAATCTATAAAAACAGAATCGAGTCGTGTTGACAGATGTTGCATCTTAGACGGATGAAAATGAGTACTGTACGGGAAGTCATTTTCCTGCATCTATTATGCATATAAACAAGGAAAACTAATTTTAAAAAAAGGCTCTGAAAAGCAGTAGTAGCAGTAGCAGTGACGTCTATGGAGGTGGAATCTCAAGCAAGGACAAACAGCCCAGCCTTCATCTGCCATCTACAGCTGTTGGCTTGATGCTTATAGACGAAATGAGAATGCTGCGTTTTCTCCACCAGCAACACTGGCCATTTTCTCTGGGTCTCTGGGAGAATGATGAAAACCGATTTATTTTCCTCGAATGCTCGAAACCAGCTCACTCTCTATAGCACAAACAAGATGCATCAGAGCAATGCTAAAATCTGCAGTCATAAACAGATGAAGGCTAAGCCTGGAAACACACAGATTCTGCTGCTTTGCATCCAGCTCTAACTTTAAAATTGGGCCATTACAGCAAGTAACGAAGAGGAGATGGAGTGGATCCATTCTAGCACTATCAAAACCGCTTTAAAGGGGCAAATGAAAGTAGCTGCGAGAGGTTATTTGCAAAGAAACAAGAATGATAGAAGACAAAGACCTGCATTACACATTGTGATTTAAACCTTGCTTCTCACAGTCTGTGCCTGTGCCAAATATGGCACGGATAATATGTCCACTTCTGAGCTGCAGGAGAAAAAAAGTGTCACTCCTTCATATGTAACACTTTCAAAACCCTTTAGCAGCTTTTTTTTTCCCTTTACAAGACAGCAGAGCAGCTAATGTAGAGCACTTCCCCACGACCAAGGCTAAAAACAGCATTCTTCACCATGGACATTGTACCTCTACTGGCTGTGCTTAGCAACTAAGAAAAAAGGAAAATAAACTGAAGCCCAGTCCGTACAGTCACAGAGGGTTAAAGTACAAATGACAGAACCTACTTCAATCCTACTTTTTCTTCAGGATGCTGGTCACTGACTGTGCTTTCAACAACAAAAAGGGAGCCTCAGCTCACTGATAAGGTCTCTGTGACATCTCACAAAAAGATGAAGGCAGGCAAAGCCAGCAGCTCGGCTCTCTGTGCTTCAAAAGGCTTTAAGCTAGACTGTGCATTATCATCTTCTGCATACAGTTAGATAATCTTCATGGATATAAATGGATAAGTGTAAACTTCTAGGGGGCATAAATAAGGATTTAGAAATTGGCTGGATGGAGGCGCTATATGGGTGATATGATTCGTATAATTAAGCCACTAAAAAGTTGAGAATCTAGGACAGCTAAATAACCACTGGCAAAAAAAGATGGTTTATCACAACTCAAGGAAACTGTAACTTCTGAGAACGTATCTGTACAGCTGAAGAGTTACAAACCGTATAAACTGGAAACAAAATCTTGAGGAAGAGAAAAGACAGACAATCTTAATATGTATCAAAAGAATTTTAAATTGTTGGGTGATTATTCAGCTGATACTGGCCAGGATTATTTTCTCGAGACAAAAACTCACCATGTGAAATGTAAAAGTAAAATCATATCCATAAAAAAGGCCTTGCCATCTCCCCATTTGTTCATTAACTTGTCAAATACACCTTAAATGTATTTTAATATTGAAACTTTGTGTCAGGTGGAGCTTAAGAATGAGCAACACTGATGGGAAAACTCTAAATTAATAACTCCCAGTATCAGTCGAGGTTGAAGGAGACACAGTTTAACTGCCGTTTCCAAGTACAGGCCACACTTTTTATCAGCCTAAAATCTGGAAAAACCTCCCCCTGAGAACCCCTTTCGAACAAGTTCCAGGTGGAAAAGTTGCTTCAGTCCTGAAAATTGACTCGACAGCCTTCTGTGACTGGACAACTGTAACTGATTTGGTAGACACAGGTTTCTGACATTGATGAAGAGGATATAATTAATCTGGATTGGTCAGATCTTGGCCTGGACACGACACGCCTAACGGGGTCAGACGAGCGCTGATACGAATACAATTTTTGGTACAGCGATGACTCTTCTGTTTCAGGACAGATAGTTCAGCTATAGATGGACAGACACGCCCATTACACCCTCAAACATAGCATGACTGCTCATTAAAAAACTGCTGTTATAGCCCTTTGTTACTGTAATGATCTCTATATGAAGACAGGCTGCTTTTGATAGATGTGTACACTTTTTTATAAATGTGAACATACTGATTTTTTTAAAAAAGCAAGGCTGAGACATTTTGACCCACAGAGCAACCAACGTCATTCATCTGTGTTCGACCCCTGAGATGAGGGTAATAAAGCTTAAATGTGACCAGCAGCAAGGTCATATCACGGAGATGCAATTTCCCTCGGCTTCTAAGACGGAGAATGTGCTCTTCAGAATTTACTCAAAAAGGGAGAAGAGAGGAAGAAGGGGAAATGTATCTGTTGATAATGTAATGAATAACTGTGCGATAGGCAAAGAAGCAGATGCAGGGGGAGGCATTAAGCTGAGAGTCATTAGGCACAACACACTGCTGGCATTATATCATAGTGCATATCATTCATCAGCCCCTTCATTTATGAAGCAGTGGGAGGGCACAAACCAGCGGCTCCGACTGCCTGCTGCAGCGAGAAACAGCCCTTCTTTTAGGAAGTTCGGAGTGACGCTTTTACCTCTCAATGCAGCCCTCTCAATGCCGTATTTAAAGAAATCTGTGTGACACTGAACCGACTAAATCTGTCTGACGCAAAGCCGAGGTATTCGGCTCACTTCAGAGGCAGAGAGAGCAGGACAGGAGCGAGGGCAGCTCCCCAGCCAAAGTGCAGATCCCTGCTTAATACTCCTCCTCATGCATTTTGCAGACTGCAAAGAGCATTTATTAATGCCGGGAATCAAGGATGAACTGAAATAAATTTACATGGAGGAAAATATACCTTTAAAAAAAACCACCGCCGCCGTCTCAGAAAGGTCATGTGCTTTCACATAAGAGCCAGGGTGAGAAAAGGGGTTTCATGCTTCAGCTTTAGACTCACTGAATGCAAAATATGCCATCTGCTCTGCACGTCAAAGAAAATCTACGTTAAGATAAAAGTACAGAGCAAAATCCCACAGGAAGTCCACACTGTCTGACCTGCAATCAGAGATATACGTTTTAATTCCTGAATCTTTTGACATGGTCAGTCAACTACTAATTTTAATTATTATCTAATATGAAGAGTTCTTGTATCCAAGACCACAATGCATCAATTAGGGATACACCGACGAGTCCAGATGACAGACGTGTAACTGAGAAAGAATTCACTTGAAATATGCAAGACAGAAAAATAAGGTTTCCTCAAACCAACCCCGGCATGCAGCATCTCTCTACAAAGCCATAATGAACATGACTGTAGGCCCCACACAACAGTGTTGGCTGATTGAGCAACCAGCAAATGCATGACCCAATTTCTTCAACACAGAATCGTATCAGCGTTGGCCTCAGAGGTAACATGTTCTAATTGGTGAGACTTTTACATTGCATTTTCTAATGACAGGCACTTAATTAATCCTGGAAACGCAGGCCCGTGTGTGTTGGAGGCCGCAAAGGAAGACGGCTGAGAGGATCAAAGTCGCCACAGTCTTGAGTGGAGGGATTAGAAAAATATGGAGGAGGCATGGAGACTATTCAGGATCCAAGCCTCCAGAGAAGAAAATCCTTCCAGACTTCCACTGAAGTCTCAGCTGTGTGGAGAAGTCACCCTGCCTGCCGTGCCGCTGTGCTGGGTAACCGACACTGACATTAGTGAGGGCAGTTTTGGGATACCATGGTGAATCCCCCTGAAGTCCTCGAACCTCTGGCTCATAACCCGAGCAAGCGGGAACATGATGCTTTCACGCTGAATGGCCGTGCCTGGTGTTAACATTTGAGCTATACCTTTGATCCCTATTTCTGGAAGAGGTTTTTGTGGTTTGGGACGGATTCTTTGTAAATTGTCCCCATTTCTGTAGTTTTCATATTTACTGTGTGAGTAAACAGTCATTTGATACGACGCAGATGGTCCCACTTTTTATGAACTGCGAATCAATGAAGTGAGTAGATTCCTCACCATTACTGATTACACTAATATAATTCCTTTAGTATAGCGCATTATATAACGATCAGTCATATTTTTGTTTCTGTGCAAAATGTGAACACATTCATCGAGACAGCTGATTCCATTAGAAATCACTTAAAACCCTCATTCATTTGGATAAACACAGGGATGTGCAACATGTCAAAGGTGGAAAAACAATTCATTTCACAGTGTAAGCAAAAAGATAAAGTGTCATGTCAGGAAAACAAATAGCGAGAAAAGTCAATCAGGGGTACTGCATCCAACTGATTACAGAGGGAAAAGGGTCCATCCAACTTCTAGTTAGCACAAAGTCCCAGAGCCAGCATAAGTAATTTGTACATCTGTGAAGGAAATGTTGACTCTGATGCAATTAAAGTCAACAAGATTTGAAAGCAGCATCTGCATTCATCACCTGACAATTGTCTCTTTCCCAACAGCAAGATCTGCTTATGGAGACATGCTGCCACCGTAGTGTTAAACCTCAGTCAGTCCACTTCACAGAACAACATTTGCAGGGTTTGGAGATATGATCTTCATCCTTCCTCTGTGGATCAACCCTCACTGTCTCCACATCTTCTTGTTTCCATAAGTAGCATAATCCAGTCTTTTTTTTAAGCTAACATTTAAAGAATATTGATCTGACATTCAATTTACAGAAACAAAAATATGATTTTCAAAATTACTACTTTTATTAGTAAAAAATGGATTCCATCTACTTTTACGCTTAATCTAATGCAGCCAATCTTCTTACTTTACATCCAACAAACATTTATTCCAAGATTAAGAGACAAAAACACAAAGTCACATAAAGTTATTTGGTGCTGTATGTATGTATGTATGTATGTATCCCTTACAAAAAGCAAGGAAAAAGGCATTGAGAATTCATGTAGTTTAGACTATCTACTTCATACCTGTGAACTAATGGGTTAATAAATATTTACTCTTGCTTCAAATCTTCTCATCTCCAGACTCCCAGTCCTTTTTTTTTGCCCCACTGCTGCCTTCAGCTAATGCAGTCACCGTAAAATTGAGCTAATCTTTGCTCCAATGACCCTCCGACGCGTCTCTGACCCTCTTCGGAGGATGACATCAGTCTGCTCTCCCGGTCGGCCCGTGCCTGCTCAGGTTACTTCGACCAAGTGTGGAAAAAGCAGCGGTCATGTGCTGACGGCCCACTGCTCCACTGCATCACTCTGCAGCAGTACAGCCAGGACCTCAGCACAGAGGCTGCCTCTGCACCCCGCGCGCAGGAAAACAATCCTGCTCGGCAGCTGAGGCTCTCTACAGGATATTGTGGTCTAATATTGTGGTCTGAGACAAAAATAGCCTCGTTTGGAAATCTTGCAAAGAAACAGCTATGGCCTAATTAAATCTGCTGTTGCATGTCATGGAGTGTAAATAGAAAGCATGCCCAGAGGGCTTTACATAGAGATAAATATCATCATTTTAGCAGTTATAAAGGAGGCACGCAGGCAGTTGGCGTGGACCTCATTGAAATAACAAAAGATCCACCTGCTCTCAAACATATAGCCTGAAAACTACAATTACATGGCCTGTTACCAGCCTTGTCAGTGTGTAATAGTTCAGAGACCCATGGCTGACATTTGTTTACCAAGAGGAATGATGGACAAATCTGGAACTCATTCAGATAAATAAATAAAAAGATACTAGCATATGACCATATGAAAATAGTTGTCCTTTTAGGATACTTCACAGCCCACAAGAGCACCAGTCACTGTGACAATGAGCTTGGGACAGGGGGGCGAAAGGCTAAGTGGCCACCGAGTAAAACAGTAAGGCAAACACACAGCCGGGGATGCGCCCAGTGAAGCCATCTTTAAGAGCAGGTGCTACAATACCAGCATTTGTGAAAATTGCCGCCGCCTAGAAATAGGCAACACGAGTCAGAGACATTATTCACGGGTCTGGACGGTGGGAAATTGAACATTTAAGGACGCCCTCGTGGAGACAAAGGAGCTCCGCCGCGAGGTAGTGACGGTGCGCGCGCGAGCCTCGTTTCCTAACAATCACGTCCACCTGTCCTCTCCTCCGACGGTTAAAAAAAAACAACAAAAAAAAAACCCTGCATCGTCCCGTGCATAAGAGCCCCTCTCCACTCACCCAGGACTCCGGAGGAGCTTTGTTGAGGGGCAGAGCCCGGGTCCGGCCTCTCGGCGTCTCCCTGCTGGGACCGGTGTCGGTGCCGGGAGCCGTCGGAGCCGTCGCCGGAGGTGGTCGCACCACCACCGGCGGCCCCTGCCGCCGCCGCCGTCCCCGTGTCGGGCATGCTCTCTATCAGCGAGGAGCGACGCAGTAGGAAGATATTCTCCGGCTAATCGTGAAGCGGTATCGCATCTCAGGAGGAGGGCAAAGCATGGGTGTAGCAGGGTGGCCGGCGGGGGGTCCGAGGGGAAGGGGTTAAATGAGTGTGAAAGTGAAGCGAAGGTTGTCGGCGCAGCGCCGGATCATCCTGGTGGTACACCGGGGGGGAAGGATGCGCGGCTGGATGGGAAGGCGCTCCAGCGACGACGAGAGGAGGGACAAAGAGCGTCAGGGCGAAGGAGGGGCTGGATGACAGACGCCTTCACCTCAACGGTTAACAATAGAAGGCTAACCTGAAGCTGGAGTTATGTGCTAGATAGTAGCAACCCACGGAGAAGCTCATTAAAGAATAGCTCCACGTATAATTCCATTGTGTCATATAGTTGTTACCACAACCCCCCCCCCCCCCCCCCCCCCAAACTCCGTCAACATTTGATTGTACATCCCTATGTATAGCCTTGAATTCCCATCTCTCCTTGACCTCTGCAAGTGGTCAGATTGATCCCAAAAATAGATTATACTTGGCTGCATCATGCAAAGCTGAAATAAAACACTTCAAAAGCAGGGCCTACTCATTTATGTGGCAATATGCAAATTCAGATTATTAAAGAATCTGCGTTTTACTTCTTCCATTGTCATACTCACCTTGAATTTGGTTGGTAACCGTAGAAATTCTCTCAGGGAGACGGGTAATATCTGCAGTACAGCAGGTGCTTTTGTTCATCTGGGACTCTCGCTCCTCCGGACTGGACTGCACCATCCTGGTCCAGGAAGATTTAAAAGTGTATTATTTATTTATCAATGCAAAAATATCCACATATATTAAAATTTCAGAGATGCACAGGTATCGGTACAGGTTATGTCACTCTCTTCAGGCAAACTTAAGACTCCCCTGTGCATACAGCAGGTGTGTACTGTTTGTTTTACACATAATGTCACTTGTCAATCAAACCGTACATCAATATAATATAAACATAAAGGCCATGTTGTGTGCTTCCAATAAAGGATGGCCAACACCTTAGACAAATTCATAACATTTATTTCAGATGGAGCTAGATGATCCTGTATTGTTAACATGCAGTTTTACAGGGAGGAGTTAAGTTGTGCATGCGTGAGAACATAACTGTCATTGACAAGGAATTTATCTTGTGTAATCAGATCCATGGTCTGGTTTGCAGGCCAGAGTATTGTTAGTACTCAACAGCTTCGAGGCGGCAGCGGCCATGCTTTGTACACACACAGAGCAGTCTATAAATTATTGAGGTCCCAGGTTAAAGATTGCTCCCAGCTCTCGGGCCGTGCCTGGCTGGTGTGTGCTCAGTCTCTTGTCTTGGCCCTCCCACCTGGATGTCGTCTTTCTCTGAGAAGCTGCACAAGCAGGTTGGCAGCCCTCCCCCTCGTATGGCTCACAGCTCAGGAGCACTTCATGTGCGAGCAGAAATTGTGCTTACTCACCAGCCTCCAGGTTGACAGCTGCAAGGCACTGCAGTGGGGCACACACACACACACAGTCACACACACACATCAATGCACGCGTGTTCTGCCATTTGCATGGTTGGAAAGTGTGGAGGTGAGATGATCACAGCACTGTTATTTTTAGGACAAGAGAATAAGGATAGAATACATACCAAACAGAACAAGTTTTTGTCCTTAACATTTGAAATACTTTACAATCTGTGTCAATATGAATAAAAATATCTGTTAATTTCTATATTACCTTTCACCAACCAGTGCCAATGTTACAAATGTTCTTCTCTTTTCACATTTTCTCTCATATTTTCTCATATTTTGCATAATGTCTTCATATTACTAAATTCTCCATCAATATAAAAATTGTTTCAAGAAGTGCAAGGTTGTTCTCACCACCTATCAAAACGTTAAGAGTTTTATTTTAAAAAAGAAAGCCAGAAAGAATTTCAATCTATCCATTATGAAATGAAGCAGATGTTTGTTTGTTTTTAAAGTCAAGTCTGCCTGTAACATAATGACAGTTCATGATGATTGAAAAAATGTCTAAAAATGTAATTAGAAGGAATCTAAATCATCGTTTCCATTTGAGATACATACCATTTTTAAAAATCCAAATTATGTTGATTTAAAAACTCATTTTTGGTGAAGAAACTATAGAACAGCAGACAAATCTTTAAATAAAAAGGGCTTCACTTTCAGGTAAATTGAGATTTACAGGATTTGGCTTATCTACAAGCAAAAACTTAGAAGTGGAATCACTTCTATTCTATTTATTTAAAGTGTTGCTGCCTCCAAATTCAACAGTGCACAATATTTTTCAACACTTTGAACAATTTATGTTGTATGTGTTAAGTTGTACATAAACATAATATCTTAAAAACAATTCATAGTAATAAAAATAATAACGATTAATTCGCAAAGTATGTGATGGGAACGTTAAACTCTGGAAATTTACCATCGAAAGTTTATATTTGTTTACATAGGAACCATTAATTGTTACAATGTACACATACGGACCAGATAATGCAACGCACAGTAGGCGGGACGTAGTTTAGAGTGACAGACTTTGAACAAATACAATTTTAGAACATAATATTTGTGTAGATTATATAAACCAATCCGCACAGTAGGGGGAGCAACAACATACCAAACAGTAGAGAAGACACGAGCGGTGTGAGTTAGTTAAGAAGTCACAACAGAATGACAGTTTAGTCCGAAACTATGGATTGTCACCATGTAACAGCTGACATTACTTACCCAGGATATCTGGCCCGTAATTGACAAGGGAACATGTACTGAAAATGTTCCGGGTGGGACCGCAGCAGGTATTGGTGTTGCAGTCTAAAAGCAAATAAATTAGATTTAGGTTAAGTGTCGTGTAATTATGCTTCCACTTCCTTCCATTTTTTGTGGGATACGGAGAGCTGCATCCTTAACATTCAGGGCAAGGTTCGTCCTCATTTTATTTACCCTCCTTTCCTTAGATGAGTACATACCAATCAGTGGTGTACTTTCAAAAATATACGCATGAAGAAATATTTTTGTGGATACAGAAATCATGTAATTGATTCTGTCGTCAAAAGACATCAGTAATCAGTGAAAATATCACTGATGTCTTGTGTGTTGCTTCTTATTTCACTGTGTTGTCATATTCTAACATGTCTCATTATTTTTCATCTGGTTTTTAAATTAAATGAAAGATTACATTTAAATCCACCACCGTCAAATGAATACACTTCAGTCTAGGACAAAATAGAATAGACTTTCAACAGGGTCAAGTATTTAAACATTGTCTTACTTTTTTCTAACGAGTCTAATCTTCAATTTCTTGCCACCAGGGGAATCAGCTGTCACCATCGACTGCTCTGTGATGGAGTTCCAGCTGGACTGGCGGATGCTGACACCATTTTCGCGTTGTCCTCAGGTCATGGCAGGTGTGGGGTGGCCGTGGTGCGTGTCAGTGGCCCTGCCTCGGCCACAGCACTGAGGTGTATGGCACGACACACACGTCTGCCTCCACCGAGAGCCGCTCTGTTGCGAAGCATCACGGACCCCCGCTCAGGGGAAGTGCTGGACCGTGGACTTGTGCTTTGGTTCCCAGGTGTGCTGCCCTCACTACTTCAAATTCCTGCAATCTTTCAGAAGATGACACAATTCCTTGTAGTATTGTTTAATTGCTTTCTTCTCACAACAAAAATGCATCCTTCAAGGGGAATAAATAGATTAAAACAATTCCTTTCTGTTTTAGGTGAATATAATCTAATTTCTGAGTGAAAGAAAGAAAAAAACTATCTAATGATGTAACACTGCTCTCAAATGAGTTAATGCTACATGTGCATTTCATTCAGAATAAAAATAGATGATGTTCAGTCTCATCTGTAATACTCAACATATTTTGAACACGTCTGTTTCACTACATTATGAGTTACTAGCCCAGAAAATCAGTTTAATCTTATGTATTGTTTTGATTAGCAATGTTAGTTATTGTAATAGAAAAGTACTACTCAGAAGAGCACGTACTTTGACCTTGTCTAAGGGTTGCAAAGCAAAAGTCAACTGGACAAGAATATAAAGCCCTACGTTTTCTTATGTTTCTGTCATCAGCTCCTCAGAGCTTTACAGGAGAAGACAGTGTGGAGTTCCACATCCATGGTGGTTCTGCTGTTATTGCTGCCGTCCTACAAGCTCTAGGTAACACACTGATGCTGTTTTGAGTAAATTCAAGGTTAAATAACTTCTATAATGCAATATAACACACAATATAAGATGTCCCTGTCGTGTGTGAAATATATCTATGACAATTTGTGATTCAGATATTAACCCTGCAGTTATCCTTTTGGCCCTCCAGAGGGCAGCATTATGTTGGTCAACAAAACCTTAGGATGTGTGACTGGATGCATGCTAAGTTTGAATGTAATTTCTTTTTTTAATCAGGACTATTTTTATGATTTGACATGCCACAGCTGTACAACATACAGTATTTAAAAGTATTTGTTAGATAGATAAAAATATAAAATGAAAAGGTTTGCAGCTCAGCCTCTACTTATGATAAGCTTATCACAAACAGAGGTTACCCTGTGTTTTATCGTACTGTGTGTGTGCATACTGCTTGCATATTTTCTTTCCATTTGTTCATGTTTTTGTTTGTGCATATGTTTTTTCAGGAAGCGTGCCTGGCATGAGGCCTGCTGAAGCTGGAGAGTTCACGCGGAGGGCTTTTCAAGCAGGGAAGCTGGGTCTAACTGAGGCATGTCAAGAGGAGCGTGGGTCGTGACCTCTTTAGTGTTGTGCCAGTCTACAAGGTTGATGTGGAATTAACAGGGTTAAAATTGAAAAGCGATTTCCAAATGCATGAAGTATAACTTTGAATTTGATCAATTTGTTTGCGCTTTAGCATGCAGCTACTAGTCCCTGGTAGAGGTGGTAATTGTAAAGCTTGGAATCATGCTGTTTTATGCATTAACATTGTCTGCTTTAATTATTAGTGTGCACAGAGCATTCAGCTTTTTTGATAGGAATAAAAAATCGCCATAAAAATGATACCCTGGTGAAATTATTTAAATTAGAAAATTATTACTTTTATTTTCTGTCAATGTAATTAAGTGATTCTATGAACTGTAATTTCTCTGAAGTTACCTTAGTTCGGTTGAATAAGCAGCAACACTTTGCCTAAAGCATTATGGCTCTGAAACCATGTTATTTATTCTGGAGATCAGAGAAACTATGAATGACAAAGGTTTCTTTTTAAGTTTGAAAATGACCGAAAATTAAAATTAGATTGCAACAGCCAGACTGTGAAATGCAGATTGTTCTAAAATGAAACAAATCTGATATCCAGTGAAATTCCTCTCAAAGGTGGAAGGACTTGGCGATCTGATCCACGCAGAGACAGAGGCCCAGCGGAGACAAGCTCTGAGACAGATGTCAGGAGAGTTGGGACATCTCTATCAAGACTGGAGCCGCAGATTGAAACGGGTAGGTGTCCCGCTGGTAGCCGGATGCTGAAACGAGTTTGCACCGCACCGGTTTGTGCCCAATCTGAAACCAGATTTGTTTCATAAAATAATCTCTAAAGGAATAGCATGATTTTTACAATGCGAAATTGAGACAAAGGTAGAATGTTTCATCTGATAATGTTCGGTCATGATCCCTGTGAGTGGCTCCACCCCGTACACGTGGGACGTGTAATTCAGAGAACAAAACAACAAAAAAACCTGTCTGGAAAAAGTAACAAAAGTTAACAGTTCTGCAAGTTCAGTGTAGTGAAGGCTATATTGGTTTAAAATTAATAGTTTTTCACTAGAGAGAAAATGCATATCAGCCCAAATAGGAAACACAAAGACTAGAGGCAAAGAGTGTCAACCTCTGCCTTATCTGCTACTGATAAACACACGGCCTTTACAGTATGGACTCCTGAGTGGGCTTGAGCCAAAACGGAAAAAAAGAGGGACAGATGGATTGTGGTAGCTTGGCTGTTTTCTTAAGCTACACCTTGCACATTAAAACAGTGTATAAGCACATTTTGTACAAGGTAATCAAAACAGTCTCTGAATAGTTACTCTTAAAAGTTTTCCACTGGCATCATTATGTATATGATGACTACCACCATGTAAAACAAATGAGAAGGAGGAAAAAAATAAACAAGATTTTTTTTAGACTAAAACTTTTTATAACTTGTTGTTTTGCTCTGTTTTGAATTTTGAACTCTTTTCCATTTTTTTCAGTAAGGAGGAATTTTTTATTTTTTGGTATTGTTCCCATTTGGACTTATTGACATATTTAGCCTTTCTCTGGTCACCTGGCTCATGTAAACACAAAGTATCAAACCCTAAGTTTCTACCAATCTAAGGTGAATTTAGTACGTGAACTGCTTAAGCTCTGCAGCTCTGCAATCATTAAGTCTTTTTCAGTGGGCAGGAAGGACCTCCTGCACCTGTTCTTATCGCAGTGAAGCTGAAGAAGCACCCAATTGGAAGCACTCTATGTCACCACTTTTATGCTACTATTTTCTTATTTGACCAATTTTGTTATATGTAAAGCTGGCCTTTAGATTTTCTGTTAAAAAACAACATTCTATTTATTTCCTTCTGGGCTGAAAAGCAGAAACGAGCTGTATTCCTGGAGTTTTCCCTGAAGAGATTTTGGAAAGAACCTGTCTGTGTTGAGCTGCAGGTCAGACCTCAGTGGTTTCTCTCCCACACAATGCTTTTGTTCCGTTTTTGTGTCTCCGCAGCTGCTTTTAAAGGAATCAGAGACTTCCTGTTTTCTTGCAGCTGCAGAACGTGTAGTACGTGTGTTTTGGTTTTGTGCGGAGAATAAAAATTGTTGTCTCTACACACATGACATGATATTGCTACTGCTTACTTATTTATTTAGTGGACCACAAAACTATTAGAAATTTGAAATGCATTCATTTTAGAGCAAATAGGTTTCCTGAGATTTTTACGTCAGTTCTTATGTTCTCAAATGGATATTAGTATATGTATTAGTATTTATCTATTTCACCAAGAGTTGTAAATATTTAGTTTGAACTGTTGCAGCAAAGGACTTAAAGTCATAAAGCACAACAGCATTATTTGTCTTTCTGACCTCTCTGCATCACAACTGAGTCTCTTTTGCTTTAAAACTTTGATGAGGTGTTTATTCCTTAGATTTGTTTAAGAGTCTCTGTTAACTGACAAATTCTACATATATATTTGAACCTATGGAGTTCTAAAAGCATATTTTGTTTTTTTTCATTTATTATATTCAGATTTAAGTTGTTTTTATGACAAAAAGTGCCAGCTACACTGCGACTTCTATGAGTAGTATTTTTCTCTTATTTCTGATGGTCCCACGGTAAAACTGATGTTAACATTTTTTGTGAATAAAAGTTTGTGTGAGGTTGAAAGCCGGTTGATACACACTGAGGTATATTTGTCACGTCGCCCAATTGCTGAAAGTAGATAAATTCCTCAACTCTCTAAAATACTTATCAACCAAGAATTCAGTCCACTAAGAGACTAATGAGTGGATGCAGGGTCTTAAATCAAAACTTGCAGAGTACAGACAATCTGTAAATGAAAACCAGTGAGTGAAGTTTGAATTTTTTTAGTAGGGAAAGAGGGTAGACGGTGGATATAAATGATCACATAGTTCAGTTTATCCTTGAGGAATAAGTCTTCAGTTTTATTCATAAGCCATTTGTGAAAATAGCTCATATCTACCGTTGTGCAGAGCACTCCGTGTAGTATTAGTGCTTGTTCAAATACTTTATGCAGTTGAACTTTTGTAATGGTGGAAATATGAGTGTTGTTTATTTCAGCAAATGCCCACTTTTTATGTTGGTGTGTGATATTTCAGTACACAGTCGGTGGTCACCTGTGCAGTCTTGTATTCAGAATCAAAACAGAGCAGGTCAGTGACCGCAGTGAAAGCCTCAGTTGCTGCTGAACCCTCCTCTAATGGTGGCACCACATCTGAGATGTTTATTTTTTTTACCCTGATTTCTGAGAACTTATGAGATATAATCAGTCTGTGTGATGCTAGGGGTCAAATCTCCATGTGACACCCAAACACTTCCACTTGTTTCTTTTTTTACGGTTCCCTTTCCACATGTATGAATAGGATAAAGTTTGGGAATCTGATGCTTCCTGTTTTCGTGCAGCAGCACTACTATTGTATTTATGTTCCGCAGGGTTAGTGAAAGATACTGATCAGTGATGTGGCGGATTTTGAGTAGCGTTTTTTCACCCCATAGTCTAAATTAAGATGAATGTTGCACACGTGCTACTGGGTGAAAATACTGTAAGGCTTTAAATACAGCTGATACTTCCCCATAATTTCAAAATAATTCATACATACGATATGTGAAAATATAAGACAAACAACTATATATTAAAGATTTAAAGCCTGGAATGTAACTAAACTCTAAACTCCCTTCAAATGAAGATAATGAAAAGTGACCAAAATTCAAACTTATTATTTAGAGGTATAGTACAGCCTGACCAAACAGCTAAAACTCTGCTAGACAAATAATGACGACTGATTTTTGATCACTCAAAGCTTGGCTGTTGTCTCCGTCGCTGCCTCAGATTCACAATGCAGCCTTGTCCCGGTTTCCCTGCCCTCTTTACTGCCCACATGCCTCAAAATAAAGGCCAGTAGCTCCTAAAAATGTTTTTTGTTTAAAGAATATGCATATAAATTGGGGAAAGTAACTTGATAGCATTAGCTTGTCAAAATACTTCTTGTATATGTTGATTTAGTTTTATGATGACCATTAGCTTTTTAAAGGAAAAAAGATAGATTTTTTCTGAAATGAGTATTATTAACACTAAACAATGTTTATTTGCACTATTTATATGTCTTTTTTAAGGATCACCTTCTGCCCCGTTTGTGTTTCAGAGTCTGGCACATGTCGAGGCCTTCATAGACTTCAGCGAGGATGAGCTCATTGAGGATGGGGTGTTAGACCAAGGTATGTGTGCACTTTGCCATCTGTGTCTAAAAAACAAAAACAGGACAGTCATCCCCTGGGCCTCAGACCGAGCTGAGGGTATCTGTGGGCTCCGTGTCTTTTTGAGGGCAGAGGAATACGGCTGCTTTTCCTGTTTGGATCCTCAACAGGCCGGTTTGCAGCACTGTGGGGAGAAACTTTAGACACGAGAAGCTGCTCGGATGGCTATTTCCTTAGGAAGTGTGGAGGGAAGCCCAGAGGGACAGCTTTAAGTTTTCCTTCAAAGACAAACCTGTCAGGAAAAGTGCTGTGAGCAGCAGCATGCTGCCATTCTGTCAATGTCCAACCTTCCTTTCTTTTCATCTCTTGATGTTTCTGAACGAGGGTGATCCCCTTGATTCTGTTACCTGCTGTCTGGCCTCTCCCAGCTCGCAACGCTGGCAGAAAATGATAGTTCCTGTCAGACCTACAGCTAGTTACCTTTTCAAACTTCTTAACTTCTACTCCAACTAAACACTGAGGTAAAAAGTATTTTCCTCCTAGAAATGGAAATATGTTGATCTTTAGTCACAGGTCTGTGCTCCATGTGTCAACTAGATGGCACAGAGGGTGATAAACCCCAACAGGGCCTGAAAAGCTTCTCGCTCCCCCCAGAGTCTTACGGCCCATGTCTCTCTCCACAGTGGACAGGTCAGTAAGCGACCTCCAAGCAGAGATTGAGCAGCACCTACAGGATGAGAGGAGAGGCGAGCGGCTTCGCAGCGGAGTCCAGGTGGTCATCGCAGGAGCAACCAATGCCGGGAAAAGTAGCCTTCTCAACAAACTCTGTGAGAGCAGAAGAAACGCACGCCGTCATGCACAAACACGCTCAAAACAAAGAGATTCAGTTTAAACTTTGCCCGGTCTCTCCTATGTAAAGCTTGCCGTTTAATCACAGCACTTTGAAACTTTTAACAACACCATCAGAAGTTTGGGTGCCCATTCTGAAGAAAAGTCTCCATATTGATTTTTTTCATTTTTTCATTTTTTATATTATTCACATTAATTTGTTTCAGAGGGTTCCGACTAAACAGATTCTGATCACAGGTGTCATATGGATTTCATGGTTGTCTGATGGAGGTTTTTCAATTAGCTGCTTTTAAACAGTGAGATGGCAGATGTTTAGTTGTTATTTGATTTGTGATCTATCAAAAATAACAATGATGTCAAAAAACTGTTGAGTCACATGACTGCTGATAATAATGTGTTTTCTGCTCTTGTTTCAGACATGGTATTTAGTATTTTGTGCATCTCTAACCAAACAAATCCGAGTTGCCTCTTGTCTGAGTTCATTTTTAGTCATTATAATCTGTGTCTAATCTAGTTTAATCACAATTTAATATCTCCGTCATTAGATTTGGTTGTTTTAATGGAAGTTTTGCATAATGTTCAGCTTGTCCTTACAGCACCATCAACTGCCGCTTCATGTTATCGGAAAGAGGGCAAAGGTGTAGCAGCAAACAGTTCATAAGGAGATGTTGATGAGAAACATTGTCGGGATCAGTAGTTGTGTTTGTGCTTGTGTGTGCCCAAACGGTGCCAGCTTAATGCGACTTCTGTGCTTTTGTAACAGTATGATGTTCTTAGGACATTGTTTCCTGAAGTCATTTAGCATCAGTTTATATAAACTCTCTGGGCTAAAGGTTTGGCAGGAGCTTGTGAGAGTTTCCTATCAGGTCAACAAACATAATTGTTGCTTTTCAGATAGAATTCTGGTATCCTTGCTTAGCCGGCAGTATAATGTCAGAGGGACTCTTGGGACAAACTGGAACAGCACAACTCTCATCCTGTCATTTTTTTAGAACTATTAGAATTAGTTATTTAAGTTATAACTGAGTAATAACTATTGTTTTTGACTAAATAATGTTGAATAATAATCATTTTAAATTATTCAAATTATATGTTTGTGTTGGCAGTTTGAATAATACTAAAAATCTAAAATGGCACCTTCTACATATTTTTGAAATTCAGGTCAGAGACCTGCGGCTATTGTGTCTCCCATTGCCGGAACCACCAGAGATGTAGTAGAGACGGCTGTGGACATCGGTGGCTTTCCCGTGCTTCTGAGCGACACAGCGGGCCTTAGAGACAGCCGAGACCTGGTGGAGCAGGAGGGAGTCCGAAGGGCCCGGGAAAGGTACGAGAGAGGGCAAGGGATGAGATTTTTTGGCTTTCAAATAAAAGTTTTTCTTCTCAAATAAAAAAACAAAACAAAAACAAACATACTGATGGATTTTGGACTGGTTTGACTTTAGGAAAGAGTATCATGGTTCACACAACAGTCGTAGCTCTGCTGCTTCAGAACTATTTGCACACCTAATTTAAGAGAACAAATTCGTCAGGAGACCAATGATGTTGTTCAAACAAAGAAAGGAAGAAATAAGTCACTTCTGTAATGTCTGAGTAACTACCAATGTTTATATTATTGCTAAGATGTGATTATAAATACTCTGGACAAATGCACTCAGGAGGTTGCATAATAAAGAAACACCTTTCAAATTAAGATATTTTTCATGTGTGGCTGACAGACTGGATTTACAGTATGCAAATAGCAGCTCACTGACAGCTGCATCCATTGTTTACGTCGGGGAAGAATAGCCAGCATTTGTCATCACCGCTTTACAGCAGACGGTAGACTGGCTTGAGCATGTTATTGAAAACAACTTTTTCATATACTGTCATACCTTTGGTTGCATAACGAGTTTGATGTTCGAATGCCGAGGGAAAAGTGATTGAAAAATCTTTGAATTGTACTTTTGAAATGACAAACAAAGAGCTCTAAGTTTGAAAATGGACAATTCTTCCTGCAAATTCTGTCATTTAATCAGTAAAATATGCCATAGAGTCTATGGCATAGACTGTTTATTTAAGGATTAAAGCTAAAGCCTTTATAAAGTCTGTCAGTTTCCTTAAGTGCTTGTGTTCTTGACTGGAGGGAAGCATCAGCCACAGCAATTAACATCACACCACTGCAGGGAAAGCACAATAAATAATTAAGATGTGTGAGAAAAAGTCAAATCCAATTTGAGGCCTGACTACAGAAACTTTCAGTAAAGTACCCCTCAGATTCCTTCGCAGTTTGTTTGAGTATTCGGGCGACTTTTTGGCCCTATAGGAAGGGTGGGCACGTTGTGTCCTATAGGAAGCTTTGTGTGCTGGGAGCAGGACAGAGGCTTGTGACCTGGGTCACTACAGGAAGGAAGTGTTAAGTACAAGCATCCGCTGCCACTCCTGCTGCTACTTAGAGTGTGACGGGTCCAAGACGGCAGTATTTCTAATTAAATCCATATTGAGAAATATATCATGGCCTGTCTTTTTTGCTGTTGTTTGTTTGTTAGTTTTGTCGTATGCTTTTTTTGTGTGAAAAACAAGACGATGCTGTGAGTTATCTTCTTCATGTGCTGTATATATTAAGCTATTATGCTTTAGAGCACATTCAAATAGTATTTCCCAAATAGATGCATAAAATGTACCCAAAGACTACATATATTTTCCATAGGTTGGGTGAAAATATAGACCTGTGGTTAAAGTTTAGATTGTTTTCTTTCCTTCAGGATGCAGCAAGCTGATTTGACTTTGGTGGTGGTGGATTCTGCTCATCTGCCCTCTGAGGTACACAAAGCTGCAGCCTTTCTTCTGGAGCACCTGAGGAGCGTGCTGTCCTCCCCGACGCAGCCAGAGACAGGTATTACCTCACGCCTTTAGTAAACTGCCTTTAGAAGGAACTTTGAGCACAATGAAGAAAACAGTTGACTTTTTGGCTCTCTTATCTAGCACATTCAGGTGGTTGTTTGCAAAGTTGAGATGTGTAGTGGTATTTACTTATTTATTTATAAGGGTCATTTTACTTTAGAATGAAGGCAATTTCAGTATGTATATTTGTTCCTGTGGACACATGATTTACGAGAGCTGTAGAGATTATGTTGGTGCTTTGCTGTAAACTTTTTGTTCTTTCACGCCTCTCCTGATTAAATGTTGCAATTTCTTTCTGATCTTTGAAATGTTATTAGAAGGAGTAACTTTTGTCATTTGTACAATTTTTCTAGAGGATCTTTATTGACTGACAGAGACCGGGGTATCACAAATGGCTTTAGAGACTTCTGGAGTTCTGTTCGTCTTTGTTTAATCATCTTAATATTTCTTGCAGGCAGGTGTCTCCTGGTGCTAAATAAATCTGATCTGTTGCCTGAGACACAAAGAAAGGAGCTGGACAGAGAGCTGAGAGGGTTTCGTGGACTTCCTCCAGTGTGTCTGATCTCCTGTCAGAGTAACGAAGGACTGAAGGATTTTCTCACAGCGCTGCAGGGCAGTGTCAAGACTTTGTGAGTTTCTTTGATTTATGAGCATCTGCCTTGTTTGTCTTGTTTACTGCACATATAGTGTGACAAAATTAAGTTCTACTTCATATACTTTGAGTTTTATATGTGGCTGCTGTACATGCAGGTCCAGTCGGGGGTGTTCGGCTTTGAAAAAATAAGTGACACGGTTTGCTGATAGATTTAAAATGTTATGTTTGCTTTTCTTGGTCTGGTTTTCATCCAGAAAGGCAGAAGATTTTATGACTTTTTTATAGCTGTGGTCCACTCTGTACTCTAAACATCCTCTCTAGGTGTGGTGATCCCCTCTCTGGTGCCCCTACCTTGACCCAGGCCCGCCACAGGGCCCACCTTCAGCAGTGTGTGGCAGCTCTGGCACAGTATGACCGATACCGGGACTCCGACCTCGCTCTGGCGGCTGATGGTGTCCGCTTGGCTCTGACAAGCCTGGCGAGGATTACCGGACGGGTCGGGGCGGAGGAGATTCTGGACATCATCTTCAAAGACTTTTGCATCGGGAAATAAATAAGTATAGATATCATGAATCGCTCGGTCACAGCCCAACAGCGTCAGATTAGACACTGGAACAAAAAACGGACAAAGCCTCGGCTCTGTGCCAGTCTGAGAGGCACAGTCAGGGTAAAAGACCCGAAGTCCGTGTTCTTGGCTGGGAAATACCTCCACTCCCAAGTCAGAAATGTTTTGTGTTTTTTGTTGATCTTCGAGATCACATTGAAATAGCGGTGCATATCGGTGCCTCAGAGGCCCAATATACTGAACAGGTGTTTGGCAAGTGTTGAATCATACTTTGAAATTGATTTCCAAAGTCCTTGATGGGGAATATTGGCCTCTTGGGTCACAACATAGCAGCCAAAATCTTTTAATACACTCTCCAAGGTCAAAAACTGATGGTTTGGATGTTACTTGGAGGACTACCTAAAAAAATAATGGTCTGTTTTTCTTTTGTGCTTTGCTTTTTTTTCTTTCCCTTTTTTTGTTTGATAGTAGTGATGGAGGTACGTATAATGTGCTGTCATTCTATTTTATTTTGAACAACTTTAAAACCTAGTTATTTTTTGCCATGGACAAAACGTGGACTGTCACATAATAAATTTCTGTTTTGTGGAAATATCCTGGGATCATCTTATCTTTTTAACTGAGGCAAAAAAAAATCAAAAGTAAAAAATATAGTGGTCTCCATTTCTGTCCAAATTCACGTCTCCTACTATTAGGAGACTTACTTTATCAATACTCAAATTTTGCTCCACCAAGCAGTTGATTAGAAATTCCAAAAGCTGAAGCTGCAGATTCCCTCAAGCAGATTAGGACCATATCAGGATAAGAAAACATCTTCAGGCGGCCAATTCCTTCGAGAAAAAAAAAAAAAAAAGCAATCAAGGAATTGCTGGCACTGAAAGTTCACAAAAGTCAAAGTCAGCCAAAGTGTTTTGGAAAGTTTGATCACAATCAGTGTTTGACAATCAAAGCAACTTATAAGCAAGACTGTAGTATTTTGGACACAAGTCCAGTCGACCAATGAACTTAATTGTAATGCGTACAATTGTCCAATATCAGTCAAAGGTCTCCATACATTTTGAATGAGGGGACGTGTACAGCTTTCAGACAAAATGGTGCAGTTTGCTAACAAAACACTTCTCACACTGCTAAAAAGAGCAGGGATGAATGAATTTGACTAAATAAAAGTTAACTTCTTCAAGGAAGCGTGACTCTGTCTGAAATATGGTGAATGTACCAGAAATGTGGCTCCTGTTTCTATTTTCAGCCATATTGCTTTTAACTTTCTCATCTCTCTCCTAACAGTGATGTCAACCTTTTTTTTCTCCTTTTTCTTACCTTCCCAGTATATTTGTACATCTGTTAGAAACAGCCTACTGGGAGCTTCCAGCTTCTTTTCCACATTCTGACACGAAACAGTTTTCTAAAAAGAGTAGAGTTGATGTTTTTTTTCTGTTGGCACCATTTGTTCTTCCAGCAAAATGCAACGACTCATTAAACTCTTTAATGCTCTCTTTTTAACCACAGACTCTTTTGCATATTTAGATCTGTGCTGTTTTTTGTTTGTCAAGTGCTAATTAAAAAAACCATGCCTCTGTTTTTATTTTACTCTGCGTGCTTGAATATTCAGTCAAAATATATCCAATGAATTATTAGAGAGACCCTGCTTCAGGGTGTGGGAAAAGGTGTTTTTTTTTTTAAGGCATTTCTCCCTTTCTGTGCCCTTTGTTCGCTTGTCAATCTGACCTTGATCAAAATATTTATGTTTCCTAGTTGAACTGCTCACTGGTCTTCCCCTGTTGGTCTCTGGCTAAGACTCTGACGACATTCGCCCAGCGGCCGACGTAGCCGCTGTCTCTGCGTCCCTCTGACACTCCCGTCTCAGACCGCACTACCTGGCTTTTCCTCTTTCCGTTTTGCCCCGTCAGCCCCTTTGTCTCCTTTCATGTTGTCCCTGATTTATACCCACAGTGTGGACGTTTGGGCTAAAAGAGGGACTTGCTGTCATACTGATTTGTGGTGGTGAACTCTGGAGCTTTGCCTTTGATGTGCTTAATGCGTAATAGAGCAGTGTTTACTGTAGTGGTGGAGATCAGCGGGGTTCTACAGGACCAGTGTTTGTTGGATTTATGCCTGTAACAACCTTATTTGAAACCTTCAATTGAAAAGATTTAGCCCGAAATGCCATTCTTAATTTATTATGCCGGTCGTGGCCGCAAGAAAATGCATCTCACTGAGTTTAATTTAATTTCAAATGTAGCATTTATTGCTTATCAATAATAAAAAATTACTTTGGATAAATTTGCTACCAATGTTGGGTTCCAGCTGTGCTTCTTTGTTTATCCAGAACAAGCCATTTAAAACACATGGTTGCACAACAAACCGATGTTCTTTTTGGATTCTAAACTGTGAAAGATGGATGGAGCCGGTTGGACATTTATCATTTTTCTTTGCAAAAGAGTAGATTAAGTGATCAAAGCATTTAGATAACAAAGATTGTGAACAAATTCATACATCCGTTATTTACTTTTACAATAGTCTCATTTACTACCTCTTGTTTCATTTGTCTTGTACCATGACTGAACCGGTTGCATATTGCTTTACAGTAGATTGATGATGGGGACTTTAGGCTGCCTGCCTGCTTCCTTTGGTTTTGAATTGTGGCTGTTCTGGGCTGAGAGGTTGACGTAGCTGGGCCCAGTCACTTCCACCCTTTACCCATGTGCCTTGGTGAGTGTGAGAGTGTCCGGAGCTATACATGGAATTGCAAACACTACATGTTAAACAAAGGATTTCCTGCTGACATAGGGCATAGAAGCTCACCTGTAACTCTCACATCCATCAGTACAGTGAGCCTGAGAGGCTATTCTTGAGTGTTTGTATTTAAAAAAAGGGAAGGAGCTCAATTATTTGTTTTGTGTGATTTTTCTTTTTCCCCTGTGCAACAGCGGCAGCAGGCATCATGTTTACCGGTTTCTGCCAATCCTTCCTTTTCTTGTTAGTGACATATCTCAGGAACGCTTTTTGGAAAATAGGCAGTAACTCACACTTGAGCTGATGATGATGAGAAAAGAGTAGAAGTTATTTTGGTGCTGAAAAGTCACAGCTCATGTGTCATGGTTTGGCCACAAGTCAGGAACTGATGGACGGCATCAAATTCAACAGGATACAATGAATATATGTTGATTATTTTAGAACCGGAAAAGGCCAGCTGTCAGCTTTAAAAGAACACACTCTTTTTTTGGATGTTCTGTTCTACTCAGAAACAGAATGGGAGATTGTGACCATATTGCATCATTAGTCAGAATACAGAACTGAATTCCTTTTAAATGCAGTGTTTGAAATAGTTGAGTCAAGTAAAGTCCGTCTGTTTGCTTTCTTTCTCTCAACTCCCTTAGCTGAAATACGTCTGCAGTGGCCTTTGACAGCAGAGCAGTGCTGGCTGAAGCAGGTTAGATCTAATCCACGCCATCATAAAGTGCAGCCATTGGTTTCAAACGTTTATTTCTCACTACTGTCAACCAAGAAAATATAAATACATTTGTAAGTCATTCAAATTAAAAAAACTTAAAAGCTTAATTAATGCTAAAACATTATAAAAAGTCTGATTCAAATAACCTACCTCACACACAGATGCTATTGTATTTATGTGTTTCAATTAATAGATATTTTCAGGAACTGTAATAGACATTTGACTTATTCTTAAAACAAAATTTGGTATGGTAAACAGGTAAGAGAGAGAATGTTTATTAAAAGGAAGTGAGAAAAAATACAAAGTTAGAACTGATATTGAAAATGCTGTATGACACGTTAATGACTTACAACAGTGCTGTTTTTCTTTATTAAGTTCACAGTATTTACACAGGCAGGTAGTTTTTATGACAAACTTTCCATTAGATGTTTAACTATTTCAGGCATTCCAACTAATGTCTGAAACAGGCTAAATAAACATAATGGTTTCAAATTTTTTGAGTTTCTACTTCTGTACCAAACTGGCCCCATAATAATCATAAAAAAGAACAACAGCTGTTTCCAGCTCCATAAGTACAAGTGCACTCTGACCTCTGCTTCTGTAGGGAAAAGGAAGTAGTAAAATTTGACAGGCCATATAATAGTTACTATGGTTGTAAAATATGCCGTAAAAGCAAGCCGCAGTTAACAGTCGCTCATCATAAAAACTATGGTTTTCGTTCTTAATTATGTCCCAGTTCTTCCTTTTTATTCGTGACCCAGGGGACGGTGTGCAGCTAATAACTGCAAGATTGATGGTGTTCACGTGTTAATGGATGTGCATATTGCCAGTCATTAGGAATCGCCAGGAAACTTGAGGCTATTGTACGAGCATGGCAGCTGCAGCCTGAGTCTTTGGTATGATTTTACTGCAAGCCGGCAGCACTTTAACAATGAGCCCTTCTTTAGTTCGCTCCAGAGCTGGTGTTTCTCACTGCTCAAACGCAATTAGGAACACACAAGAGAAAAATATGTACACCATCCTCCCTGAAATTTTTACATTCATCAGGGCAGAAAGATACAGAAGCCTTTCACAGCTGATTGAAGTGCATAACATGAACAACCAGTTTGTATCAATAATGTGGTCACAAAGTATTTACAGGATTTGCTGATGTCTATCATTGCAAATATGTACAAAAAGGGGGATCACAGTGTCGGGGATGTGGTTTGGTCAGACTCTGGTACATCGGGGCAGACGGGTACGGAGGACGCAGGGTGGAGAGTTTATTTCAGTCCTCCTGGAAGACAAAACATTGATCATTGTTATTATTGCATAACAGTTCCATGTGTATATAGAAATGTTTTACAGGGTTGAGTACTGAGATAGAATGTGCTATTTCTAGCTTTTGCTTGAGACAATGCTCAAATTGTTGGTAAGGGATAAATATTTTTCACAACTACCAGGTTTCAGTATTATTCCAGTATATTCCAGTTTCCACATTTAAAACAATCGACACATTCAACACTATTATTTGTGGTGCTCTTTGGTTGTCTTTGGCTTAATTGAAATAAAGGTGTTTAGCATCACCAGCCATTTTTACACTCACTTACACCCACAGAATTTTGACCACAGACATTGTGAGCATGCAAATGTTTGCATTTAAAGATATAGTTTCTGCATACAATAATGGCTCCGTGAAGCTAAACGTGTGATCTAATGGAACTACTGACGTGTGCACAGACCATAGGTGAGTGTGTGTGCGCAGAGAGGACTCTCACGTTTACATTTCGCAGATGCCACGCTTCCGTTTTGAGGTCAGTCAGCTGCAGTCTTATCTGCCCTGGGGTGGACCTGGAGGCACGGACACACCTTTGGACAGAGGAGGCTGTGGGACAGAAAATGGCGTGTTGTCAAACATCAACCACATACAAGCCGTGTGTGCCTTCTCCGATTGTCCTCGTACTTCTTCTCAACGTGGAGTTTTTATAATGGCATTTTGTGAACTCATGATTCTCTCAAATTTGTTTTCGTTTGTTATCTCACTTTTCCATCCTTCCTGATGGGGAAGCCCTCACTTTCCTGCCAGATTCACACACAGCCCACAGTGCGAACACACTGCTCCCAAGATGGTGAAAGCAGAAGTGGACAAGTCCTTTGTGTTTGAGTTTGATTTACCCGTACATGACCCGACACACATGCATTTTCTTTGTTGGCTTCAAAATACACATGTTTTTTTGTCTCAAATAATCTGTGCCAATCATTCTTTTCTTTTCTTACCTTTTGATTGCTTGGCTGCATTGCCTGCACAGCCTGAAGCTCTTTCTCTTTTAGGCTCAGCCGCTCCTCTAGCAGCTGTTTCTGCTCTCTCAGTCGGTTCTGCTCAATCAGCAATCGTTCCATCTAAGAAATATTTTGTTATTTCTTGAGGCATTGAATGTAAAATTGTAAATAAATAAATAAATAAAAAACAGAAAAAATGAAAAAAGACTGTCCAGCTTTGCATGTTATAGAAATATGACATACCTGATCATCATGATTTTTTTGCTTGAGCTTCAACTCGTTGGTGGTCTTTGTAACCATCTCATTGTGATTTCTTTCACACTGCTGCAGCTCACTGGTCAAACGTGTGTTCAGAACCTCCAGTCGACTGGAGAGGGATTGAATCTCTGCCACCTGAAATATTACAAGGATTTTCCTCAAAAAACAAAGCAAAATGTGATGCCACTTGATTCTTTGTGACTCATCAGACGGCATTGCAGAAAACAATAAGTAAGATGTTTGCCAGTGTTCATATTCGTGAGAAAACCTGCTGTGAGGCTGATGTAAGACTAAAAACTGTACAGAACAAATCCTCGAGGCCCTGAACTCAGATGCCAATCTTTCTTTAAATCAACTGTGTTACTGATTAATGTTGCTGATAGGAAGTTATATCAGGACATTTGGACTAAAGCTGGATTTCTTTGTAATTTTTCTATGTTGAAGTGGTGGGAGGGGTGCTGTCGATCTTACTGCAGTACTTTTATAATTTTATAGAGGATTTGGTCAATTAAACCTAACTGTGGTATTTGGTATTGAGCTTGGTATTCTGATCATTGTATTCGGTTCTTCTCTTCAGATTTTCTTTATAGTTTTTTATGTATTTGTATTCAAGCTTCTTCTAGAGATAAATAGAAAGTATTGTCTTACATGAAACCATTCATGGAAATCAGCTCATTTAAACATAGTTTAAACATCAGTCTGTAACTATGGATAGTCTTTTTAAATGTAAAACAATGAATACAATAAACAAAAGCTTACAAAAGGTCCATTAGGGGCATTACTTCTGATGATTGAGGGGGAAATTATGATTAATTTATTTTGCAGGCACCAAAGGATGTTGTTTTTGACCCCAGACCGAGGGTTACATCAAAATGAAAAATCAGGTATGTGTGGAGGACATGTGTTTTGTTATCCTGCAGAGTGTTGCTGCATCAGCAGAGCCGCGTTTATCACCTCTGCTTTGACCCTGAGTTTCACAGTAGCTCTGTCTCTTTAACTGAATTTATCAGGGCAATATGACCAGACTTCCTCCCTCAAGAAACATGCTTCTCATTCAGGTTGCTCTTTTGGAATTTTCCTTGGTACAAATTTCTTTGAGGAAAGTTTAAAGAGGAGGGTTGGCTAGACCGTGGTATCAACTCTGGTGCTCAATTACATATGCACAAACTTGTTTGCCAATTTATACTCAACCTACTTTCAAGGGGGAACTTGTGCTTTATACTTCACTCCATTATCTGAAAAATGTATTACATTTACAATAAAATTTGGAACAAAAGCTAATGTATTTGAATCAGTTAAATCAACTAATAGTAAAGAGTTCGGAAAATATGAGTTCACACTTTTTAAAAAGCTTATGTGTCAGATGACAACAAATGCTAACAAACACAAGGTTCATAAAGCATGCAGTGAAATGTAAATGTTCAGAGTTTTACCTTTGTGTTGAGCTTATACAGCCTATACCTCTGCACTGCTTTATTATTGTGTATTACAGGCCTTGTTGATGCCAAAAAGGAAATGTTTTATGATGCTCATTGTTCAGGTCCCAAAATATTTCATATGCACACACCTGGCTGCCCACATTGTTCAGATACTGCTGGAATCTGTGCTCCACGTCTCTGGACAGGTTTGAACAGTTGTTTCTTATCTCCTCCATTTCCTCCCTTTGGCTTTTACAGGTGAGGTGGAAGGTCATCTGGTGGGGAAACAGGCTGTTGATCCGGTCAAGGAAATTCTTGGTCACCATCTGGATCCCGTTCAGAGACTGTTCGAAATCCTCCTTGCACTTCCTGGTTTAAAAGATGTCAGAACAATCATTCACTGTGCGTGTTCTTCATGGTTTTAGCCTGATGCACCAAAAGAAGAGAGCACCTTTTGTAGTTGTCGAGCTGTTCATTTAGTAGGGCGTTATCTCTACGCAGCTTAATGTTGTCCCCAAGATATAGGTCTCTGTCTTTGAGGGCGTTGTCTCTCTCGAGGTTCAGATACTGAACCGTCTGGGTGAAATTTGAATTGATCAGCTCTATCATAGCTTTAAGATTAATGTTGAGGGTCTGCAGAGACTTGATTTCACCTGCTGGATAATGAGGAAAACCAAAATCAGCAACACAGTAATTAATGAGGGTGGAATTGATTGTGTGTTATTATACTCTCTTGCTATTTTTCCATGAAGTCAGAGATGAATTTCTGCTCCTGTGATGTCATTTTTGGTACTCACTATTTGAGGTGACAATAGGAGGGGAAGGGATCGGAGGATTCGGACGTCGTGTCAGGAGGGCTGAGAAACTTTTCTCACAACTGGTCTATCAATTTTAAAAAAAAGAAGAGATATATTTGTTTATTTTTATTGACTAAAAGAGAATGACAAATATTTCAAAAGTTGCAAATACATTTGACTTATTTTGCAGCTGAAAGGATGTGCTGCACAGCCTTGGTTTATAACTTGTTACAACGATTATGAGCAAAAAACTGTACAGCTCTTGTATAATCGATGACCCTATTTATCATCTTACTTACCAACTTTTTTCTAAGCTCCTGCTCTGTGTTGCCGGACTCATTCTTCAGCTTTGTCATCTCTTTCTCCAGAGTAACTTTTTCAGCCGTGCGAGCCCCCAGCTGCGCCCCCAGCTCGGCTTTCTCCTTCCTCAGTTGTATGTTGTTCTCGCTCAGCCTGTTGTAGCCCAGCTCCAGCTCCTTCAGAGCAACAGTAACCAAGCGTCATCAGGATCTCTCAGTCTCAGACCTCTCAATACTCGCTTTTACTGTGAAATTTATAAATGAATGCCCTCTGTGATGATTATAACATTTAAAAGACATTGTAAATTATTGGTATAGACTCAAGCCCCCCAGCGACCCTGTTGGGAATACTTGGTCTAGAAAATGGATAGATGGATGGAAAAAAAAATACTATGTAACAGAAAATAAAGCCCTACAAACCGAAAATGTCTTTAATATTAACACTAGATAGAAGTGGACAAGTAACTGTACATTCCAACACAAATGTTTGTCCTGAGCTCATTCTTATCAAAGGTATGTAAGGAAAACCATTAAGTTGAGAATCTTTTTGATTAAAATAATACTCTTACCTTGACCCTCATCTCTTCTGCAGATTTTTCTGGCTGTCCATAGACGAGGAAAAGCACCAGGCTGACAATAATGAGTGACTGAATCAGGGAAGAGAAGAAGAAGATGATCCTCAAGTAGTAGCCGCAGCTCTTCCCTTTGGGTTTGTGCAGGGGCTCCCTCGCCTCCAGGCCAAACTTGGCCCGGGAGTAGCTGGAACTGTACATGGCTTGTGGAGGTGAAATGGTTGCAGGTAGAACCACACAAAGATTCAGTTCTGGTGTTATCTTGTCTGCACAGAGGATGCTGAGGCTCACGGGTAATTCAAGGTAAGATGTTGAAGGTCTGGTGAGATGTTTAGTCCTCTTTTTTTCCTTCAGATCTCTGCTCTAATGTGAGGATGGGGAAAGCTCCGGGGTAGAAAAGCCAGACATTAATGTACGCACACGACAACCTTAAGTTATGTTTGGTGGTCATGTTTATAAAGCGTGCTGGAGGCAGGCTTCCACACCGTCCGGGCCCTCCCCCTCCTCCCTGACTGACCTCACAGTACAGCCTCCAACTGCACCTCTGCTCACAAATTTTCCATCCTATTGTTTCGGACAAGAAGAGACAGCAATCAAAAAAACTTCTACAGACATTTTCTAATGACTAAAAATATATTTCCCAGTTATATTTGATTTTCCAAACAGATTTAGTTTGTTAAAACTTGTAAACTCTGACAAGCAACTGTCTGAGGAGTGACACTAAACCACTGGTACTACATCTTGTTTTGACTACTGAAATGGCTCATTTCCAAAGTAAATGTATCCGTTTCATGTGAGGTTGCTGTGTCAGTCATTTTATCACAAAGATGAGGTCTTGGAGCTTTGCTGGAATTAGATAAAGAAAAGAAAACACAGTTAAGGAAACAGGGATGCTGTTGAAACCCATTACTCTGAAAATGTATCAATGTAACTTTAGAGTAGATGTTGTATAATACAATCTATCAAAACTTTAAATTAGCTTGTATTAACTGTCTTCAAAAATTGCATGATAGCAGGGCTATGTATAAACGGGTCAAAAACATTCAGCTCTGTGAGAATGAAAATGATACCGGCTTCCAAATCGCTGTCAAACATCAAATGAGAACACAGACAGTTCTCTTTTAACTCTCAATCAGGTGCTTCAGAAAGAAGAGGATGCAACACATTTCTCAAAAATATTTTCCGTTTAAACATTCATAGTGATCTGGTCTATTATTTGACATGATGAACTTTTCACCACCCGTTTTAAACCCAAAAAAATCATCATTATTAGTAAATTATCTGAAAAGTACATGAACTGCTTTTTTTCTCCAAGCATGCATTAAAACGAGACGAATAGTGATTTATAGCTGCAACGGCTGGTTCTGTTTGCATGTGTTGCATGGACTGGTCTTGCAGAGAGCTCCTGTCTCAGTTAGGCTCAGCTAAGGCAATACTCCACCATAAAAGAAAATACTGGTTAGTTTTTAATGGATCGCAATAGAGGACATACGGCACGATCCCCAGAAATCATGGTAGATCTACCTGGTTATATTCCACTCATCTTTAAATGGGATGAATAAAGCAAACGGGAAACAGTAGAATCAGTGCCACATTTAAATATAGGAACCATAAAGTCTCGGTCGTAACTCCCTTGTGGAGGATGAACAATGTACAACATGATAAAAAGCGAAGCAAGAAATACTAAACAAATGCAGAAAAATTTCCACCATATCCTGTCCTAAGCAGACACGGAAAGGAGTCATAGCTGTGGGTGACTTGGTGAATGAAAACAATAGGGACCTGTCATTCTTCGGGGATGAGGGAATAACAAATTCTTTGCAGCCCAGACGCTCAAGTTCCCCCCTCTCCACTGTTATCAATGCAGATGACGTGAGGGACGGTCGGGTCTGCTGGGGAAGGGTGTGAAAGGCTAAAGGTCCATTCTGCTTGAGACTTTCCTGTTCTCCATTGTCTCCCTGATAACCTCTTTTAATTGGGAAAAAAACAGATTCATGCATTTGTGTGACGACGTGTCAAGATGGAGACGGATAAGTTTCCAACAAAAGCAGGAAACTTAATGACTCGATGACTGACACCTTTAATGATAATCGACGAGATGGGAAGTTAAAGCTTTCCCATTAAAGTCAATTTTGGGAAGAAGCTGAATAAGATGAACGTCGATATCTGAGGTAACAAATGCTTAACTCTGCTGTCATAGAAGAGGATTAAATTGGCTGATGGGATAATAAAAGTACAAAAGATGAGGTAGAGCAAACTACAGCAGATATACATTATCTAAATGTGAAGCTTTTAGTTTTAGGTATTGAAGATAGAAACCTACTCCTTAAAAACAGCTGGATCAAGCCAATGAGGGAAATTTGCTGCCATCTCCTGACCAAAAAGTTCAAAGCACAACAACAAAAAACAAAAGATATCCATACATAACCATGACAAATATGATTCAACATGCCTCTTTAATAACCCGAAAAAAAACTTTAAAAAAAGCTTGTCTGTACAAGAAGTTTCAAGTGCAATTATAATGGCAGCAAAGTTATGATCAATCTTCCACAGACACCAATAACAAGGAAAGACATTTTCATCAAGCCACATCGACACAACTGTACATTCTTTCATTATCTGAGGGATGAGACAAACAAGAAACAAATGTCCCCTTTTAAAAGAGAAAAAATAAGCAAACAGGCAATAAAGGTGGAAGTTACACACCGGAAAGAAAAGGCATCTCTAAAATAAGAAGATATCTTTGTGATACAGTACATTAGAAAATAGTGAATGACTTTCTTAAAAGGCCTGCTATATAAAAATCTCACAAGCATTATTTGTTTGATTTTTCTACTTTAAGACTTACAGGAAGGACAGTGCAGTCTATTATTCCAAAGGGGAAAAAAAGAATATGTGGGTAAGTTCCTCAATGCTTAGTACTTTAACATAAGCCTCTTCAATCTTCCTTTTTTTTTTCTAAGTTTCATTCACTGTGTCCACCAACGCAAAGGTATAAACCAGCATTTTACCCCTAACAACTGAATCATTTTATCACCTTAAGCTTGACACAATCAACGACTCATTCTAAAGAACCCAGCTCATTTCAGATAAACTGCAGTGTGTTGGTTTCAGAGGGTGTGTCCCGTTCCTACACCGTCGCCTCGGCGTCCTGGGGGTCCTCTCCTTCCAGCAGGCTGTAGGACGCGTGGCTCTGAAAGGGCCTCTGCAAAGGGTGAGCCAGCAGTTTGGCCATGCAGTTGTGCAGCTCGATGGCGGGTCCACTCAGGGACACCTCATAGTGATAGCACATGCCCTTTGAGTCCAGGTTACAGAAAGATGTGTAGTTATCCTGCAGGAAGGAGATCCAGTAGGCACAAAAGAGCCAAGTTAGAGATGAAAAGTTCTAATGTTTAACATCTGATCTGAAGTAAAGCAGTCAAGGTGTGAATTTAAGCTTCTTATGATTTCAGAAAATTCTCTAAATATTCTGACCTAACTTTGTACCTTCTGTAAACACAAACAGCCTGACAGATTCAGCATAACATAGATTTTTTAAAAAGCTTTGATATCCTATTGATAAGAATAAACTAAACAATCCTAACACACAGGATTGTTTAAATGATTAAATGTTCCTGTAAAGAACTGAAAATTAAACCAGGCAAACGCACAACTCCATCATCCCCACTCACCCTCCAGCTGTTCTCATCTCCTTGCTCCTCGACGCCGTTGTGTAAATACACCACATCAAAGAAGAAATAGGGAGATTGCAACATTTTCTGTAGCAAGACAGAAGAGCCAGGAAGACTCATTGAAACAAAACACCCAGAAATGAGGTTAACATCTAAATCTTGGTGCTATAACCATCTATCCATCCATTTCCTTTACCCAATTATTGTAATCCAGGGTCACCATTCAGCCCCAAATCAGTATCAGCTAACATAGAGATTCATCCGCAGTGTTGTACTCACACTAACAGCCTCAGAGAGGCTGAACTGTAGCGGCCCGGCATGGCGGCTGTAGATAAGCACAGTTCGCACCACATATGGAGGAGGGATGGTCTGAACATTCTCCATTAGTGGCAGCTCAATCTTCTGTAGACTACAAAGACAAAAAACTAATTAACACATCGGATTTCTATTACACACACAGTATGATTCATGCTTATTACACTTACATTACATTGAGAAGATCTTCCAGGTCTAATCATAGCAGTTAAGATTAAAATCAAATCTCAAGAGTTTACATTCAAATCAAAACGAAAACTCGATTCACATAAAGTTTTGAATAAAAGGATACTGAAGGACTCGCACACATTTGTCTCCAGGTCATACAGACAGCTGCACAGCTCCCTGGGATCAGACGTGAAGCCTGAAAGCTTAGAAGTGGATACACACATTTTACAGTAAATAAGGAAGCTTTGAAAACATAAAAGTAGATATATTATGATAAAAAAACACATATAAAATGGGACCTGGTTTGGCTCCTAAATAGACTTTGTATAATGTAAAAAAAGGAAGATAAAGATGACATTATCTCAACAAAGCTCAGTGAATCTGTCTCCAGTACTCACCCACAGAGCATCATCATTAACGACAACCAGAGCAAACTCGTGTCGTTTGTCGATTTTGTGTTTTGTTCTCACAAACATTTCAATCATCTTCTGGGATATGTTCAGAGCATTCGTTTTAGATCTAATTTAGAAATACAATCAAATTAGACAGCATAACAAATATGAATGAGAGTCAGTGGAAAATAAAGATAATTCCTCACTGTTACTTACCCATTAAAAGACTCCAGCTTTGAAAATGACATCTCTTCAGATAAATCCAAGCAGATAATCTGTCCAAAGAAATAAAATCCCCAAGCAGAAGTTAAACACGTCAGTCTTGGTTTTTGCTTGTGATCTGAATCAGAAGCTAAAATGTGGACCTACAACTTTCTCAGGACAGTTGACCCGGGGAACTCTGAGCTGGTACTCTGCTGGTGGAGGGACGGCGGTGGTCAGTGTGGGCTGCTGCTGCTGCTGCGTGGGCTTTGGCCTGTCTTTGGCAGATAAGGCGGTGGACAGTTGCACCGTGGCGCTGGACGCAGCCGCCACAGCTGAAGCAGCACCGGCGGCGGCAGCAGGAGCGGCGGCCTGGGCCGCGGCCACCGAGACTGTGGTGGTGGTGGAGCTCGGGGGACTGTCGCTGGTCGAGGCCTCGCCTTCGCCCTCCACGCGACTTCCCACGGCAGGCTGAGATAGGCCCTGGTTACCGTTTCCCCCGAGGCTGCCTGTGCTACTGCGCCGGTCCTCGGCACCTTCGGGGTTGGAGCGGGTTCGCGGCCGTAGCTCAACTGGACGCTCTTCTCCATCTGCTGGGCCTGGCTCTGGCGTCTCCATGGATACAAAAGATGCTGCGAAAGCAGGGCCGATGTGTTTGGTTTAATTGAATGGCAAATGTACCATAATAAATATCATAAACCCCATAAAGACAATCTGGACATTTATATAGTATAATCCCATTCAATCTTTTAATTAAAATATAAATAAAACATTTTTATTTTGTCCAAAATATATCCACTGAGTCCAGGGTCTACATAAGAACTTGGTCATAAAAGGCAAATGAAAATTAGATTGACTCATAATTATCTTTAATTAACTTTATTCTCATTGTGTTTTTAGATTAATAAAACTGGGCAAATTATCACAAATCTCTCACAAAAAAGATGCGATTCACTCTGTCAGGAGCGTGTTAAAGCTTCCGAAACTAAATAGCTAGGGGTGATCATTCTTTGATAGGCGTAATGTCCCCAGAAAGCCTGAATTGAACCCCGACTGGCTAAAAATATCTGTAGTGAAGAGACTGATGAAGATGAGACATGCTGGGTAACAGCGAAGTAGCTATTTTAGCTGTCAGTAGTTAGCTTTCACAAGAGCTACATCAAACCAGACAAACCGAGACACCTAAAGATGTTAAGTGTGAGTTGAAAGAGAAACTTACGTGGTTACCTAAAGAAATACGTCCAAGATATAAATGTCGCAAAGTCTCACTGAAAGTTGCAAAATTTTTAAACGACAAGCTAACATTTGTTTTGAACCGGTAACTTCCCTACCGGAAGTGACATACACCAAAACTACTGGAACAAATGGACCCATGGGTAATGGAGTTTATAGGTTGTAGCTACAAAGCAATCATAAGCTGACTCTTATCCATTAAAACAAATTTGAAAAGAGTTATTGTAAAAGGTTAATTGATTAATTTATAAGAAACATTAAACATTGAAATCGCATTGATTTCCAAAAAGATTTTCTTTTCACTCATACAACATGAATTATACTTGTTAGATATAATCTATATTATTTATAACCTACAGTTTAAATGAGGATATCAATAAATCATGAGCACACATTATGTTTACCTTTACATCACAGGGAAATGCTGTACTTTCTGCTCTTATCATTATTCCTGTTTTTGTTACAGGTATTTCTCAAGGGGAAGGTTCAGACTTTGAACAAAACAACAAAATGCTTTTAAAAATCTAATCAGTTGTTTTAGGCCTCTGGCATTGTATATTTAATGGTGTATAATTAAATAAAAATTCCTAAATTTGAAAAAATAAAACAAAAACTCATAATTGTCTTTTTCTTGCTTACAGAAGAGTATATAAGCTATTTTGAATCAGGCTGAATGTACAGTAGTAGTCACTTTATGTGAAACTTTTACGTCAATCTTATTTTTCTGAAATTGTCAACAATTTTTACAATGCCATATTAGGACTTCAAGAAAAGGATGTAAACACGTGTCTGTCATCTCTAATCGTAACTTTAAAAAATGTTTTAAATGGTAATGATTCAAATGTGCAAAATTCACATGAATACAGAAGAAATAAGATGGCAAAATCAGCCTGAAACACAAATATTTGTGGATGTTGGCTGGCCTAATTTTCCAGTTCATGCATTTTTACAATTAAGCCTCTAGATTTCCAGACAGGATGTTTGAGTTCACACTGCTGGTTGTGGTGTGTGTGGAAACTAACTGGACAAAACAGGAAAGGACACAACGTGAAGGGGAATGGGTGGAGATGAGTGTTTTCCACTTACTTCATTCATCGGGCTGAACAGTTTTAGGTGGACTGCTTCAGCAGCAGACTGTGTGACTACTGGACATTTTAACAGCATAAAAAATATATCTCCAGATTTTGTCAGATGTTTTGATACACCTCAAACTGAGTCTTTGCTGCAGCCGTAGAGAGCCAGAAGTATGGAGGTAAGTCAAGAATCATAAAATACGTGACAAGTATCTCTTTTTAAAAACAGAAGTCGGTTGCTTTCCTTTCAGCAAAGCTAATAAAATATATCATTGTAGAATGTCAGGTAAAATAAACACTTTCAGTTTCAATTTAAAGATAACTCCTCTCTGGAGAAAAATTCTAGTATAGATTTCTTAACTTCTTGGTTGACTTCTTGGAAAAGTGTGATTAATCAGCCGATGAGCAAAAGTTTGTTTAAATGTGGACTCACATGATGTACATGTACATTTTAAGTCCATGAAATTAATATGAGACACTGAACAGAAAATGTATGTGTGAGCACTGGTCTGGCAAAGTATCCATGGCATGTTATTATAGCCTCTGAAATTGATTAGGAATTCCTGAGTGTCATGGATTAGGAATTTTAAGTATGTTGTCAGCGCTGGTCTACATATGTTCACATCCAAGCTATGAAAACATGTTTGTGTGATTCTCATCTTTCTGGTGATTGTTTCTGCTCTTTACAATTTAATAAATCAACACTGTTCTTCTTTAATCTAAATCTTCAAGCTTTTTTCAAAATTCTTTGTTCAACTAATAACCAGTATGTCCACATATTTTTGCTGGGCAGGAAGTTGGATCTCAGGATGTTTTTGGTTTCCTCCTTTTCCGCTGCCTTAAACAATAGCTGCTAAACACAGTGATGTTTGGATCATGACACATTTTTTATACCAATTGTTCACATGTAGGATAAACCTATGTGCACTTCTCTGTGTTATATCACTGCACACAAACACTTGCAGAGAGATAAAGAATATGAAGTAACCTTTGGTTGAAATTTGGGGATAGAGTTTTATTACATTCCTAACACAGCTCCATGTTTTTCTATAGGACCAGAGGAGAAGTAGATGCGATAGCCTGAATGCTGGCTATGGATTTGACAAAGAGTTGCTGAACCCTGGAAGCCACATAAACTTTGATCCTGAGGGGTGTGATCCTCTAATCAACTATGAGCCCACACCAGCAGAGGTGGCTCAGTGTGAGGCTGAAGTGGGCACCCTGCTCAGCATCATCGCTGAACTGAACAAGAAGATGGGGAACCTGAAGGCTCCAAGGTGAGAGGTTAATGAAAACATTGATTTGCTGTGGTGGCGAGCTAAAGAATGTTAGGTAACTAGCATCACACAAAACCATGTATATTCTCCCTTTACGGCACAATTATTGATCCAGCTCCCCGTTTAACTCAATATAAACGCTCTCACAGTGAACCTGGAGACCTGAGCAGCATGAGAGCATCCGGTCCATCTAGACCTCTGGTTCCGGACCTTCTGTCACATCGCCTGGACAGAAGCAGCCAAGAGAGGAGCTCATCTTCTCCTGTCACATCTAAACCTCAAGGAACTGACTGGGGTTGGTATCAACAGCTGTGTTAGACTGGATTTGTGAGAAGTGTCATGTTGTGTACCTCTACTTTTATCCTCTAGGAGGCAGTGGCAGAGTGTGGACAAAACTGCAGGAAGTTTTATCGTCAGTGGAAGATTCCATCAGCTGTAGAAGGACCTGGGTTGCTCCCATCAGAGCCTCAGACCTGGACAAGCGTGATGAGCATATAAGAGCAGCTCAAGAAAATTGGACCAAAGCCACACAAGTATTTGAATCAGAAAGAAAAACTATTAGAAAAAGATGTATTTGCTGTTTTGGCTCAAAATTAAAGATAAACTAATGGAGGCTCATATCTAGAGCATTTTCCAAGACTAATCTCTAAAAAAATCATTAGAATTAGCACAAATCTCACATTATTAACTTCACTTCTTAGCTTTAATTGTTTGGTTTACATGATTCCTATCTGTATCTTTGGTAAATATAATTGACTGGTTGTAGATACTGGAGGAAATGGAGAGAGAGTTTGGAATTTCTTGTCCATTAAGCCTGGCAAATGACCAACACCCAGATGACACAATGGAGACTGAAAGACAGGAGTCGGGTCCCCGAAACATCTTCCAGAGTCACATGGAGAATCTGCAGAGATCTCAAAGCGCTGCTAGCTTGGTGGAAGAGGAGAAGAACAAGGTAGGAAAAGTCATTTTCTGTCATGAGTTAAGTAAGTGTAGTAAGAATGAAAAGTGTTGTTGTGATTTTAATTACGATGTTATTTGTTAACTGTGTGCTAATGTTATTAAAAGGAATACTGTAGCACTAAGCTCTTGCTTATCTAAAACAACAAAATCCTCTATATGAGACAGGCTATAATAAATTCAACTGTCCATTTCTGGTTCTTCAGCTGGTGTGTCTCCACAAGGCCTGGAAGTCCGGCGGTAACCCCCCACCTTACCGGCCCACCACCGGCGCTCAGAGTCCAGACTGGGCGTCTCCTCCATATCCTGGATCACCTTTAATCCTCAGAAGAACAAAAAGAGCCATAACACCTTTATCTGTTGGTGGGGAAGCGTCTCCAATGGGCTCCATTAACTCAGGAAGTCCATGTGCCAGCCCCATCAGCCAGGAGTCCGAGACTGAACGCTTACACAGGTGAGTCCATGAGGCACTTACCAGTGAGTGATCATTAGCTCAATCATTACCATGTGGGGTACTCAGATCACTGAAATGGAGTGTGATTTATGGTGATACAGGTTTTATGTATGTGTTGATTCATGTCAGAAATTTTATCAAGTTTGTTTTGTCTCCTGCTTTCAGTTTTTATATAATCAAAACTCTTTTAGGTTTGAAGCTTCATCCTTTTATCTCATTATCTCAGATACATTGAGAGGCTGAAGTCGAGGAACGAACGTCTGACTCTAGCTCTGGAGCGCAAGAAGGTTGAGTCGGAGCAGATCACTCAGACACTTACCAAACTGGAGGCCGACTGTTCGGCCCTTCAGATGGCTCTAAGATACTGGTAAACATTTCAAACGCCTGACACACCAGCACATTGACCTGTCTGCACACAGATGCATGCCCTGTGCCAGCGTATGTGCAATGGTCAGCATTTTAACGAGCCGGACCCTCTCACCAATGAGATCATTTTCTGTTTTCCCTGATGGCTGGCAGTGAGGAGAGCGAGGAGGCCTACAGTCAGCTACTGTCACTTTACGATGCCCAGAGACAGCAAAACATTAATCTGTGGACGGAGCCAGCAGGTGTTTGAACCCAAAGTTTTACCTCGGCCTACACCAACAGAGACACGACTACCTTTTATGCCACTGACACACACGCATCACACACAACTGGAGTCATATCATTTTTTCTCATCAGAGACAGTGGGTGACAGGCACCAGGGAGACAGTCCATCAGCTCAACTCAGAAAAATGGGGACTGAAGAGCTGTCTACCTCCTTCTCCTCAGCAGGAACTACAGAGGAGACACAAACACAGAGTCACACAGGACAGAGGTGACACCTCTTTCAGTCATCATCAGTGTATCGGACTGCAGAATTATGTGTTGAGGATGATACAAAATGCTGAAATACTTAAAGTTACCAGAGATCTGGGAGACCGGATAAATAATTGTTCCTGTTTGTGTCCTTGTAAAACTATAGGGAGCCTGAAACAAAGGGTCGGGAAGTTTTTCTCAGGGAACAAATTGAGCGCCTGAAGAGGGACCGAGCAGCCATTTGCCTTCGCAAGCCATACCCAGTAGTACAGGGTAAACCCAGTGCTGAAACCAATCAGCTTGCTGGGACAAAAGGGGCACCCACAACAAAAGATGGCAGCAAACCTCCCGAAACCAAGAGGGAGAAAGCCTCCCTGTTTTATGAACTGATCTCAGTAAGGGTAAGAGCTGTATGCCTGGGGTCAATGTCTGAGATTGAGATTCTAAAAAAACTTGAGTTCAAGTTGTTTTTATCAGCTTTTAAGGGAAAAAATGTACAACACTGCCCTTAGCTTCCAGCCCTACATAACAATGTGTAGAGTTTACAGAGATACTGCTTAGTGCTGACACATTTCTAATATCAGTTCACAGTAAAACAGAGCAAACTGAGGTAATTTCTTATCAGTTATTTGTAATTATCTACTTTGATCATTATTTGAATATTTGATCAAAATTTACCATTGACCAAAAAGACGTTTGTTTCCATTTTTCATTACATTAAAATAAATGCCTGTATGGATATTTGGTTATTTTTTGAATGGCCACTCCTGCACTGGTAGTCCAAGCAAGGACAAGTAACGTAAGTTAAGTTTTATCATGAATGGGCACAGATTAACTAGTCCCATTTAAGTTCTAGTACTGATCAACTGGATTGGCCACTCAAACGAATGCAGCATCTTGTAAACATGGCTGTGCCAACTGCCACCATCCCTGGATGGTAGCGGGCTCTAAGGCTTCAAGCTGCTAAGCCTGTAGATATTCACAGACACGGCTCTGGCCCTGCTAGCTGCCGCTAACATAGCTGGCTATGATGGTTAGGTGTGCATTTCTAAAATTGTTAAAAGCCAATGTGTATGTTCAACCATTCTGAAACTTCCATTTACAAGCAGACCCCTTTGTTACACACAAACACTGCATATAACAAGGTTGAATTCTTTGGAAATGCCTGCTTTTAATGCCTGCTCCTCAAGGTTTTAGACTTCTTTTGTGATAAAATCATAAAGAATATCACATTTGCAGTGAATAGTTTTGAATCTACAACACAGTAAATAAATCTGATCTAATCTCATACGGCACTGCAAACACACTACAACACGGCCGAGGCATCAATTCACATGGAATCACCAAAAACTATCTCCATGTAAAGTTAAAAATGTGGAAAGGGTGTAAAAACCAGTTGAACATCTGGCATAAAAGTTACTTATTTTATTTTTTGTTTAGGAGGAGATGTCAGATCTCCGAGCTCTAATCCGCCTGAAGGAGAAAGAACTGAGGTGTCTGGAATGGGGCTTGGTGAGCCAGAAGGCCCAGGAAGCAACAGGGGTTTTCATCCCAGAAAGTCTCCGAGAGGAGGTAGAAGATCAAAAGGGTGAACAACAGGTAGCTCAGACTCCTGCACCAGCGAGGCAGATTTTTTTTAACATGCAAATAATACAAAGTCAAGGTGAAACGGGCAAGATGGAACGGGGGGCTGGTCTACTGTGACAGGCCCAATTCAAATCTGGTTGTCCCATTTGGGAAATCACACATCTTCCAAAGCAGAATCCCTTCAGGCCAAAGAGGATATTTCGGTTCCACAAGGTCTTGTGCTGGTCTCTGCAGCACTACTTCCTGCCACACCGCACACCTCTGTCATTGTCGAATGACAAAGAACTGAACTGCTCCTTTAGGTCAACGGGGTGACTTTCAGTTGGTAATCCATTTTCACACCCTTTTGTGTTAAGGCTTACCATCCATTTGGTCATCCTTGGAACCAACACAATCCCTGACCTCCACAGAGTGCATCGTGTTAAGATATTGAAAGGAAACTACAACGCTGAGATTCTCTATGCATATATTTCTATGCTGACAAAGAGCATTGAAAGTCGAGACTGAAATTAATTTAAAGTAGAAACACTTTATTTATCCCAAATGGAAATTATTTAGTTTGTATAATTGTGTAGCAATCACATTATCATTGTTCATTTATTTAGTTTACCGTCCACTAGGATCTCTTCAGATAATAAAAATCCCCAGAGTCAAATCAGGATAATTTACACACACACAAAAATATTATTTTTATAAATTTATAAACCTTTTGGAAGAGTGTTTTTTCAGAGGTATGGGTGGAATCAAAGGGGACACGCACGGCTGTGATTGGTTGTTATGTCACTGACTCCTCTGATAGAACTGTTGGAAACATAGGAAGGCTATAGTTTCATAAACATTCCAACTTTTTATTAGTGTCAGTCCTTTTGAAGTATAATTCTGTAATCTGACAAACCACATTCCCTTCATGTGGGCTCCTACATGAGCTGAAAGCATGGCGGCATTCTGTCAAGGGTGCAGTTTCTCCATTTTGTCATGTATACACAGAACATAGTTCAACAGCAAAACCTTTAGGGAAGTCCCTAATTAAATCTTCCAGTGATCCGTTTTGATCCTGTGTGACATTTTCGAGTGCACACTGTTGCTTAATAGTGGAACAACTAAGAATAAAAAGACAACAATCATCACAGAGTTTGTTCTTACTTCTGTTGTTTTTATTTCTCCTTGAACATTGTATTTCAGAGGCTTCTTGAGAAAGCAGCCAAAGCTGCTTGTGAGGGGGACATTGCTAATATTTCAAACAGACCGATTCTGAAAGAGCTGCAGGTGGTCCTACAGAGGTGAGAACTTTAAACAGTAAAAATCACTGTCTGATTTTGTATGTATAATACATCAAAAACCAGACCCTGTTATCATAAAATGTTGAGTATTCAAAGGTCTGTGAAGTGACTGTTAGGTCATATATGTAGCCTCTGATCATTCCTAAATCAGGAGTAATTGTGGTATACTAGCACACTGAGTAACTTTGATTTCTTTGGAAAAAAGTTGCTCCTTGCATTCACAGTAGAGGTATTTCTGGTATTTGATTGGTTGCTTGGTAACACAGAAAGAAAAAAGAAGACTTTGGACATAAAGATGTTCTAGCTTTTTCTCTGCATTCAGTGCTTAAGCGATCATCCTCTTTCTGTTTTGACCTTGAATGATGAATACATGTTTTTTTTAAAACATCCCTGCTTTTGGCACAATTCATCACGTGTGCTCTGAACCCAAGGGCACTTTGGCAAATAGGATTCTTTTCATCCAGGTTATTGAATTTGTATGAGTAAACATCTTTAGAGACTTAACCAAAGTTAATAACCTTAAATGATGCTCTCTATACACATTTTCTTGTTTCAGAGAACAAGCTTTGAAGAAGAGACTAGCTTTGGTCCAAGACTCTCTGGGCACAGCTCTTTCAGACGGTGCCTCCTCCCACAGAAAGGACAATGGAGAGCAGATTGCTCGCCTCACACAAGCTCACAGGTGAATGTCACAGCAAAAGCATCTGAGACACTGTTTGGGCCAATGTAATCCCCTTCCTACAAGTTCTAAACTGGATTATCTGGATTCCCTTTTTCCAGCAAAGCCCTGAGTTCGTACAGACAGATCCGCAGGAAGTATCGGGAGCAGGTGTGGAGACTGGAGCAGAAGGTGGCTGCCATGATGGACAGTCAGAATAGCCAGGGTGGAGCAACAAAAGCTGCCGAGGAAGCAGTGGAGTGGAGGAGAGAAGAGACGGTTTTATGAGATACTATTTGTTCAGTTAAAGGAATAAGCAGTTCCTAGTTCCTATATCTGCTCTCTTACAAATCTGCCAATGTAGATTTTCCTCTAATATTTGTACACATTTGTCTGCCAATTAGTTGCATCAGTGGGCATAATCTTTGATTATCTTTGGCTCATAGACTGTGGGGTGGTGGAGTTTCAACAGTTTAAAGTTACTAAAAAAGAATCATTATCACTGTAAATCTTAACTTGTTGAACAGGACTAAAACGTCACAGAGGACATTCCTGGCTTTAGAGAAACAGCTGTGGTGCATTCAAGCATTTGCACAGATGACTTAAGCACAGGACTGTCGACTTCAGGACTGACCTGGAGGAGAATGCAAATGCTTATTTTCCCATAAAAGCCATTTCTACAAAGCATGTCGTGGGTGTCGTGACAAAGCTCAGAGAAAGGGGGATGGGGGCTGGAACAATGTCTGATGTGCACACCAATCGTACGGCAAGCCCATTTGTCTTCTTTGTAACTTCATATTCTCACATTCTCTGTTTTTCATGCTTGAAAGATAATTGAAAAGGTCAACCAAACCAAGTTGCAAGTTGAAGTACCTTTTAAGTATGCAAATAACAGATAGGAGACTCCTTTACTTAAGGCCTAATAATTAAAATTTTCCAAAGTGCTTTGATGAATTACTTAAAGTAAAACTATACATATGGGACCTGTTTTCAAACTTCTGTAGGAACGAAAAGAGTTGACCTTTAACACACAGGTCAGGAAAGCTTGGAAAGAGCTTTAAGTCAGATTTAAAGCTCCGCAGTGACCTGGAGACAAACTATGAAATGCTCTTCGCAATTTTAATGTAACCATGAAACACATTTTTTGCAGATCGATGTAATAAAAATAAATAATTTTTAACAGAAATGTTTCAGGCAGTAATAGATATTTTTTGTTAAAACTATAAAGTACAAATCATGGCTTAGATTACAATAGTTATTTTGTCTGAACTTGTTGAGAGTAGACTATCCAAACAATCAAAACTAAAACAGTTGATAAGCAAGCCAGATGACAGGGAATTCCCTGTTTTTACGGCCAAAATGACAATCTGTGTCCTATCTTTATTATCTGGTCTTCACCCCTCCATTCTTTGCTCTTCACCACTCACTCAGTCATTTTTTTCTGCCTTTACTCTCTGTTTTTCCGCCTCTTTCATCTCCATGCTCATCCCTCCCCCCCCCCCTCCAGTCGACCCTGTGCCCTGACCTTGCCGAGTTGGTCAGCTGCAGCTGTGACCGGTGGTCAGGAGGTTAAGGCAAAGGTTGAGTGTCACACCCATGGGGTCACAGTGAGGCTTTGCTGTTGTGTTAACGTGTGAATGGGGGGTTCAGACTGCCAGACGAGGTGGCGAGCCCCTGACGCCCTGACTGTTGCATGAGCTTGCCCTTTTGCGAGCACAGGTCAGCCCAGAGGCCTGTCCTCCTGCCCCTCCCATCCTTCTAGGTCACCATCTCTATTGTCGTAATAGCTGCCATTAGAGCACACGATACAAGTATCATTCTGTTTGCTGATGCAAGGCTCCATGTTAAAGTCCCAAGTTCATCAAAAGTTTGAAGATGACATGACTGTTGTAACCTCCGGGTGACTCTGAAGTCAAAGGCACAACAAGAGCAACAAAATGTTCCACTAACTGACAAATGCACCTTTATCTGACACAGCTCGAGGACTTAAGCTATTGTCAGTGTTTATGTTGAAAGCTTATCAAAATGTACCAATATAACTATCCTTAAACATCCTATTACAGTCCAGTACATAAGTATGATGAATAGAAATCATTAATAAATATAAAATATTTGAACCCACCAATCCTTCAGTACATTGCAAAATTATTTTGTAATTGTTTTTTCTTACTAAAAACATTCAGTTTACGCACTGCCCTTCAAATAAATCAAATTTTCTTACTATTCTATAATTCTACTTTTTAATTTTCCACTTCTGCATTCATCACACGATTACAGATATGAAATGTCTGAAAAGGTGACACTACAACATGATGAGTAACTGGCAGCTTTACAAAACAAATTGTTGCGTTTCTACATCATAAAAAGTACAAGCACCAGGCGGACAAGGACACTAGTTCTTGCAACAGATTCACGCGCACACATTATCCTTCAGATAAACCCTCTTTAAAATGGAACTCTCTTCTTGAACTTTATTGCACACCAAAGACAAAAAGATATCCTCCAATCCTGCTAATGAAATAGCTGCCGTGGAAATGTGCCATGAAACACGCCTTAATAATAGCTTGAAAAGTGCAATGGACAAAAGAGTGGGGATATAAAAGTCAAACAGCACATGAGATGCGAATGCTTCCAGAGCCACAAACAATCTCATCTTTATGTTGGTTCCATATTTCTGGACGGACCTCCACCCCCGCATGGAGTCTGTGTATGGTGGAGTTTCATAGTGCCTGGGAAAACCACTCGCACCATTATTAGACAACGGCAGCTGCTGTCAATCACTGTGGGGGTGGATTAAAGCACAGACACACACACACATACACACATATTAGGGAAGAGGGGGTGACCTATGGGTTTCAGGTCAACTCATTTACTCCCTGCATCCATCCCCTTATTTTAATAAGGGGATGGATGTTGTCCCTCTGTAAGCTGTATAAAGAGATCACAGGCTGCAACCTTTCTCTCCCAAAGCCATCAGCTCACCTGTCACAGCAACTCTATATCCCCTCTCATCCCTCCTGCTGTCTTTATCCCTTAGTGCGCTGCTCCGTGCCATGGGACACTGCTTCCCTGACCTGACACCTCTCCCCTTAGCTTTTTGACAAGAGTCGGCCCAAGGAGAGGTCAGCAGACTGGAAGAGGCACTTTTAGCGCCGAGAGACAAGAAAGAGTTTTGACCTCAACCAAATGACCAACCGAGTCGGCATTGTGCTCACACCCACTCAGATAATGACGGCAAACAGCCCAGGCCAACAGGGCACCTCACCACACACAGCAGAGGATAAAGAGTAAAACCATTTTTGCATGTAAGTCCTTGTAAGGTGATTTTCATGCTTATTGCACAATTGCTTGCCAACGTGTCAATTAGGAATGATGCTCTCTGCCTAAAATCCATTAGTTTGATGAACATTTAAAAAAGCCTAATCTTGTTTTCTAAACGATGTAGGACACTCTTGCTTATTTATTTAGTATCTATTTGTTAATCACAGATTGGACGAAGATCTGTCTAGGGTCAGCCAGGACATGCCCCCAGCCCTCTGAGTCCTTTGGAAAAAATTAAGAAAGTTTGAGTAACAGATGGAAGATTAGACATACTGATTCCTCTGTTACTATGTACAAATCCCAACAAGATTATAAAGGTTTAAGTTTGTGTCCAACTACTTCCATATAACCTCTGAATATTTTGCTGTGTGTGTGTTCTGAACCTCTGATAACTAACACTAAAAATATTCATTCTTATCAAATAAAGTACATATATAGGCAGTTAGTACCTAAATAATGAAACTGCTGAAATACAAATATTACCGACCCAATAAATGTAGAAATGATGTACATGAATACATTAACAAATATTTCTAGAACTAAAAGATGCCTGACTGTTGTATCATATGAATATTACATGTATTTTATAGTTTCTATATCACTGAGTGTGTAATAAGCGACATGCTGTGACAATCTGTGGATTTTTAGATCATAGTCTCATCAGTTTAGCTTTTTTCTGTTGCTTCCTTTTTAAAAGTCCTGTCACATCTGCATTATCTAAGTCACTATTATTCATCCAGGTTCTTCTTTGATTTCCGTCAGATCCTTTTGTTAAGTTCTACCGTCTATTTCTCTGGCTCAAGCCAAGTGCCCTCAATGCTCTCTTCTGTATTCTGTATTTATCTTTCGCCTACTTTCTGCTACGGCAGCACTTTTACTGCTTTCAGTATGTCAGCCCATACATCAGTCTTCCAAAACACATACTTGTGAAGCAAACAGGTCAGAAAAATAAAGGTGCAGGCGGTGACCCTACGCCATTGACATTTGTGGTTTAGGATAAAAGCTCTGTGAGAAAAACTACTTGCCTCACTGTGTATGTAATCATCTCAATCTGCTAAAGTATCTACTTCACTATAGTCTGGATTGAAAATCTGGGCAAGAAGTCCAGAGGGAATGAAAAACGAAAACAAAAATGGGTTATGTACAGATGTGACCTAAGTCAAACTTGACAAAGTGTAGAATATTGCAGTTTGATTCCTTTTAACTTGTCACTGTTATAGAGTATCTTTACATTGTTCTCAGGAGGTGAAAATGAATTCTTCACAACAATTAAACCTCAGATGACCGTTTGGGGCACAAATCCATAAATCCATTCATTTCCGATACCCTCTTAATCCAATTCAGAGTCACTGGGGGGGGGGGGGGGCAGTGACTCTGCCTGGAAGGCTCGACAGTTGTCGTCACAGAGCCACACAGGGACGTCAAGAAAAGCACGCACACTCACGCTCATTCCTTCTGCCAATTTAGAATGTGAATCATCCTCCGTTTTCCATGTTTCCCTTATTCTGTTCGGTGCTTCTGCAGCTGGAAACATATCTCAGCTGATACCGGATGACAAGCAGGATCTGCCCTGAAAGGGTCACCGGTCCACCGCAGGGTCAGCAGTCCATTCATCTGGAGAGGGGGTTAATCCTTTTCATTAGTCTGTTCTTCTTTTCAGCTAATAACACTTCTTTGAACTATTTCTGACTTTACAGACAGTCAGATACTGGACAGAAAGGAATTGGAAAAAAACATGCAGCAAAATGGAGTAGTCATATTGAGTTATTGCAGTCCACAGTCAGAGCATAAAACCCATAAAAAACAGCCACTGCAGCTCTTCTTCACAGCAGCCTACTGTGGTGTCGTGTGAAAATAATTTGTCTTGAGAAAACTTGAAACCGACTCAGTTTAGTCTCATCGAATGACTTTGATTTGAGGACAGTTATAAATAAATAACAACATAATTGATACTGTGGCGAATCAAATAAATGAAACACTATGTGTCAGGTCTCTTTTATTAGAATAAAGAATACTACATAAATAATATGTAGTATTATGATTAAAAATTGAATGTGAATTGAAATCTCACATGTGTCAGAACTTCCCTGTGGTGATTTTGGCATAAGTCAGTCACCCTGCTGTTTGGAGGTCAGTAAGATAAACATACGGCCGATCACAACAACATGAAATGCAGCAGATCTAATGAGGTCACTCACCTAAGTTGACAGCAGTAGATTACAGCAATGAAGAGTTTAGAGAGGAAAGACAGCAGGAGGAGTGGCCTCATTTAATTCTGTTTAAGCGTTTGAGTAGTCTACCCTGAGCTGATTAGGTTAATTTTCTGTCTTCCTAAGGACCTTAGGTGACCCTCAGGCAATGTCTGGAGGGCAAAACCAGGGAGCAACAGATTGGATGCAGATTTACTTGAGACTGAAGGTGGTGATTAGGAGCATAATTAAATAGTTGTGGCGGAGTCATACTCGAAATTGTCAGACCTTTCTAACGATATAAGAACATGTGAAATCAAAGCTTCGCCTTTAAAACTGGTTATCTGCTCCTAAGCATCAACAACCTGTCAACACTTATCATTTTACCCCTAGGGATAAAAATTTGCAGATTTTTTTTTTGTCCAGTGATGTACTTGGAAGCATAAACAGTCATTTCCACTGTTAAAGTTCAAGCCATTAGTTGTTTTTTCCAAATGAAGTCGATAATATTTCCTAAAATGGCGTATGTTACTTTGAATGACTGAAAGCTATGAAGGTCACAGATGTAATTATTTTGATGTATTGTTCACGGCATTCCAATATGACATGATAACAAGGCCTAAAAGCAGCGCTGACCCCTGTGGCCTTACATGCACATCAAAGCAGCAGCACAATGTAGGTCACAAAGCTTTTGATTGATGTCACGGCGCTGCAATAAATCAGATCCGGACTTGAATATTCAAAGCTTAGCTTGGCGGTTAAGTGTCAACTGGGTCAGAAGGCCTGATACTGTTGAACTTTCAGTGATGGTAGGCAATGATAGATTAAATGCTAAGCTGTCACTAAATAGATCATTTCTTCCCATCGCATTAGGAACCACAGACACTGCTGAAGTTACTGTTCTACATCTGTGCCCTAAGTCCTTTAAACAGTAACTAACACAACACATGTAAAGAGGAAAGCCGTGGTGTTCTCATATGGTATCTTTAAAACATTTGGACCAACAAATCCAGGGCTAAACGGCTAAAAATGATTTAATAGGATTTTCTTTTTTGTTTGCTCCAACAGTTTGCCATCATCTGGGAATTTTCAAACTCATAGAAATACACATCTCTATCTAAAATAACATAGAATATCAATGCCATTTCTTATTTCTGTGAAATCAGTGAATTATCAATGCTTATTATTCTGGTCAGCTTGATATCAGCTGCATTCAATAACAGTCTCATGCGTACCATAGAGACAAAGTGGGAGGGCTCAGCCGGTGCTACTGTAAACACTTCAACTGACTGTGCAGCAAACAGTGAACACAACATATCTGATTTGAATGACAACAAAACACACCAACTGGGAAGTTTCCCACCACCTTCGGCGAGTCCTGGGAGGAGAAGAGGGCAAATATTGATTGGTCTCTGTGTGTTGCTGTACACCCTGGCAGATGTTTTTCCTTGGCCAGTTCCACTGCCTTGTTTATTTTAGATTGCTCTGTCATTCTCTGGAGGTCAAAGGCCTGAGAAGGGCAAGCGTTGTGAGGGGGAGAAAAGAGAGATGATTTTTCTTCTGGCCCCGGGGCCAAAGGGCAGTCAGGCTAATGAGGATGGAGCATAAAGTCATGTGCTCTTGGTTGTTCACCCTGAGTAATTCCTGAGTTAAAGTTTAACACCAATTTCCAAATTCCTTTGGTCATCAACTCATTTATATAACACATCACTAGGATAAAAATACTAAGAAGTTCTTCTGAAGTTCATCAGAGTTATCAAAAAAATACTGCTGGCTATAGAGGCTCTTCTTGTTGGATAGGTTAGTGTAAATGGAGCATGTGTAACAAGAATTCAATGTTAGCACCAAAGCATCAATGATTTCTGTGTATTTTATACATAATTTGGGATCTTCCTGTAAACAGACAAAAGTTATGCCGGTCGAGGAAGGAAACTTTCACTCATTTGTTGTCATGAAAGATAAAAAGAACAGTAACAGAAACATGGACCCAAAGCAATCAGGAGAATGAACGGCCAGGTTAGTGCTGGATAAGAAAACTGCTAATATCAGCTAATATCATCCCATCAACATGTGGGCTTCATAATTAGCTCTATGTGAGGACGAGAACGGTTTACTTTTTGGAGTCTTTCAGAAAAAAGTATCCGACAGTTCTTTAGCTCAAAAACAAGTTCTCTGGACTACAGGGAAAACCGGATCCTTTGGTCAAAATACTTTCCCAACACAGAACCAGCAGAACAGACCATCGTGTTTAAGTCGTGTGTTCAGGTGAGCTGGCCTGCTTGGAGGTGGCGGCTCTGGGCTCCTGACTGTGCGGAGAATGCACAGACTCCACCACAGTCGACTTCACACTGAGAGCAGCTGCATTCCTGACCCGCAGTTCAAAGAGCAAACACACGCAAACACTCACACAGACTCAGAGATATGTAAGGCGCACATGTTCTGCACTCACTCAGACGGGCACATGCACTCTAACCTCAGTCACTGAACCCGCAAACAAGTCGGGCCAACAGGAACACACGACAACAGGAGGCCATCTTGCCTCCCCTTCACCGCTGCATCATTTGTGTTTAAGCTGTGCATGCATGTACTTGTAATCACAGTTTTCACGTGACAGCGTAATGTTTGCTTGTAGCATTTTAGGCAGCAAGATAGTCCTATTTGCACTTTCCTATTTGCTACCTTTTGTTTACAGAACTTTGATTGAACTTTGGGAAGAGGAATCCATAAATAAAGCCCAAAATCTCTGCTTCTTTGTTGTCGTTTGGTTTCAAAAGTAAGCTCTGGAATGCCAAGAATGAATCAGAAAGCTGCTCACTCTACAGTGCCATCATTTTTGTAAATTATTAAGTGTATCAGTCTCTTTTCATGTTTATCCAATCAACCAAACAACTAGTCACTATAGTAGATTTTTCCAAAGGAATCAAACTTTGTAGTCCGCCACTTCGGTGACTTCATTTTTTTCCTTTTTTTTTTGTTCCTGTGGTGCAGACTCAAAATAAAATGTCATGAAATACATTTTATCTCTTGATAGATATAATATTGTTGCTAAAATCCTAAATGTGGGCACACACCAAGCAAATGTGTGTACTTTTTGCACAAAATAAAAATATTTATTTGATAGGTTTCAGTTATAAAGTAGTGAGGAACATTTTGCTTTCCTAAATGTTTTTCAAGTAAGCCCCTTCAGTGTGGTAGAGGCCTTTTATGTAACCCATTTGGGCCAGAAGCAAATACCTTTGTATGTTTTTCCTATTCGAATCTGATAAATTCAACTGTGCCACTGTGCTCAAGGCAAGAGATCAATGGTTACGTAATACAATATTGTTGAACAGATGGAAAGAGGCAATAATGTAAAAGAAAAAGTTCCCAAGTGAAGACTGATTACTCTTTCAGGACTTTAGACAGCTGTTTCCAAACCGTTTTTATTAGTGCATTTTACAGAGAAACTCAGGTAATAACGGCTTAACGACCTAAAACATGGAGAGCAAACCACACAAGCCTTGAATTTCTAAGATATTGATAGTCTAATTAAACATGGCACAATAATGCAAGCTTTCTTTATTTTTTCTCCTTCAAGGAAAAAGCACTTGAGGAGGCGGAGATGGGGAGTGTAGATGAGCTGGAAACAAGCATCAACACCTGCCACAATACACAATGTAGAGTAAACTAGTCTTTATAAGTCCTCCTCTATTTTCTCTAACTGTCTTTAAAGTCATTATCTTTATCAGATTTTTATTTCCTGTAGTATTGTGTTGAAAATTGAGAGTGTTGAGCATAAATGTAGGAAGACCTTTAGACTTACAAACCCACATAGTGCCCTTTAAGTGTGATCCACAGCCTGATCTATATAATAAGAGAGGCACAAAGGTCAGACCTCTGGTAACACACACACACACACTGGAGCTTAAAAGGAGAGCACTAATTCAACTTACAACAGCTTAGCATGGTCCCTGATAACCTCTTAACCAAACAAAAGACCTACCCATGCACAAAGAGTTCCGCTGTGATGGATGTGGGTTAAAGTTACCAAATGCTCACATTACAAAGCTGGAAAAACCTTCCTGACACAAAAAACAACAACAGAAAAAAAAAACGAACCCAGAAATCCTCTCCTTTTCTGCCAGCCTTTTAATCAGCTTCATACTCTTTGCCCTTTTGTATTTTGTACATCCTCCGGGTGAAAACAAGTTCTTTTGAAGACCACAGGGGCAGCATGTTTTGTCCATTCAGGGGGGAATTCCTGTAAAACCATGTGATGAGCAAACACTTTTTGGAGCATAGAAGCTCTTTAAACCAGGCATGCTTGGAAACAGCAGTGAATACTTCACTTTGTGTTTTTTTTCCCTGTATTTGGAGGCTGTTATTGGAAACCTTGGTTGGAGGCTCTGATTGTTTATTTTGTCCTCCTCTTTTCATGGAGACCTTCACATGACAAAGCTCTTGGTATGGCAGAGAGAGCAGGCCAGAAATTCCACAGGAGCTCTTCTGACTGCCAAGACGATGGATGGATAGATGAATCATGCAGGAAATTACAGATGGAATTGTGAGACGGGGGCAATATGTGTCTGTTACAGTGTTCTTGATCTTTAAGTTACAGGAAGGTTTTCCATTTGGCTCACTCCTACTGATTTATATACTTACAAAATAAGCAAATTCTCCTTAAAATGAATATATCTGTATTATAGTACATTTTTACAAGCATATCAAATGAAAACTTATCACTGATTTATTTTCTGACATTTTTGTCTAATGCAAGAATGTTACATAGTGACTTTTGCATGATTGGCTCCAGTCAACATTGAGTTCAAATTAGCAAATGATTCAGCCATAAAACGTTAGCTGTGCACAAACAATGGACCTGGAGGTGGGTTTAGTCCTAAAGCTTCACAGACACGCCTCTACACTTTTCACGTCAAGTCACCCCAGGTTGACTAAGGCGCCACAATGTGCTAAACTAGACATTAGTGGGTCACAGTTGTTGGAGTCTTTACCTCCTCTCGCTGACACTCTTAAAAAAACAATCAAACTGATGCTTCAGCTGATCAACGCAGTTTAAAATACAGATAATTAGTTTCGACACAACTTTTGTCTGTTTGTTTGATGAAGACATCTGTGGGATGTCTTTTAACAACTCACCAGGGGCCAAAAGAAATGAGCGTTTTCATCCGACTGCGGGAGTTTTCATTTGTTCCATGTTGAATGTGTTACTTGTATGATACTAATGCACTGACACGTTTAGTCGCCATACAGTCGGCTGTATTCAACAAACAAGAGAAATGTCTGCATTAAAAGGAATGAGGGGTTTGAGTGGAGTTCTTGCGTTTAGCACGGCACAGAGTTTCTTTTCACTATCTGAAGTCTTTTGCCTTGTAAAAATCAAAGCTCTTTTGAAATCCTCCGTGATCTTCACAAAGCGCCAACGCTCAATGAGGTGGGAGTGACACGGTATCTTGGTCTGACAACTTTGAGACTGTATCTACCCATAGTCTCCAATGGCATTGCATTCCTCATGCGAGTAGGCTAGTTCTTCATGAGAAGCAAAGTGGGTGCAAAATTCCATTAAAAATACCGCAAGTGCGTTTTGCCTCGTATCTCACCACATAGATTGCTGGTCTCAATCTAGCAAAACAAAGCATTACTATGTCCCCCCGCCGATCGCAGAGTGTGTTTGTAAAAACATGTAGTGCCACTTGATCCGTGGCATCCCTCGCACAGACCTGTGAGTGTGTGCGGCAGGTGTGGGAAGGAGCCAGCGGCGTCTCAAATAACCTTTTGACAAGTTGCTCAACAACAACAGGCGCTCTCTGATATTATTGGGTCAACAGAGTCGGAGGAGGTCTTTGGGATTAGAGCAGAGTGGAGGAGATGAGTGTGAGTGCCATGCGCTCAACCCCCCCCCCCCCCCCTCCTCCTCCTCCCTCCCCCCTTCCTCTTTGTCTTATGGCAGTTTTGAGGTTAACTCCCCCGTTCTCCCAGCCTGGCCCGGGGTCAGAGGGGGGAAACAGGCAACCAGTCAGGCAGCCCGGCATTCTTTCTGTGTGCATGTGTGTGTGTTTGTGTGTGGCTGCGGCCCACTCTGTGCTCTCTGACTCCACTGGCCTTATAAGGCATCCAGTGCCATGGCAACAGCAGGGCTTGAATAGCAGTGTCAAATCCCTCGGCACACAGACACACGCTCACTCTCCCTAAAGGAGGGAGCGAAGCAGAGAAAGAGGAGGCTATCTCCGAGCTATGCTCCACTGCTGCTCCTGGCTTTCACCAAAGGCTCTGTGACTGTGTTTTTCCGGTGCTTGTTTGCCTAATTTATTCCTGCCCAGGCCGGCCGAGTGAAAAGACGAAAGAAGGACGAGCGGAATAGTAAAGAGAGCAACAGTGCGCCCTGACTTACTGACGGGGACCGTGGAGGGGTTCTGGCCTCTGGCTGTAACGGCGCGATGGACAGGCTCTGACAAATCAAGAAATGGAAAATAGAGGCTGACTTTGGGAGGCTCGGGAAGAGGAGAGGCAACTGTGACGAAACAGATTTCTCAACTCTGCTTTTGTTTTGGGCTGTTCTTTTTTTTTTTCTCTCTCTCTGACATTTGATCCTCTGACCCCACCAGCTCTGGAAGAGTTGGAGGGAGCACAGAAAAACAGATTGCCATCACAGAGGACAGAGCAGAAGGACTTCTTTGGTGAACTTTACTGCTGAGATCTATATTCAAAGAGAGAAAGAAGAGCTTAAACCTAAATATTGTAGTGCACAGGTCAATCAGTATTTCGAGTGCAGAATATGTTTGGGTTTTTTTTTTGTTGCCATCATCTCTGCATTTATAGAAGCCTCGACAAGTCAAGAGTGAGTCTGGACTAGAACAGCCTCAGATCAGCAGATAGCACATCAGCAAAGCAAGAACTGGTTGGACTAGTTTATAAGTTAGAGCGAGGGCAGGGCAGTTTAACCCTGCCTGAAGGAGAGCTGTTTTATTTTCCTCTCGTCTGCCTAGTCGGAGAAAGTTGTGCCTCTCAAGAGAGACTCTATTTTGTCCCTTTTCAACATGCTATGGGATAGGTGAGGCTTTTTTCCCTCCTTCATAGGGGAATAGGAAGAAAGAAAGTGAGAGGAAGGGAGAAAGAGAGACAGAGTCAAAGTGTAATTTATTGTTTCCTGTGAAAAGAGCAGGGCTGCACCCTTTTCTCTTGCCTGAACTCTGAACCACTCAATGTGCGGCTGAAGTTTTCTCAGAGCTTGGGAGTCATTGATCAGAGGTCAGGGCGGAAAAAAGAGGGGCGAAACGAGAACAGAGGGAGCAGCGTTATTAACGAAGAGGAGAAAACAGCAGTGGAAGGACCTTCAGGTCAGCTTAGCCAGACGGTGAAGGGGAGAAAGGTCAACACAGACAAGTCAGGGACTAATTTCCATCTGCTTTGAAAGCCTTTTTGGACAACAGCTGCCTTTAATTCAGTGTTGGGTTTTTTTTAGTCTGGAAATAGTTTTTATACTTTGCGGGGGACCGTGAAGGCGGTGGGACAAGGTCGGTCTGTGTATGATCCACTCACAGGGCAGTGTGTTCCAGAGAATATGGCCATGGTGAGCGGGGGATGGGGCAACTCTAACGGGGAAACTAATGGACTCGGGGATAAGGTTTACCTGAGAAGGGAAGAAGAGGACAGGTCGCCCCAAGCTGGGAGCAGCGATGTGGACGTCGGGGATGAGGACAAGGCCTGCGTAGTGGACTGTGTGGTGTGCGGGGATAAGTCCAGCGGCAAGCACTACGGCGTGTTCACCTGCGAGGGCTGCAAGAGCTTCTTTAAGAGGAGCATCAGGAGAAACCTCAGCTACTCCTGCAGGTAGGGGCTGCTGGGAAACTGATTTCTCAATGCTCTTTTTTAAATATGGAATTACGCTGCACATACATCTTAGTTTTCTTCATGTTTTGATTGAATCAAAGACACATAATTACTACGAACATGGCACTCAGAAATAACTGTTCAACTTTGCACTCACTGGTGCCTGAGCTTGTTCTAGTACAAGACAAAACTAAGTTTGGTTTAAAAAACTTCTAGTAATGATCATGAAATACAATAATAAGGGCAAAAGTGATTTTTTTTATGAGCTATCATAAACATTGGCGTTTACATTGAAAACAACATATAATTCTATTCATCCCAGATGAAGGATATCTTTCAGCCTTCAACAAACAGCCCTCAGAAAGAAATAAGGAAAAAAAAAAGGAAAAGAGAAAAAAATTAAGCCCTGAAGGCTTGTCATGTGAGGATGGATTGCCTCAGAAGGTCAACATTCCCATTATTCTTCACTGCAGGAACATAATGTTGCAGCTCAGCTCTCCTCTCTCACATACTCCTCTCAGGGCTGCTGCATATAGTTGTTTCTTCCACATATGAATGCATTCACTTTTAGTTGAAGGTTTTTTGTTTTGTCAGTTTTTCACATCGAAGGCTGAAAAGGGCCCTCCGTAAAACGTTGGCTGGGCTCAGCCTGCTGTAAAAAGCAACACAAGGGTGTGTAACACAGATGATTTACAAAGGTCACTATCTCAATAGCCTTTCAGCCACACAGTTCAGTCATCACAGGGGAGAGAAAAGGGGAAAGAGAGAGGGGCTGACGTGTAAACTTTCAATTCATTTTGGATTGTATCACAGATGAAGGATATCTTTTATTCTTTCCATTCTTTTTTATATATATATTCTATGTATTCTTTTTATAAATACATATATATACATACATTCTGTTTTGTGTGTGTGTGGGGGGGGGGGGTTGGTCCTTGCCATTAAGTTTTCTTTCCTTTATGTAGATCAAACCGAGAATGCCAAATCGACCAGCATCACCGTAACCAGTGCCAATACTGTCGTCTGAAGAAATGTTTCCGTGTTGGGATGCGCAAAGAAGGTATCAGAGCTTCACATTTTTTTATGTTAAGGTCATTATTTTGGGTTTTATTGGCTTCACTGGCTTTATTGGCTTGTGGTTTAATTCTAAATTAACCAGGTAAACTCCAAAAAGCCAGTAAGAACGTGAGCGTGGTCAAGCCTTCTGCCGCAGATCAGACAGATATATAAATCAGGAGTTGGTGGAGAAAGGAACAAAGTTAACCTTTTATTAATAATACACAGGTGGTCAGAAATACTACAACAAACTATTTTCGCAAATGTTAAGTGACCGACTTATCGTATCAGAATGTGAGGTTATGGATGGGATGCTTAAACTCCATACAAATAATCCCAAATTGAAGTAAAAGAAGAAATATTCCAGTGTGCGATTATCCAAATGGAAGTATGAATAGAGGACTTTCCTTGATATTATCTATGCAGCAATATCAAAGCAATACTAATCAAGAACTGGGATTCACGTAATTTTTGTGTTTGCGTTTTTTAAATATTTTCTTCACTTTGTTTTGATTACAGCTTTTTTAATATATAACAAGACAACATTATGTCTGAATTTCAAGAATTTATTTAAGTTACAAGTGTCACAAATATACAATTGAGTAAACTCCTTTACTGTGATTCAAATAACCCATCAGTTAAAAGACTGGGTAATCTTTAGAAAACGCACACAAATGCATAAATATAAGAAGTTGGTAACGGCAGCAGAAAACACAAAACCTGACCTTTGCTTGGAATTCGGTCACAGTGTTTATACTGTCAACCATTCACTCTGCTGCTCTACACCCTGCAGCTACAGAGAGGAGCTTTAGGCCGAACGAGGGAAACCATGTTCAAGCCTCAGGAAAAAACGAGCAAGTCAAATGTTCCATTTCATCGAGAGAACTGCAAAACAGTGTGTGTCATTGTCTGCGTGACCACTGACTCCAGTGTACTGGGGCACAGTCATGTTTATAGTCTCCGAACGGGGGCTCCCACTGTAACTGCTTGTTACCTATGGTATCAGCCGTTTAAGTTGGCCTCACATTAAAGTCACTTGACAAAAACTCAGCTGTTCCAGTGTAATTTAAGCCCACATGTATTTCGGCTCGAGTCAGTCGGATATCAGGCGCTCTGCCATACATAGTGTGCGTGGAGACGGCAGCAGGCCAGGGGCCACGTTAGGGCCAGTTATTAATGAAACCTGCTGACCAAGGTCGTGTCGCAGCACTGTTTCCATATTACCTGGAAACGTCTGTTTCACCTTTAACCCAGTCAGAGACGCAGCCACTCAGACCGCTCCAAGTCAGATTCTGGCACTGGGGGTGAAATTTAAAACACCAGCTTAGTGCGGGGAAGGACAGCTTAACCTGAGGAAGGAGTTCACTTTGTGACGCCGGTATAAGATTTTCAATTTCGTGATTTACTTGAAGAAACCTTACTTTTCAGAAAGAAGCAAATACATTTTTTATTTTCTCTTATTCAATGAAAATAATGGTCATAGAATGTATTGTCCCTACCTATGCCTTGAAGAAAAGAGTGAGGAGGTCATTGCCTTTTTTTCAAGCAGAGGGGAAGGGTCAAAGAAATCCTTGCTAATGCTTAACAGTGTCTTCTATTTTTCTACTCTCATCCGTCCATTCTAAAACCAATTTTCATGCAATTCATTCTGATCTAAACAACAATTCCTCTTCTTGACCATGGTTACAATGTGAATATTATCTGACCTAAATACTCCAAACATGTGCTTAGTGAGACAATCGAGGATTTGAGTTACATTCAATACTGAGCTGTAGGCATTACATCGTGTAAGATGAGCTAAGATGAAAATCACAGCTACGATACAGAAGCAGTTTAATTTCATGGCTCAGTATTCTGGCTTTCTCAGTATGTATCAGCGTTATTAACTCATCTTAGATCAGATAGAGGCCAAAGTGAAGAATTTATAAGAAATAAGAAATAAATCATTGACGTTTGAACCAAAAAATAATAATAAAGTCACATTTGTTTGAACTTCCTGGTTTTTCTAACAGCTTAAACCCACAGAAGGACCTCACTAATGACAAACATATTCTCTATGGATCAGCTTCCAACTTTCTTGTTTAGCAGTTCAGTTCAACTTTGAGCGATGAAACCAAGTCATGGACCATTTTTCTTACTTACGTGTTCAGCCATTTTTAGATCTGGACTGTTTACTGAAGAAATAACCCCTTTGATCTGTGGAAAGAGAAATGATCACCCTGAAAAATGACTTCAACCTTATCTAACCTACTTTAGACTAAGGAAACAGCAAAAGCAGCCGACATTTGAGCCTCTGTCTGTGCATTTACTGTTAATGTCTTTTAGCTTAAATCAACCTGATATATTCAACTACTGAAATAATGTGCCCATTTTCTTTAATCAGTCATTATCATGGGTATAATTGGAGATTGATTACTCATCACTGGCATCCAATCATTGGCAGTCAATGAAAACACATTTAGTGATCCAAATGTAAGAAAAAATAATAGAGTTAACGGACGATTGACCAAATAGGCGTCATTCTTAAAGAGACATCCAACAAGCTGCAAATGACCATTTCGGACATTAAACGCACGTCTGAAGAGTGCGAGAAATCTAAAGATTTAACAACTTTTAAAAGTCCAGATGTTTTTTTTAGTCTCTATATCTGAGTTATTCTGTTGCTTGTCTCCCTGCAGCTGTCCAGCGTGGGCGCATTCCTCCGTCTCACTCAGGTATAAGTCCAAACTCCCTGTCTGGAGGGCTTGGAGTCCCAGGCCAGGGTCACCTTGGAGCGGATTACTTCAACGGGCAGCCGGTGTCGGAGCTCATCTCCCAGCTTCTCCGGGCCGAGCCGTACCCCAGCAACCGCTACGGCACCCCCTACGGCCAGGCACAGATGCAGGCATCTGCGAGCGGGGCCTCCGTCATGGGCATCGACAGCATCTGCGAGCTGGCTGCTCGCCTCCTCTTCAGCACCATCGAGTGGGCCAGAAACATCCCATACTTCCCAGAACTCCCAGTGTCGGAGCAGGTCGGTGTAAACACTTGTTAGAAAGTTTTACATATGCTACTGCTCAGAGCTTTTGAGTCACCCTTAACTTATTTATTCTTCTCTTAGAGATCCTTATACAGCCAGCTGTTGGTCCAAAATAAATCTAAGTATCCTATATGAGTGAAACACCAAGACTTTATGTACTGTATGTATATGTATACATATATATTTTTTTCTTATTCCTGTTCAATTTAGTTGCATATAGACCTAAATTGTGGACCTAAACCCACAAATTCCACGATATGTTTAAGAAAACATTATATAATAATTTTTAAAAAACTACAGAGCATTTATTTAGAAGCTTTAATTTGTATCTGCTGAGTAAATGGAACACCTCAAGGCTCTTTGGGAATGAGTCAATAAATGGTCATCAGTCACACCTACCTACCTCTTTATGGACTCTGTCAAGGATCAAGTTAGTGACCCTCTTATTTTTCCAACTGCCAGGTGGCGCTGCTGAGGCTCAGCTGGAGTGAACTCTTCATCCTGAACGCAGCCCAGTCTGCCCTGCCTCTGCACATGGCTCCTCTGCTGGCTGCGGCCGGGTTTCACTCGTCTCCCATGTCGGCTGAGCGCGTGGTGTCTTTCATGGACCAGGTCCGGGTTTTCCAGGACCAGGTGGACAAGCTGAACAGGCTGCAGGTGGACTCAGCCGAGTACAGCTGCCTCAAAGCCATCGCACTCTTTTCCCCCGGTAAGTTCGGTAGATGCCGACATATTCACTCTGACCTTGCTCCAGGGTTCCCATATAAAAACCGCCTGTTTGTGGTTTTTAAGAAGTGTCAGTTTCACAGAAAAATAAAACTCAACATAGACCTGTTATCTTTGATTTCAGTCAGGACAAGAAGATAATGGTTTTGAGAAGATAACCAGCACTTAATTTCCACTAAATATTAAATCTATGCATTGAGAATTGAATTAAAGGAATTATTAGCTCTTTAGGAAATGGTAATACATAAAAACATAATGTGATTGGATGAATATTGCTTATGGATGTAGACTATTTTAGACACAAAAGTAATCGAAAATAGAAGTCAAATTAGTTGTTTGTAGAAGATTGATAAAGCACAGTCAACAGAACAATCAGATGATACATCCTCTGGTATTTCCTTTCCAGATGCTTGTGGTCTGACAGATCCAGCCCACGTAGAGGCCCTGCAGGAGAAGGCCCAAGTCGCCCTGACCGAGTACGAGCGGTTGCAGTATCCCAACCAGCCTCAGCGCTTTGGACGCTTACTGCTGCGCCTCCCTGCCCTGCGCGCCGTGCCAGCCAACCTCATCTCCCAGCTCTTTTTCATGAGACTGGTGGGAAAGACGCCCATCGAAACGCTGATCCGAGACATGCAGCTATCAGGGAGCTCCATCAGCTGGCCCTACGCTCCAGGACAGTGAACCCCTGCGTGGATCCAGAGAGGGAGAGAGTGAGATCAGATCTGAGGAACCTGAGCTAACACAGATTTATTGGGAAAAAGAAAAACAGAGCGAATATCATGAAGACTGTGATTTCAGGAGGCTAAGATCCCTTTGGGGGTTAGATGTTCCCTATTTTTTTCTTTAAAGTTTTGATGAAACAACATCAAAGCTGCTTTCAGGGGAACACGGGGTCTGAACGTCTTTATGAATAGATACGCTTGCAGCACTTGTCAGGTTTGCTCTAACCTCTGTCTGATCTCTCTTTATCGTTCTCTGTGTGAACAGGGCTTTTGTTAGAATGCAGAAGCTCACATGAGGTCATGTGCCTCTACTACCTCCTCCCATTTGACCCCTAATGTGACTCAATTTGAACCCAGGCTACGTGTGTGTGTATGTCCCCTTGCTTTGTTGTGTAGTCAATAGGAAGCCATCGCAGCCATGGCCACTTTCACCAGCAGAGCTTTCCGTGAAGTGAGCTGGACCACGACGCACAATAATCTGTGTGTGCTTTGTATTTTACGGAGTCAGCTATATGCTGAATGAACAGACTTTATCATCGAACATTTGTGAAGACGGCAAAGCCTCACCTCGTACGGCATAAAAAAATAGCATGCATGATGATTTGTGTTTTCCTCTACAATTAATCAACAAACAAACAAACACGCGTACAAAACTTGAAACTTTTGGGGAACTATACTCACCAAGTCTCCAAATCCTAAGCTATACCGGTTTTAAGACACAATGCTGCAGAAGTTGCAACCATGCAGCAATAACCTGAATGTACTCAAACACACCCTGGTAGTTAAGGCAGTCACATCCCTGTCTAACATTATTACCTCATGTTTTCTACACCACAGACAGAGATTGTACAGTGAACTATTCATGTATTAAACTTAATCATAAAGGGATCAAAAAAGGCATCACTATCACAAACTGAACAGCAGCATGTTTCTGCTGAATGTTCATCTGTCCACCAGACTTGAGCTAAAATGTGTTTAAAATCCTTTTAAAATGTAAAGTTTCTTGTAAGATTGGTTGTTTTTGTTCAGTCAGTCTTGCTTTTTAATAATCTATTCTGCCTGGACATAGTCTCCTTTGTGTTTCTAAGAGTTTCTTTTGTTTCCTTTCAAAATTTTAATCCCCTTCTAAAAGGCGAATGGATGAAAGCAATTTTCATAACATTAACGTGATTTATCTTATCGAGGGACCCTGGTGTTGAGGTGTAAAGACAAAGGTGTTTCTTGTGAGGAGAGCAAAGGTACTCAAAAGTTCAAGAGTGGGAGTGCCATGGTGTGCAGCTCAGTTTAAACGAGTATCTGAAAAACTGATGAGAAGGTGGTTAGGATGTTTTTGGTATTAATTTTTGTATTATTGTTATTTCACTAAAAGAAACAAGATCCCCAATGCTGTTAAACAACTTTGTCACTTTGTGATTGTTTGTTGTATTTTAAATGATTTGACTGTGTAGCTTCACATTTAAAAGATTGTGTTTCTATGAACATGCCAAAACAAAACAAAAAAAAAAAACTACAGAAAAAATATTTGTCTGGGTGTCTCTCTTTATTTTCTGATCCTTGGTGGTGCACACTTTGTACATATTTGTGTCTGAGGATGAATTGTTGTTGGTTCGCTGGTTGCAAGAAACTTGCCATCAGAGTGTGAGGCATCAGAAAATGTAACAGGTTTATTTCTTTGTCTTTCACCCATCTATTGATGAATTACTAAGGCCCTACTGAGTACAGATTACCGATTAACATTATTGTAAGATTATGAACAATATACTAGTGTGACATTGAAATGAAGTAAGATTGAGGCAGCCACCTTGTTATTTGTGCTAAACAAGTAACAAATTGTAAGAAAGCCTTAAAAAAATATACCAATATAGCTGTAAAATGATTTAATAATACATTGATATAGCCATTAATACATCCAGCATTGCTGTTAAATAATGAGCTATAATTAATATAGCTATTATTGTTGCAAAAAGAATGCCTACATCAATGGGTCATCTTATTATCCCACCAAACAAAAACCTCACTCATGCCGTTTTTTGGCATGAAATGACAAAACAAACATTGATGGCCAATGGTTTACGGGCCAAGGAAAAACAACCTGAATCGTTATTAGTTGCAGATAGCGTATGCAACATACGGAGCAAATCCTGAACAGAGCAATTTCACCAGCAGGCAGCAGCAGGGGCACTGGTCACTGATCTGGTGGGATTTTTTTCATTTTTAGTAGACGGTGTGGACCTGAGTGGTCCTGCGATGGACTAGCAACCTCCAGGGTGTACTTGCCCGTTGTCATCTGGGATAGGCTCCAGCCGCCCTGCCACCCCGTTGGGAAGAAGTGAAATAGAAAATAGATGCATGGATGCAGGGAGCTTTTTTAGCCTCGCTGCACCCCCTGCTGGACACTCACTGTAAACACAGATTTCTCCAAATCAACAAAAAAAACTAAATGCTGCCATTCTTTTGAGAATTAGAAATGTTTATTATGAACTCATTTTCATTTTTTTAGACGACATAATTCATGAAGGTGGACAGTTACAAAAAAATGTCTTTTTTATAATAGCATAAACGAAAATAAATTCTTATAAAAAATAAATGGCTCGATAATGGTTTGTAAAATGACAACAATGCTCGTCGTAAAAATACAAATGCATGACAAATCACGTGTGTCTAAGCAATTTCAATATTTACAGGATATCTTTCATCTTATGTGTGAAATTAATTATTTCAACATTATGACAGATTTCACCATAAAAACGTGCTGTGAGGAGTGTGCATGAAACAGAATATAAAAACAGTGGTTAATTGAACTAGTTTGCATAGCTTATGTAGATTTTGGACAAACACTGAATAAAAAAGAAGTAAATCACTAAAGTATTCTTTATGTACAATAAAACAGTATAAGGACTGACTTGTGAGTTTGTTCCTGGGATTTAGTAGAGTTTAAGCTTGAATCACTGAGTATGTACAACACATTGCGGGCAAAGCTTGTGTCTTTTTGGTCTCATCAAATCTCTAATAATCAGAAGAAAAAAAATCTAATGGGTAAGCCATCCCAGTGGCAGTTTACTGATGGTTAACGTAGTTACAAACACTGATGCTGATGTGAAAAAAAGCTTAACCACAGAATACAGAAAGATGAGGTCCCACGAAAACTGCATATTTGCTCAACAATCGCCGCAACCTTTTTCACCTGTTACTACTTCCCCAAAAAGAATGCCCCTCCTCTTACCTGTGGAGACTAAACAAAGTAACTCTGCAAATATGCAGAGCAAAACCTCAAAGAGAACTTATCAGAGGACCAAAGATCAAACACTGAGCTTATTCTTCAGAGAAACTGGGCTGTTTCAAACCTAAAGACTGGTTTTATTTTTGCCTCCACAGAAGTAGGGACTGATCAGAAAATGAAAGAAAACATAATACAAGTCATTATTTCGAAGCAGGCATGTTTTCTGTGTGTGTTTTTACGTGTGCCATCTGTATGTGTCCATTAGCATGCTGTAACTTTGGTCTCAATACATGGGTTTCTGCAGTATGGTGGAGAAAGTCTTGGCACATATCTGTGAGCAGGGTCGGGACAGAGTGGATCCTTCAGTGGTTCTTGTCGTAGTCCTTCACCATGCCTTTGATGTGGAACAGTTTGCGTCGCAGCCTGCGACAATCCTTCTTCTTTGTCTGGTAATCTGGAGTCTGTAGGGCACAAACAGCACAGGGAAGGCGTCGGAAAATGTTAGCTTCTAAACACTGAGACAAGACAGCGTGTAATTCGTGTCAGAGTTATCAGAACACAACACAAGTTTTCGGAAGGTTTTGGAAAATTTTTTGGAGGGTTAATCATTGCAGACTTCCATCAACTGTGACATTATGCTGCCTTCATGTATCACCAGAGAATATGTCTCTTTTTTAGCTCAGTGGTAAACGGTTGAAGGCCATAACACTTTAAAAGAGACAAATAAATCCCTGTGTGAGGCCGCACATAACAGCCATCCACATAAAGTAGTCACGCTGAAGAGGCCACAAAGTGCCATTAAAGCCCACAAAAATGTGAGGCAACTGTACAGCTGAACAATGTGGTGCAGGGCTGGAAACCAAAGTCATGAACTCCAGGGTTTCTGCTCCTGACCCGCCCCAGGGCTGCTACAGGCTCGGGAATACCTTAAAAGTCTGCCACTGAGAATAAAAAAACAAACATGTTTTCTCACCTGCTTCAGATCCTTCAGCTGGTTGTATTCCTCTGCAACCGACTGACAGAATGAAAAAAGCACATGATTATGATAGTTAGGCAGTCCCATAAAATCTGAATGTTAAAGTGTCCCTGTTTTTCTTTTTCCATGTACAGCATCTCTTAAAGATCAAATATGAAATAAAAATAGCTAAATCTATCTTGTGTAGGAAGTATTTATGCCTTTATGGACTCTGCCAAGTACCAAAATAAGACTAAAAAACCTCACACATCCCAGAAACACCCTAACCGGATCAAAGACAATCATTATTACTTCACATATGCTAAATAATCTGTGGTCTGAATAAACTAATCAGCGACTCAGAGGTATGTAAAGCTCTTAACTTTATTGTTTATTGTACTCTTCTTTAAAAACATGATATTGGCATAAATTCATAACACAAAATGTCCTCAGCTTTGGAAAGCTGATCAGTTTCTGTGACTCTATATATGTGTTATCTTTATGATTAATGTAGGGATAATTCTTGCCCCACAACACAGAAAGCTACAAATCATTGAATGATCATAAAAGTAAATAGTGAGAGATGCTGTAGCCACAGAAAGCTGGAAGCTGAGAGTGTTGGAAGAATAACAAGTTGGGTGTGCTTCAGCTGCAGGCTAAACTCCAAACAGACTATTTATTTTCTTTGAAATGCAGAAGGTCACATATAGTGCTGGATGAATTGCTCCCCAGGGACTAGGAAGCTTGGATAAACATCCAACTCCCTGGGGAACTGGAGCCAGAACTTTAAAAAACAAAAAAAAAGCTCATTCCTAATTAAGGATCATTTAGATCTCATTTAGAATCACACTGTGTTTCTTCTTTAGTTGGTGTGAGTGCTGTACAGGGCGATTCAGACCTGGTATTTAGCAGTTGATTCATCCAGTGTGTCTAGCTGCCGGCTGAGTTTGTTTAGCTGATCATTTAAGTCATCCATCTCAGCACAAAGCCGCTTGTACTCTCGAAGATCAGCGTCAAATTCTCTCTTGTAGTCCTGACGCTGAGCATCCGATGTTATGGCCGGGTACATACTGGAGAAAAAAGAACAAAGGTAGGTGTAGGTGCAAAACCACAAAAATTTTACAATTGGAAGAGAAAGAAAGAGAATTAGAAACATCAACAGGGACAAACTTCACGCTGTTGCAACAGGAACTTGAAAACGTCATGGAGTTCAAATCAGAAATATGTGTTTCCACTTTTCCACGGCAGAAACACTTTGTCCCACTGATCTCATTATGCCTCGGTACAATGTGAAGTGACATGCCTTAGAGGATTAACTGGAATACAGGCTGTGACCTTCCCCAAGCGTAGCGTTTAGGCATCCATACCTTTAACCGTAAAATACATACATGTTCCATAGCAAAATATGTTCTGGCTGAGTTTCAAATTAAGTTAATGTTATGAAAGCTTTTTTTTTTTTTGGTCAAATATGTGGGTCTGTCCTCGCAACAGTATTTGAAAATAATCTACATGCTCAGTTCTAGAGTAAAGATATTTTCATCCCTAATCCTGACAGTGAGTGAGACGCCCAACAGTAAAGCAGCTAATGCACCAAAGATCATTACTCACCACTCCCATTCTTCAACGTCAAGTTCGTTGCCCGTCTCTCCTCCTGTGGTGTACTCTGTTTCGTACTGAGACTCATCCAGTTCAGGGTTACGTCGGCGTCTCTTGCCTCTGTGGGCGGAAGGCTTGCGACCTCCGCCCGTCTCCTCTGAAGGGCTGGAGCTGATTCTCCCTCCATTAGACACCTCCGATGGCCGACTGGTTACTCTCTCTGAGTATCTGTTGGACGGTAAATGCAGATGTGAAATAGATTTCTCTCCCCTAAAAAAGTTCTAGTTTATGTGGTGCTGTGGCAGGTGCTTCAGGTTACAAGTGTTTATCCTGTTTCAAATACTACAACAGGACCTTTCCTTCAAACTAAACTGAAATTTTATTTTCTAATACTAAAATGTATCTGACTAATTTTTTATGAAAAGATATTTGATTTAAGCTATAACAGATTCCAGAGCCTATTCTTAGACAAATCCATAATCTGCAAAAAATATGCAGAAAGAAATTAAACTCCGATCAATCATAGGCAAAAATACTGATTAATACTTATTAAGTGATAAAGCCCAGACAGATGGCATATGGAGGAAGGCAGACATTTGGAACCTCTCGTCAAGTGATTATTGTTGGTCACACCATTCAATCAGATATCACCATATGGAGCCTCTCCGCTACAATGAAACAGGTACAGCTCTTTCATAAGTCATGGGCAAACCATTCAATTTTGTTAGTTTGAAGGGATTTGCCAGGAATCCAAATCCAATGGCAAAGATATTACAAGTTCTTATAAAAAAAAACGGAATCATGTCAACAACAGAGCTCACTGCAGGGCTCCAGGCTAACATTCTCCTGCTTATGAGGGGCCAGCTCTGTTTACTTTGCAGAAGAGGAATTATTAAAACATTCTGTGCTCTAAGCTGGCTAAAAAAAAAACTCAGTTGTTCTAGAATTTATTGCTGTGTGTTGTTAACAACTCAGCCTGCAATAAAATCAAAATCAAATACTTTTCTGGCGAGAGATCGACTTGTTTTTAAGACATTGGGCAATTCTAGGAAGCATACACGTCACAATCTGTCACATACACACACGCGCACACACACGCACGCACTTTAATCTTGAGGATGCAAAAAAAGCAAACAAAAATAAGATTCTCAAGAAATAGTTTACATCTTTGATGAAAAGCAACTAGTTCATAAGCATCCTACATATTCATTTCCCCAGAGAATTCAATGAATGGGCAAAACAAGGGAGTTAATCCAGCACAGGCTCAAAGGTCATGCACAGCTCTTGCATGTGGGCACGGCAGTATGTTTTCATGGGCTTTAAAACAGACTAGTGATTAGAACTGCTTGTGGAAGTCACATGTTGGGAAGTTCAGTCACTGCGGGCAAATGTTTTACTGACAGAAAAGCTGCAGCTCATTTCCGAGCAGAAATATCATATCTCAAATAGCCACTCTGCACATGGAAGCAGACATTCAAAGATGGCAAACCCATGTATACTTTTATACCGTGATTTCACTTACTAAAAACACTAAACAAGATATTTCTGATGACTGATCTAAAAATGAGGGTAATGTAGTAATTAATTGTATGGATAATTGTGTAAAGACATGGTTATTGATGCTATGGACTAATAAATTGATCTTATCACCTCCATTTTAATGTGGCCTTAAAACTATGCATAAATATTAAATGCACGGATAAAAGTAACTGATGGATTAAAACATGATGGCAAACTTAAGCCCGTAATAGCATACTGCTGTATTAAGAAATATTTCAGTAAAGGATATATATTCATGCCAAAGTGCCATACATAGTTACAATTTCTATGGGGTCTGGCTGTCGTTTCTAAATCTGAAGACACCACAAAATGTGAATAAATAACCAGAAAGATTACTGAGAAAACCAGGTCACCTACTGGTGGTCATCTCCATCGTAGGAGCTGCTATCCACCTTGGGTGGAGGGTAGGAGAGGACACTGTTGGCTGAGGCGTTTAGCAGCCCACCCCCCTTCTCCGACACAAGCAGGGTCGGGGCATCCTGAATGCTGTGACTTTCCTCCACATTGTTCACCTACAGCAGGAAGGAAAAACACAAAGAATAGGCTGAGCAAACACAAACAATCAAACTAGTCTGAACAATTACAGAGCCCAAAGCCCCCTCTCGGGCTCATTTTCAGACTGATACCTTGTTAAATCTTTCACCTATTGCTTAAGTTAACCCTGGAAAGTACCAGCCCCTACAATGACATGAAAGTCAGAGAAAACGTATGGAAATGACTGTTTAAAAGTCTGAGTAAGTGGTCAAGCATGAAATTGGTTTTCTGCTAGGTTCACAGTGCTGAAAAAGTCAAGAGAAATGTGATCTACAGGTTGATTATAAACCAAAAATGAATGAACCATAGAAAAAAATAAATGACAGGATAATTAAGGTGTTTCTCATAGTATTCTACAAACAGTCTATCTGTCCTAGCCATTTTATATACGCAAAATAGGACAACTTCCACTCTGCTTTCACTTCTATCTATTGTTCCACAACTTCATGAACACCTGGAACAGATCTTCACTTCCTTCCAGTCTTAAAGAGTTGTGTAAAACATTTGCTTCAGTCTTTAATCCAAAATCCTTCCTGGAAGGTCAAAAAGCCTGAATGGCAGGATTCCGCACAATGAAGCTTCGGGGTTGGTCCATTTCTCTTCCGGAAGTGCATCAGTCAATAGATGGCCTTTACAAGACCTCTACATTAAGCAACAATAGCTACAAAAAACAAATCCTAATCTCTCTCAAAAACCTGGCAATTTAGTTTGGCTTTATAATACTACTTACTATGTAAAACCCCTATGGAAATCTTTGCACTGTACTTCTTGTGGTTACACATTTTTGCATGGTTTGCTAATTTTTGCATTGTTTCCATAATGTTTACACAATATTTAGCATAATTAACTTAATCTCTCTTGTACCTATTGCTTCAACACTATTGTGCTACTACAGACTGGTTGGACAGTGTTTTTATTTGTACCAGCCTGAAACGGTTTGAAAAATTCATACAAGCTTCCTCAGGCAAATGTACCAAAATTTCTACAAGTTAGAGATTACACTGTGATATGGTGGGATGGGAGGCTTACCCCTATGGAGGATTTCCAGATAGATATTATGATGCAAGAAAAGATAATCCTAAAGGTTTTCTATCCTTTGCTTATAACAGAGTCATGAGCCTCATGGAAATAAAGCTCCTAATGCAAACGCTAAATGGGAAACTTTATCTATGCTTTGGCCGATTCTCAGTGAGAAATTATTTCTTTGTTTGTTGATGCATATTTCTGCACTTCATTTGGCACATATGGTAGAAGCTACTTAGACTATTAAATTAGAAAGTGGGACAATATTAAATACATGTGGACAGGCAGATGCATAAAGAAATAGACAACCATAATAAGAAAAATACTGATCTGTCTATAAAGATCTGTCACTTATAAAGTCCACATGGGACACGGTAGTGCATCTTTGTAGCATGAAACGCTTTCATCACCCTCAGGAAAGACGATGTTTAATCTCAGACAGAAAGGATCATTTCCCATCCTTTAGTAAAATACTGGCCATTCCCACAAAAACAACAATCACGATGGGTGGAGTGGAACGGGCGTTGGGAAGTGTTGCGGTTCTTTCAGTCGTGAAATTGTGTTTGAAGAGAGCGGTTCCTGTAAGAATCCCAAAAATGTCCTCTCAGCGTGCAGCACAGCAGCACACTGAGCGTGTAAGACCAGCAAGAATGTCCGAGCTCTCACCGGGGGAAGCAAAGAGAGGAGGCGCTGGTGGACCTGAGGTAGTGGTAAATGTTTAGGCAGAGCAGGTGAAACACGATCCACCAAGATAAGAGAGCGAATAGCAGAGTTATGGTGCAATGTGAGGATGCGAAGTGGATAAGAAGAGGCGGAGAGCTAAAGAAGGTTTCCTGCATGGCTGCTTCAATAACTAAAAGCCACACATGAACATCTATTCTCGAATGGCTACATGCACTGCTGATTGCAAAACAACACAAAACACTAATCTAGTCAGCAAACTATAGTGAGCAGTGGTGCTAAGTGCGCTTAAAGAAAGAAATGAGTTAAAATAGTGATGTGATGAAATAAAAGGACTGATAGTATTTCACAATGTTGATGCCATTACAAGCTCTATAACGTGAACCGACTGTTTTGTGAATCAACTATAGCTAAACAGACCGTTCACTATTTAAAATAGATGTATCTGGAACATGTGTGGAAACAATGAGTCATGCGACCATAAAAGACAGTTATCACTCATTAGAACTCACAGTCACCTCTCTTATATCCTTTTCATTATTTCGCTGTCCTCTACTGAACTTTTTACGACTGTTTCAATCAACGTTCGTGGATCTTTTAATCTCCGTCCATGAAACAGTGTCGGAATGCTTTCTCTCTCCATCTGTGCAGTGTTTCATTTGTGGTAGGACACAGGCAGCCCTTCTGAAACCAACTCTGATGACTTCATGCAGGGGACACAATACAGCCCCCACCCTGCCCGAGCTCAATGAAGCCTGTGTGTGTGAGGTCATCAGAACTGGCCAAGCCTCTCCGAGCTTTTAAATAGAGACAGGTCCAATCTCTGACCCAGACTGAGAATTCCTTTAGTGACATGACAATGCAGGTGATCACGCAACAATGAAAAAAGGGAAAAGTTGCAGATTGGCAGAATGAGGAAAATTAAAGAAACGTGGAACTATATTATATGATATAAGACTGTAATATGGCCCACTCTGGCTGACCTGCTTTTGAGACGACTCAGCAATGTAACACATAAAAAAATCCATTAGTATCGACCACCAAATTTCATGGGAATAATCTTTCTCAGGAACTCTTTGACTTTTTTAAAAGCTTTAAAATCCTTGAATATATCTTGTATATTTTCTGAAAGTTTTTTGTCAAAAAAATGTTGGTCAGGCTCCTATATAAAGAGGCAATTCTACACAACTGTATCTACAATAAGCCTGATGACATCAGTGAGCGTGGCTGCATTATCAGACACCAGTGCTAGTCAGAGGATTTACTCTGCTAGTCATTTGAGACATCTCTGTGTGCATGATGCCATACTCTATGCAATCACACCCCCTTTTCAAAACAAACAGCTCTGTATAATCCACCATAACCACATGCCTGTGTGGTGCTGCTAGCATTTTCCAGTCTTTGCAAAAGGTGCACAGTGACCAGCAGCATTTTCTGAATCTTTGAGAGCTAATCTAATACAATTATAGGTGTCATTTATTGCATGTTTATGTCTGCCCAGAAGGGGCAGTCAAGGTGTTTCCATTTATGTCTTGAAGATAAACTTGGTATAAGATAAATCTAAACTCTTTAGAAACGCTTCAAATCAAAGAGATAACGGCAAACCAAGACACAAGACGCATTTTGTTCTGTTTGATTTTATTCCCTTTACGTTTTGATTAAGTTTGCATTATTTTAATTTGAATCTTCCTTTGTTTCACTCAAACTAATTTCATTTGTTAGTTTGTGCACACATCAATGGATGTGAGCAATACATACAGGTAAGGATGTATTAATCACTGCGAAGATTATCTGCTGTTGTAGAAATTGAAATATTTTTTAAAAAGTCAGATTCTACTTAGTTTAAAGTTATAAAACTATACATCACTTAGTTTATCTGGTCCTTTTATATGCAATTCAAAACAAGGCAACTTTAAACCATCTGAGCTTCCAGTGTTCATAATTGAAGTTATGCTAAGTCAATAATTTACACGTATACCATGTTGTCGACATTTAAAACAACGTAAAGCAGGCTCCATAGAAACCAGGTACTTTCTCGCTATCTTCTCAGGTGTTAATGATTATTCAGAGTGAAACCAGGCTGTAGACCAGAGCCACATATAACTCACTACTATCAGGCATGACCCTGAACAAAGTGACTCAGTGTGAGCAAACATTGTTACCATACTGGGACTGTTTCCAAGCTGTATCCTGTAAACTGACTGAAATATCCATAACAAGCTCTTCCTGGACTTTCAACTCATAAAAAGAATGGAATCAAATAAGGGGTTTATGCTTGATATAAAAAGTCATAAATTACTCTGAGGTTAGTTTCAGTCTAACATTTGCAATATACAGCATCTACATCACCACAATACCTAGGCAGGAAAATGACTACCTTGTTGCTAACCTGTGTGGTTACCTACTTTTCCAGGGGATTTGGGAAATAGTTGGCAGCTGAATCTGTTACCCAAAATACCCACTACAGTTCAACATTTGATCATTTCATCAAACCTGTCTCTGAACATTGTATTTCAACGTCAAGGTGAGGATGTATTGTTTTCCTTTTAAATCTAATGTAAACATGGTCTTATTTAGATGAGTTTACCATCCTGTTGTCTCTTACCCAGTCCTCCACATCTCTGCCCTCAGAGGCCCTTCCACCAACTAGTGGCGCATCCCAGTAGATGTTCGGTTTTCCGTAGCGCCAGATCTTCCCTCTTGTTTTTTGGGCAAAGAAAGCTGCAACCCCCAACGCAATGACGACCAGGAACCCACACACCATGGCAATTCCCTAGAAAAGTAAAGAACACGTGGTTAAAATCTAGAAAGGTCTGAAGAAGTTTTTTTTCTTCACACAAAATGTACAAACACAAGAAATCTAACAAGAAACATAACAATTAGAAGCACAAAGAGTTATGAATGCATCGTTAAAAAGAAACCTTCAGTAAAAGTGCATATCTAATTATAATGGGACCTTTAAAATCAGTTGTGTACACATTTATGTTATTTGTATCACGTTTGATCTTTTCACATATATCTAAATGTCTTCTACAATCATTTTAGGGAAATCTACACTTAGCAGTCCCATAAATCCCACTTTTAAGTTATTGTATTTTATCTTATTTTGTTTTAATATCATTGTGTTAATATGCATTTGTTTGTACATTGGCATTTAGCTCAGGCTTTATTTCAAACTTGTAATGAATCATTATGGAAATATTTCACAGGCTTTTCTGCTTATTCGTCTTAGCTTACGGGATCTGACAGAAGTATTCCCAGACACCAAAGAAATCCAGTGTAATCCAACTAAATAACATTTATACAGAAACAAAGTATCTATAGGAAAAACAACACACCTCCTGTGGGTCCACAAAGCAGTAATGGTACAGGTACTGGTTGTATATGGGGAAGCCTCCCACTCCTCCCATTTGGGAGTAGCTGGTCTGATAAAGGCTTTGGCACATCATGAGCATGGGATTGTACATCATACTGGACGAGCTTTGAGCCATGGGATTGACACCGACAATGTAGACAATGGTTATGATACCCTGAAAGAGACATTGTATCAGGAGATGGCAATATTCCTTTCTCACTCCATTTAGATATGATGAAGAAAATGCTGAGATAACTTGAAGACACTTATTCAGCAGCTGTCTTATCAAACACTGTCCTCGACCCACTATAAGTGCAAAGGGTAGATGACAAGTAGGACACAGTCATCCTATTGGACTGAATCATTTCAAATGCTCCTCCACTGATATCTAATCTATATCCAACCCTGATTTGTTGGAGCTTACTAAGGAACAGCAATCACAAACGACTGCTACAACACTAGCCAAAAAATGAATACATTTACTTGTGGTTTCTGAATAAACAAAACACATTGAAACAAACAACAGAGTTGAAGAGTATTAAATTTAGAGAGAAAAGTCCATTAAATATATGTAATCTTCCATATAAAGATCCAATGAACAAAATAGGTCCATAACGTAAGGAGACTGGTGTGTTTTCCCTTTTTTTTAATTTCACAGACATGTTAAATACTGGTGGTCTGACATGAACATCTCGGCATGTGGAACACTGGGTGGGAGCGAAAACTGAGTTAAAACTTTGTTTACAGGATCCAGTCTCAAATTAGGAGACTGGTATTTAGTGTCTTTAGATACACTCCTTTAAATACCATTCATAATAGATATAAAAACTAAGGGTGAGCTGAGGTATGAGAAAGAATTCTTCACATTTTTGTCATTGATGTGTCATGAATCAGTAAAGACAAGCTAATGTCATGCTGTTCATATGAACACATTCAAATTCAAAAGATTAGATGCCTTTTTGTGTTTAATGTGTGAAATGAATTAGATGCTATATTAATTCAAATCTAAATTACCCTGCCACTGGAAGAGTAATTCTTTGCACTCATTTTTTTTCTAGCTTCATGATGATGATAAAGACAAACGTTAACAGCAATATTTAAATCTGAGAAGACAAAATATATTTTTGAGAGGATGTTTGTGTCTCTCTCACGACAGTAAATGCTGTCTGACTGTAGACCAGCTAAGACACAAGAGCTCAGAAAAGTTACCTGTAATCAGTTTGAAGATCACTATGTGCCTCTTTTGTACAACTAATCAAATATTCATATAAAGGTTCTTTACTGAACACTGTAATGTATAACCACGACTGCATTCAATGACATTATGACTCACACTTAAGAGGCCAACAACAGGTAAAAGGATCAATCTAAAACATAAATATTGGGGATCAGTAGGAATGGGGAACTATCATTTTATTCACCTGGTTAAAAAACCTCCCCAAAGATAAGGAGCCTACTGTGAATATGAAATATAAAGTAAATGTTACCTGCAGGACAGCCATGATGACGCTGCCTATTAGGAGGGCCAGGAAAAATTTCCTGCTTCGGACTACGTTGGATTTTGAGAAGCTGGCGATGAAGAAGGCCAATGTTCCGATAAAGTTAATGGCTACCATGGCAATCATGGCCGTTTTGGCCGAGTAGGGAGAAACATATGAGCCATAGCCTCCATAATTTCCATAGCCACCATAACCTCCATAGCCGCCATAGCCCGGGCCATAGCTTCCTCCACTGTATCCACCACCATAGCCAGCACCCGAACCATAGTAACCCGTTCCTGCTCCGAATCCGTACTGCATGTCCCACATGAGAGTCGAAGCCACGCAGGCAAATATGGCCACGCACAGCACGATCACCACGGCCATCATGGCCTTTATGATCCCGGGAGGTGACAGCCATTTGTAGAAGTGCTGCGGTTTCTCCTCAATGTAGTAGGATCCCGGGGGAGGTGGGTACGCGTTGTAATCGCTCTGAGGGCCGTGGAAGCTGCCCGGAGGTCCAAAGCCATTGTTGGACGGAGGGGTGAAAGGAGGGCTGTAGACCGGTGGGCTCTCGTAACGCTGCTGGTCAAACATCACTCCGGACGGTCCAGAACTGTGAACGGAAACACCAAATGAAAAAGCAGTCAGCGAAGAGACCAAAGGGTTCGTAACAAAACTAGAACGGGCTGGCCAACAGCGTATCGCAGCAGAACTGATATGACTAACGCTCAAAGCAGAGATATGGAAGAATAAGGCGTGACCGTCTTTGGTTATGAGGCAAAATAACAGGACAGTGTAAATGTTTTACTGTTTCTGAGGACAGTGATTCACGTTTCTGCTAACTGAAGTAAATCCTGTGTTTCTGAAACATTTATAATCTACAACATAAAAAACGATCAAGTCCCGTATTCCGAACAGAAGTAAGAGAAAAGAATGACCTTGGCTTTGAGGATTCTGAACCAGCTAAGTCAGAGCGTAGAGTGGGGATGTTGGTACCAGGACAGGGAGAGAACAACAATACTTGCCTTTTTGCCTCTTTCCAGGCTGTAGGAGTCTTTCTGTAGCCCACACAATGAAAAGACTTTTAACATTTCACATCGTCCCCGTTCGACTAAGGAAATTTTGTTTTTTTGCTTCCAATCCCCCAGATAACCCAGGCTACAGTGTATACAACCGAACAATGTGGATTTTGCTACCCTGAGCTCCACAGAGCACGAGTGGCTGACGTGATAGGCTGCAGGGACTTAAACAATCGGACATGCTCAGCATTGAAAGACAAGAAAAACTAAAAATCTCAAGCATTTCCTTAAGTGTGCTCTCTCTTATACGGATGGGTGCACAATCTCTAAACATTGAATTGACTATCCAACTTGTTCACATCTTATTCACATCTGGTTTAATCAGACTGGTAGTATGAACTTTCAAAGATAATATATTTACCCATCTATAAAAGAATAAGCATACTTTCAGAGAGCTGGACACAGAAAATATTTGTAATTTCTGCTTGATCCATTGATTGCTTCTGGTTCATCTTTAGTTCAGATACAAAAAGATTAACCTAAAAATAGTTATTTGTTTATTTAAATATAACGGATAGGCATTCTATTCATGACTAACAGAAATGTCTAAACAAAAACTAAATAATTCCTTAACTCAAGCACTTAAAATAATGAGGCTCTTCAATTATTTTTTTTCTCTATAACAGAGGTGGACTATCATTTTGTTGTGAACTTACTTGAAAAACAACATCATGTAAACGGTGATAAGTTTTTTCTATGTGCCAATAATAATAATTAAAAGGCTTTGCAAAGTGCTGTCTGTTGAGCTTAATGGCCTGTTCGGGCTCTGACCACAAAACCATTTGTGCATGTAAACTTTGCTCTCATTCTGGTATCTTTGTAGAACGGTGAAGAAGACAGTGACCCAGATAAGCGTCCATTCAGACGTTTGGACATTTGGAAAGAGATACAGTCTTTGGCGCTGTGCGCGGTTTAATAACTCTTCTCTCTTTACAGGACTTGGGCACACACAGCAGAGGAGTTCTCGCCTCGGAGCCTCCATCTCAGACACCTTCCCATTCTACCCCCGTTCTGCCCCCCCACCCCTCTCCTCCATAACTCCTCCCTCCATAACTTCTTGCCTTTGTTTTAGAGAAGGAGGGGCAGAAGTCAGGGCTGCTCGTCACGGGAACAGTGTTGCTATGGAGCCAGGAATTAAAAAAGAGAGGGAGAAAAAAAGAAAAAGAAAGGAAGAAAATTGGGGCTCTGTCCAGAGAGGATCAAACAAGGGCTCCTCTGTGCTCCTTAGGTGGAACAGGCTCAGAGGGGAAAAGGGGAGGACAGGAGGACGGTATGTCGTCCACTGGGGTGTCAGGTGTCCTTTACTATTGATCAAGAGTCCATCCTGTATAAGGCTGGGCTTTGGTTTGTTTTCTCAGAAAGAGTTTGTTTACACAGATAACTGGCAGGAAGGAAGCTGAGGCTCAAGATGTTTAGAGGAAAAAAACTCAGGTCAGACCGCTCACCAAACGGGACTACTACCTTAACATTACCAAACAAACATGGACAGAAATGTGTATTTCTGACTAATAATAATTTTTCTGTAAACTACAAGGGCATTGACTTATTGCTTTGAAAATATTATCCTAATTATTACAATCATTATGTAAACAAGAAGCCTTTTTTTTGGCTTACAGAAATGGTAAACATCCTACGAACACTGAACTGTACACTTAGCATCCTCCTAGCAGTAACACCAGTTGTGGCCCATGCGTGTCTTTTTCCAGCTGGGCGGATAGTGGAGTTTGGGCCACAGGCACAGGTCAGGTCACACACACCCACCAGCAGCAGCCCGAGCCTCGCTGCAACACAGAAAGTCTATCGTCTGCTCATAAAGGAATCCCAGTTCTACGGTCACATGTCTTAGATCTGTCAAAACAATTAGGGCTCTGCCCCGTGTGGGCCGAGGGCCGCCGCACCAGAAGGCCCCCTGGACTTCCTGCCCCTGAACGCCCCACCGGGAAGTGTCCTCAAGCACGAAGACGTCTTCTGGAGGAAAACTGAACATATTTAAAGAACCCTTTTCTAAATCAGTGACCCAAAGCAATCGAGACATTTTTAGAGCTTGTGTACAGCTGTAAAACTTTAAAGATTAGCCAACAAATGAGTGAAACTAAAGCAGATAAAGCAGTAGATCCAGGTATTTCATTCATTCGGTTGAGGTGAGACTAAGAAACACAAAGCAACTTGAGTTGATGACAGAGAATTGCACAGAAGTGTGAATATTTCATTCTGATAATACTAATGCAGTGCTACATTTAAACCAAGTGTAATCAGTGTCCTGTCTGGGTGTGTTTGCCAAGTCATTCCAGAAGCTTTTAGGGCATCAAAACTCTTCACATTTATGAGATCAGTGATCATTTTGTTACTGCAGATTTACATTGCCACTCTTGCATTCCTTAGCATATATTCATTTTCTTTTTTTTTTTTTTATACAGATTAGTCAAACCTATGGTCAGAATTGACTCTTTAACAGTGGTTGGTTTTATTTTTCCAAACTTCCAACGTCACCCATTTGAAGACTAAATCAGCGGCAGTGAGCACGTATCGTAAATAAACTTGATTCAGACCATAATATTTCTATTTGGCCGCAGATTTGTGATGCTTTTCTGCTAGAACGGCTTCATTTTGGGATAAATAACAAACGGTTAAGTTGACTCACTAACGAGCCTGATCCACTGTGGGGGGGGGGGGGGGGGGGTGGGTGGGGGGGGGGGGTTCTACCTGTGGAGGGTACAAAGCTTAATTTCAAACGCCAGATTTGCGGAGACCACAAAAAGTACTGGTTAATAGTTTTTCCCATTCCTGGAGTAAAATAAACACCTTCATTCAGGTTGACCTACCTGAGACCCTCTGGAGGGGAACACTTGACCAGGGTCCGCTCGTGTTTCCTCTCAAAACTCTGTTTCCAGACAAAGTTTGATTCAGTTCAGGAAATGCAGAAGCCCGTCAGAATCTGGATGCGTATTCCTGGACTGACGTTAAGACGCATATGTTGGGTTTAAAGCTGATTTATCCGTCGACCGGACAAAACGGTCCACCAACTGCCTCAGAACAAGTGCTTTGTCCCGCCTGTCCGTCTGCGGGGATGTGATGCGCCCCCCCCCCCCCCTAAACCACGACACTACCAGGCTTCCGCCGCTAGAGGGCGCCGTTTCCGCTGCTTTCAGGGGCTGAACGAGCCCACTGGAGCGCAACCCAAGCTCCAAATGAGCTTTTATAAAAGAATATTTATAACTAATTAAAGCGAAAGACAAATTAGCTATTCAAACTATAAGATGCATAGTCTGTATAGTCTTCTGATTGAAAATGTAGTCCTCAGGATATTCAATAAATGTGTTATTGGCTTCATATAATATGAAAAAAGTGTTAAACTAATTTTTTTAAAAATAAAATGTATCATTTGAAATTCTTACTGTGGGTATATCTATTTTTTTAATCACCTGGCACTTCAAAATACAAACATTATAAATAAGCCACAGAATGATCATGCATTTATAGATTATGTAAAATAGGTATGCTTTTTATTTATTTATAAGTTTCTAAACTTATTTATTGATTAATTGTCCATACATTTATATATATCGAAATATAGATAAGTAAAATCTGATATTTTTCTTTAAACTTGCCAAATTCAGAGTGCCTCAGTCATTATTTCCCACCGACAAACTTATTTCGAACACATACAAAGAAAATGGAACTGACAGTTTTTATTTTTCCATACTCACCCAACCTTGCCGCAACTGCCTAATCTTTTCTTTTCTCATTGGTCCTAAATCCAACTTTTCTCTCACTAATCTCTTTAGTTCTCTCTGTAACCCATCAACATGGCAATGTCATTTATTTCATTTTATTGTTGACAATGAATTCGGCTCCTAACTCCTCCATAAGACCCTCTAACCTTCATTTTTCACTTTACTGTCCCCAATAACTGTGTTTAGTAAAGATTTATTTATTTAATTTGCTGCAGAGATAAAGCTGTTCTCGAGCTTCAAATTAGAAGAATGAGGCTGCAAACCAGAGCAATATCACAGCGACACTCTCAGCACAGAGACATCACAAGGACAAGTTACAGCTTAACAGTGAAAAACAACTGCAGATAGCACTGACTTATTTAAAGGAAATGGGAACATGAAACAATCTTTGGAAGATTTTCATGACAGGGGAATTTGGAACCATTTTTGTGAGATGCTTACCAATTTATTAAATAAATAATTTATTTCTCAGAAATTATCATAAGGCTTGTAGCAAATAAAACATCAGATAAGGACCCAACTCGATATTTAAAAAAAGGAATATGAAATAATATTATGTAAAATTATGTGTATGTAAAATTTAAAAATTAAAAAAATTATTACAACCATCAAACCATGTTCACTTTCTTTTCGGTATCAGTCTTTATGTTCCCCAAATGTAACATTTTGTACTTGTAAAATATCCAATAATCAATATTCACTTATTAAACAAAACAAAAAAAAAGCAATCAAATCTAATTTTAGAATTATATTCAGGAAAGCGTCATCTCGCCTGTATACACTAACAAATTTAGTCTTTTAGGCTTTAGGCATTGTTTTTGGCTCCAATTACAGCAAGAAGTACAAATAAAATATTAATATGTTTAACTTTTTCCAGAAATGTCAAACTCTTTAAATAAAGAGATTTAAAACGCATTAATGAAAACATTGCCTTAAATCTGGAAAAATTCAAGACTCTGAGAAGAGTTTTTGAGAATAGGATTCACAGCTCAAAATATTTTCCAGTACTAACTTACTTAATAATTTCTCCATTATTTCTGTTTTAAACCACAAGTTCCGTGTAAGAGTTGTAAGTTTAGTAATGTGTCCGAGTGATGTTCTCTGTTGCTGCGGCTTTTCTTCGAAGCAGTGTAGTTACATGTTAATGCACTAGATGGTGGCATGGTTTTAATATCTGTACAGGCACTCCTCTACAACAACAATCAGCAGGTAGGGGGGAAATGAATCAGCCAAGGGAGATCAAGTCAAATTGAAGTTAAAAATCAAAGTTTAGAAACGTTTTTATCCTTGAGTCCTTGAGTTCAAAATGTAATAGTTCCTTATTCTGACTGGCCAGAGGAGAAGTGTGACCAGGCAAAGGGTAGCAACCACAGCAACGCCCCCGGTTACAGTCGCCATGACGTCCCGATAAAACCAAACACAGTCTGGGCAGTTCGTCTCTGTTCTGTGGGGAGGAGAAAGAGGGAGGGCCAAAAAATATGATCAAAAAGTTCAGTTTTGGAAATTAAAGGTCAAGTTTGTTGTGCTAAACTGGATAATCCATTTTATGATATAATTTTGAATAGGAAAAAAAGTTAAAGGATTAGACTGGGATTACTCTGTCGACTATATCTCTGCTGGTCAGTCCATCTGTCAGTATTTCTACTTATATCTGTGGTGATTTGTGCACAAAAATGGAATGATTATTAAAAGATATATTATGGGATACAAAAGTCATTGATAAAAAATGAATGTTTATAAGAAGCAGCAGAATTCAAAGATACCATCTGGGAACAAAATGCAATCCTCAATGAGCGCTAGTTTTGGATCTCTGTTAGCTGCTCTATAAGTCCCATAAAACAGATTCCAATGGCCCTCAGTCAGCGGAGCAGCAAACAGATTGTGCTGCTTTTGCTGTTCACAAACATGTTCAGTGATCCAAACTGCATTATCACATTTCAGTCTGATTTGCCTGGGCAGCATTTAGGCCATAAAGATTTCAATAAGCTCAGTTATATAACAGCTGAGCCATGATGGACGTTAGAGTGGCATAAAATAACTGATTTGTGATATTGCAGAGCTCAGTGTCAGGGCATCTCTTTTGAAAAAAAAAAAAAAAGCACTCAATCTGATGTTGTTAAACTGCACTTTTCATCCCCACTAGTCCAAGGAGAGAAAAGAAAAACAACATGTGCTCATATGAAACTGCTATATTTAAATCTGTAACATATCGACTGGTTATGTGTGCATGTCAATGAGCAACAATGCGTTCCCCCAGTGACCTCCAGATCCAGTTCTACTGTGTTACACTAAAACTCCAGTTCTAAGGATCAGAAAAAGGCAGGGCTTGAGTGTAAACATTCAGGGTGTTTCTGTAGCTTTGGCGCCGCCCCTCGCTGCTCTGCTCTAAAGGAGAGGGGGGTCACATCAGGGCATCACAGAGGGACTCACCTGCAGGGCCAGATGCTCTGAATGAGTATGACTCCCACACCGTTAGCTACTTTATCCGTCAGGCTCATCGACCCGTAAACAAAAGCTCCACTTTGCTTTAAACAACACAGAAATGAGAAAATAATTCAGTCAGTTAAAAAAAAAAAAAAAAACTTAGTCCTGTCTGTATTTAACTTTGAGGATTTGACAGCAATTCTGGTCTGGTCTGTCTATCCTTGTTCCATACATACAGGATTTTAACAGGTCAAATGATCTTAACATTTATAATATATTTATAAAGACAAAGATTGTTCATTGAAACAAGTAAAACTGGTCCACGATTAGTTGTTTTTGTTTGGACAATCTTCTATTAAATTTTGAGTTTTATGAATTAGCAGATAACTTATTCTATTTTAGGTTTGTTTGGCTCAACATGATCTACTCCCTATTTGTTTAACTTGATGTATGATTTTGTTTGAGGTTTTTAAGGCAGCATTTAAAGATTCATTTATATAAAAAAAAAAAGGATGTGCTTAATTTGTTTTTAAAATGGTTTTAAACCCTATAGTATTCAAACTATCCATTCCTTTTTTTCTTTGCCCTTGACGTACCGTCTGCTCCCCAATGAGAGAGGCTGTCATGGACAGAGACATGACCAGGATGGTGGCTGACCCGGCTCCAAGCAGCACCGCTGCTCCAAAGATGCTGTTTCCTCCCATTTTATCATCCACCAACACCCAGACAGCAAAGCCGAGCACCAGCAGCAGGCCGACGAAATAAGTCATCTGACAAAAAAAGATTAAAAATGACGAATTAAGGAAAGTATATTCCTTTTATTATGAGCCACTTACAGTTGAACATGACACAAATCTGGGCCTTATCTAACAAATAAATTAAACAGCGTACTAAAACGCAAGGCTTCAACTTTAAAGCACAATCAAAGGCACTTATGAATAGATGAGAATCATCCTGCGGATGATTTTCATGCTATGAAGAACAATCAACCCAGTGACATAAGATAAAACTGCTATACAGGCACACTTACACTGATGCCTATAAGTCTGCTCACTGGTTTCATGGCCAACGAGCACACAAAGCCGCTGATGTACGTCACAAGAGGTATGACGGCAATGAAGTTCTGAGGGGAAAAGATGTGTGAAATGAATATTAAATTAGAACCCAACGTTTCGCACAGGAGCCAAAAACAAACTGTCTTAGGTCTTACCTTTGACAGCATGAGTGAGTAGGTGAGGTAAACTGAGATGTACGTCTGAGACAAGTTGACTATGAGCCTGGTGCACATGTAGAGAAAAGCCATCTGGTACGAAATCAGATCACAATATGTAATATTTGCATTGTTTTTGCTAAATGAAGTCAAGACCATTTAATAAATCCCAGTATAGTATAATAGAGTTGAGTAGATGGTCACTTCAACCCTCTCATTCATCACCTCCCCATTTACTTATTAATTTAATCTAGTAACTGGAAATTGATGTTGAACTCTGCATATCCAATTACACCGCCAAAAGAGATTTCCCGTGACTAAAAACAAAACGGTATAATGTCGGAGGTAGCAGTCACCTGGTAGAAGGCCGGTTCCCTCAACCACTGCTTCCACTGAAACACATCAGGAGCGGCAGACTCCGGCGTGGAGTCGGACGACGTTGGCCGGTTCCCTCTTCCTGATCCCGACGGATCCTCTTTTGTGCCAACGTGGAATATCAAAGAGAACAAAGCCCCGACGGCGAGCACTGCGAGGGCCAGCGTCTGCCACCACAGACAGCTGCGGTGAGACGCGTGGCCCCCTCAGAGAGAGGGTGAAGCTCCCGGGTAAGCTCCCGGTCTTACCCTGAACAGGGCAGCGTCCGCCGGGCCCAGGCTGTCCGTGACCGAGGGGTCCACGCCGCCCTGGGACTGGAGGTGGAAGAGCAGCCACGCCACGGCGTACACTGTGACGTTGGCCACCACACTGAAGGCATACCTACACAGCCGTGGACAACACATCAGACGTCTCACACAGAAACATGGCGGCTGAAAACGTCCAATATAACTGTCAGAATTTTGGGAAGCACTAGACATTGCGTTCACACATGACAACATTTGACCTTCTCTTTTTCAAGTTCCTTTTTTTGTATGTGTTTTCTAGAGGACACATGTCTGCCTATTGCTTAAGCCTCCACTTACTTTGACACACTGCTGCAGCATAACGCAGCTCTGCATTTCTTTATTTCAATAGCTTAGAATGAAGGTCAGGCACAGATGGAAAACACTTGGATAAATTGAGAAGATGTAAATCAAAAGCTACGTATTTGATATGTTTTCAAGCTCAGAATAGTGGAAAACCAGAATCAGCCGTAATGGATGTCAGAATAGTAAAAGGACAATGACTTTATCAAAGCAATGCAAATTCCTTTAAAGTAAAGTCAGAATTTGAGTTTCATAGGACAAGGTTGTCATGGATTTTTATCACATTATCACATCCGCAGACATAGCAACCCCTATTTTATTAACAATAGACTTAACAAAGATATCAATAAAGCCAGATCATTCCGCTTATTTCCCTGCAGTTCTTTCTTATGGACTCTTCAAAGAGGACAGAGAAATTAAATTATTTTGTTTAAAAGCGAATAAAGGGGAACTTTGATACTTTTAGATCAGTTCCAAGTACAGCAATCCCACAGATCACTGAGTTCCATGTGGTGTGCTCATACTGACGGTAGGGGGCAATGATGCGTTTTTGAACAGGTGGTGTCAGAAGATGTAAGAAGGTATGGAGACGATGTAAAAAATTAATAAATAAAAAACACTGGAGTTTGATATTGATAAGAAAGACCTGTGTGAAGTTTAAATGCAGTTTTGGTGGTAAGTTTTCTCCAAGCTGATCTACTTGAAATATCAGTCGAGCCAATGAACAGAATGGAGAAATGACTTATTGATGGTTTCAGTGAGTGAGTCCCGTGTGCATATGGCTTGATATATTGTAGAAATTTGACAAATATGGATATATTTCTCATTGGAAGCCGAGTTTGTTTAACCAAACAGAAGGAAGACATGTTTCTCCATAAGAAGGCAACTCAGAAGTTGCCCTGAGTCATAGACCATTCATTGGTTTGTTTATCACTGAATGAACACTGTATTTTGTTTTCTGAAATATCTTAATGTAGGTAGCTTGCCTCCTTTGTTAGTGCCCTGCAGGTCACTTCCTCGGCCTCGGCTGGACGTCCGGACGCGGTCATCTCACCTGTAGGCGGTGAGCTCCACCTTGGCGCTGTCCCGGGACACCAGCTCCGGGATGAGAGACAGATGCGAGATCTACGTGGCCGCCCAGCCGAACTGGAAGAGCACGACGAAGGGCGCCAAGTACACGATTTGCGCCCACTGGGGGGTCCTGTCCGTGCACGCCAGGCAGGGCGTGAAGATGAAGGGGAAAGACACGAGGACGCAGATGGTGCCTGGAGATGGACGGGTTTGAGGAAAGGTTCAAATCCGGCTATTCAGAGCAAAATAGAATGGCTATGCAGACAGACAGGCATCCATCAGTCTGGAAACTTGCTGCACCGAGCTCTCATAATTTATAAAGCATTTATAAAGCATTAATAAAGCATAGTTCTTGCTTATTGTGACGCACGCAGGGCATCATTTGTGCGTTCTGCGTGTACATAACTATTTTCTTTGGTACTTGCCCAGAAGATGCCAGCTTTTTCTCTTGCCGTGTTTCAGGAGTCCCTGTGTCCTGTCTGACTCATAGCCAACCAGAGGGGTGCAAATCCCGTCCGCCAATTGGCCAATCAGCAGCAGCACGCCCGCGTAGGTGCTCCGGAACCCGAGCACGGAGTGCAGGTAGACCAGCAAATAGGTAAACCACATGGAGGCGCACAGGTCGTTCAGAAAGTGTCCCGTGGCGTAAGAGACGCGCCCGCAGGCGGACAGAGACCGATCCCCCGGCACAAACCGCTCCATGACCGACTCCTGTGATAAAACTTCCTTTATTCACAATTAGAGATCTGTCGTTGTCATATTTACAAATACATGTTGCAAATAGTTACACCAAGAGACGTAGAGCAGAAGCACAGTTCAACCCTGGTCTGAACATCTCCGAAGAAAAAGGAAAAGAAGAAAAAAAAAATCTCCCCAATTAGAAATCACATAATAAAAGCAGAGTAATGGATTATACCGAGCTGGATCCCCGCGCTGGCCAGCTGAACCGGTGTAGTTCCGGGTGGTATTGTCTGATGAAGCCAGCAGGTGTTCGCTGCCGTCCGGGGCGCCGCCTTCACGCGTAAAGGCGCACCGGTGCCTCCAGTTCTCCTCGAAACACCTGGAGGTGTGTGGGGGGGGGTTGTTATGCAGCGGCAAACGTACAGCTCTGAGGTCTACACGCCTTATATGTCGAGTAAATTAAGTCGTGGTTATGAGTTGCATTTTAAAAAAACCCGTGAGTTACACAATGGGCTTCCTGCACAGCTGCTTCCTCTTTCCGTCCATCGAACGGGGAAATTAGAGCACTTTATTCCCAAAAACCTACACCTCACTTTGACTTCAAACCTATTCCGCTCACATGGGAGGCTAACTTTACAATTCACAAAATACTGAGAACATTTTTTTTTGTAAAAGTCAGATTGAAGTGTTTGAAGAGCTTCTGGTGTCAGGTCATCTATGGGTTTGAGTGACTGAAGTCAAACTGACATCAGAGTTCAAATTCTGTCTCCTAATCTTTATCCTCATCAGTCTTCCAAGAAAACTATTTTTCAGCTGTATATTAAAAAGTTGTTTTGTTTCGTTGATAAAAAACAAACAAACAAACGATGGACATTAGCAAAACTGCCTGAACCTGGAGGATGACATGTTTTTGCCTTGGTAGTCACTCATGTCACGCAGCTGTCACACACTGGTCAGACGATGCTGAGCTGATCTAAACTTAAACTACACCAGCCAGTGATTCACAGTCATGGGCAAAAACCGAGAAAACCCTGACCGAGCAACAAAACCACAAGCGATGCAGGAGGGGTTTCTGCTTCTCTCGTCTCCAGACGCGTCTTTTACTTTGACTTGTTAATCCGTTTTCCCACCACATCTCCCATCACATCTCTTCGAATCCCCCATTTTGGGTTGTGCGTCAGTTGCTTTTGAGTTTCACCTTTCTTTTAGGAGAACGCTGCGCACGTTTCGGGATGATTTCACACATCCGTCTCGTCCTTTCTGGCGACCGAGGCCCGGGCCGCTGTGACCCGATGGGTCGACTCGGTGGTCAGTCTGTGACCACGAGGACAAGCAGGCTCAGGTGGGCCTTTAAAAGGAGCACTTTGCCCATTTCACACGTGAAGATGAGGGTAAAATAAAAACCAAATGAGTTTTAGAAAGCCTGAAAAAGAGATTAGAGTGGCATCGTCATCTGGGAAAGGTTGGCCTGGGCTGAAGTTGCGTGGGTTAGGGGAAACAATCTGAGAGCAACTGCAGGTTTGTGGTTTTAGGAGGGGGTTCGGAGGGCAGCGCAGCTGTGATTGTAGATGTCCAAATGCTGAACGGGAAATGGAGGATACTGTATGTGAACGTCATTTAAAGTTAACTAGGGATGTCCGCCTCTGCGATCTGCTGGTGGACCAATTACATCCTTCCTTGAACTGAAGCAGTAGCATTTGAAAATAAAAATAAAAATTGATCCCCATTAACATTTTCGGGGAAATGTAAGCATTCATCAACACAGAGCAGCAGGAAACAAAATAAGGAAAGAAAAAAAAAACTAAAAAGGGATACATGACACGGCACGTGCCTGCAGCACAAAAGAACTCCAAATAAGAACTTTTTTTTTGTTTTTGTTTTTTTTTTGTTTCTTTAAAACCATCTATTACAGTTTGATCAGAATCAGGAGGAAAGTGATGCTGGAGACCTGATGTACCCTTTAAAAGAAAAGAAAAAAAAAAAACACAGATGAGCTGCTTTTCTGCCGGTGACAACCAGCAGAACCCCAACAATGCTTCAAACGCATTGTGGATTTTGTCCTTTAGATTTCTTGGTCAAGCCGTGGACCGCCTGGGCCGCTGGCGTCCAGATGTGCCGGCCGTCGCGGCGCAGACTCGTGGAGGAAGATGCACAAGTGACGGAGACGGACGTGCACACAGTCATTACTCATATTTGCGTACAAAAAAAAACAAAAAAACATTTGGATTAGCAAGCACCCGCGTGCGCCCTCCCACACATACAATCTCCCACACGCGCGCGCCTACACACACAGTAATCCAGAGAGCATTTGGGTCAGATTAGATTAAACGTCATGGCGGGACACTTACTTGAGCTTTAAACATTTTTACTTAAAAAGGCACAAACTATGATTTCCTGGTAAATTATTTTTGATGTAAGGAATAAAAATCAAAAGACTTTTTTTTCGGCTTTTTCCGTGGAAAAACAAAAACAAAAAAAACTGACATTTTTCAGCCATTACTCAGATATAAGCGTTGTGAGGGACTCCTCCTAGATCAGTCTTTATTAAGATGTTTTCTTAATTGTTAATTTCAAACCTAGTTTTCCACCGTAATTGTTTTCTTTTCCCCAAAAGTGCAATAATAAGAGAGCTTAATCCGTTTCTCTCATTCTTCCACAGTACCTGAGGCCAGTGACTGTGCTACAAAGACCACGATGACAGACAAAAAGAAAGCCAAAGTGAGGAAAGGATTGAACTCCAGAACACTACAACATAAAAGTAAGTTTTCAATGCAGGGATCCGACTTCAAAAACTGAGGATTCACTTACAAAAAAAGAAGAAAAAAAAGAAAAAAGAAAAAAAAACATAACATTTTTTTCAAATTAAGTTTTATAGATGAAATGCTTCCTGTGTCTCTAAATTAACATCAGCATAAATCACCTTTTCCTCTTTACCTTGATCCCAAATACACACAGCAACGAAAAGAAAAATGAACGATTTCCTAAGGAGCAGATTTCTTTCATCCGAGCCTCTTGGATGGTTTCCCCTGATCAACAGCCGACTGTCTGAACGAAACACGCTCTGCATGGAATCTAGAATACAACAACTGCTTCAAACAGCATCTTTTTTCATATTCACGCCACTGTACTCGAGTTTCATTGTTACAGCTTTTTTTTTTTTATATTTTTTTTCTCGGAGCCCCCCCTGTTGCATTGCAGGGACGCTTAAGTTTTCACCGGAAGAGGAATCAAGAGTCTGTTCTGGAGTCAGTAGGACTGCAACAGTCCTGCGACTCTGCATCAACCAGGGAGCACTGAGAACGAGAGAGAGAGAGCGCGAAGGGGGGGGGGGGGGGCCAGGGGGGGGGGGGGGGGGGTGGGGGGGTGAGAGGAGTAAAGACGTGTGGGGGAGGCTGGAGAGAGAATAAGAGGACGGGGGACTTTTTGTGTAGTTGCTTCCATTTAAAACTTGACAGTGACCACAAAGTTTCAAGTTCTCTCGGCTCTCTTCTTTCACTTGTGCCTCTGGAGGGCTTTCCTCTTTCTCCTTTTGAAGAAACAACAGCACCTGCGAGAGAGAGCAAAGATTAAATTTAGTTTAAAAAAAAAACTTGCAGTGTGAGACATGGAAACAACAGAGCGAAACAAGGGCCTGCTCCTGTCTTTTGGGTCATCCAAACTCTGCCGAAGTCTTTTTAACCAAGAATTCAGGGCAGATGACATTTCTTTATGCATTTTTCTGACTTCAAACAATCAATAAATAAATAAGACAGCTAAAACATCTGGATGTGCCTTAGAACCCAAACGACTGGAACCCAGGGTAGCCCAGAGCTTTTGCCTACTTGGTTTCATCGGCCACTTCGACCTCGGTGGGAGCGGTGATGGGTGCGTTGGAGTGTCCGGCTGTGGGATCATCGGTGTTCAGCTCGCCGTTCGTTGAGCTCATCACCTTAGACGGAAGACAGCACAAGGCTCAAACACAGACACCTGACCCGCAGGCCGCACGGTGGAGACCTACATTCACGCAGCCCCCCCCCCCCCCCGCCCATTATCTCCAGAGACGACCCTGACAGGTAGAGAGAGCAGACGGAGCGCCTGACCCGGAGTGAGGCCAGCAAAGCCAAATCGGCCGAGTTTAAAAGGACGGTTCCACATATTTTTACGTCGGCCTTAAGGCGCGTCAGACCCCCCAACGCGGGTATAGAAAGGTTTTGCTTGCTGCACAGAGGGGGAGCTTTTTCAAAGAGTCTGTTTTTTGTGTTGCCATCTTTTCAAAAACACGACAACAGGAAAATAGAGCCAATATAAAAAGTTTGTTTGTTTTTTTTTTGTTTCTTAAAAGACCCGGAAGACGGAATATCTGGAGAAAACCAAGTTAATTTAAATACTGGAGACAGCTTAAGGTTTATGTGTAGGAAAAGAAAGACCAGCAGGAAGAAGAGGAGCAACAAGGAAAACCTGTTTTGACCCTGTATGAGAGAGAGGCATGTGAACCTGCCCTTTAGGTCACAGAGCGGCACTTCTGTGAGCCAACACTGGGTGGCGTGTTTGCTTCTCATTTACTACAGGAAGCCTACTTCCTGATGAAACAGAATTGAACCGCTGACATAATGTACCCATAAACTGTAGCAGTCTCCAACTTTCATATTAAGCAGCTTCGTTTTTCACTAACAAAACATTGAAGAAAAAATAATAATTCGCTCATGACCTTTGAGGGTTTTTTGTTGTTGTTGTAATAACAGTCTATTTTATCAGGTTTTGCATACAGCTGGATATCATCCTTGCACAGCCTTTTTTTTTTTTTGACAGCCTACAAGCAGATAAGTTCAATCCAGCAGCGAGAGCGACACACAAAGCAATGGCACACATGGGGTTCCAAAGAGGGTGATGCAAACACACAAAAGTCAAAACAGAGCGTCTAACATGCAGGCACGGTGAGAAGGGGCGGGGGGGATAAATAAATCACTAAATCAGGCAGATTCATGCACTTAAGAGCCATCAGAGCAGCAGCAGCAGTAGCAGCAGCGGTACCTGAACAGAGCCCCCCAGCCGCTCAGCTGTAAGGTGCGACCCCAGAGTCTCCTTATTGGTCACGGGAGTGGGCTGAGACTCACTTCCTTTGGGCTCAGGTGACTTGACGCAAAGAGCAAAAAGGGGGGTAGAGGCACGTGTGGTGAGAAAAGGGAGTGGGGGAGATGCGGGTGAGGGAGAGGCAATGTAGTGGAAGGGGGTGAGGGATGTGTGAAGGGGAGGGGGAGTGAATGAAAAAAAAAAAAAAGAAATTAAATTATAGAAGACATTTCCCAAGCAGAAGCAGGCTTGTTAAGACAAACTATGTTAATAAGAGGAGAGGGGAGCAAAAATTTATGTGAAGCACAGATCAACACTCATTAAAAAATCATGCAGGAGTAAAAGAAAACAGCCTTGATCAACTTAGGTAGCATCTAATATTCAATAAGGACAACAATCGATGTCATTGGGTGCTTTTGAAACCTCTTTAGTCCTTTGTCTCCAGACAAAGATCTATTTTTCTTTACGTCGTTTCACAAATATGACATTTAACTACAGAGAAAAGGTCACTCTTGTCATGCGGTTGTGACTGTCTTAACCGGTCTGTCTCAGGTTTTCGGTGGTGAGCAATGTAGATGGTACAGAGGGAGGAGCTTATCCGGCATTAAAAGGTGGAAAGCTGTTACCAAGCCAATCACAGTAAATGGAGAGCAGTAAAAAGAGGCTAGAGTCCACTGTAATAAGTCAGTCGTAAAATCTAATTTTCACCCTCTACAGCTTTATGGGAAATGATGAGTCAGGCTCATCAAGTCGAACAAGATGGCTTGCACCATTAGATACGTATATCGGCAAGATTTTATGGATTTTTTCAAACATCATAAAGCTCTAATTATTTTTGCTGCTTTTCTAATAAACCAAACAAGGCTCAGATAGCATGCTGTTAGAACAAAAAAACGACACTTGGTCCCACACTAAGCAATAAATCGTCATTTCTGGTATGAACAATGCAATTTGCATTTTCAACTCTTTCATGCAATGACTTGGTGCTTAGAGTGGCAAGGTGGGAGGAAATTAACTGAGGGGATAAACATTGCTTTCTTTCACAGCCGGAGCTGAACACGTGACTGAGCATTTCTTTTTCCACTCTTTCATTATTTAGTTTCCTGAAGCTAAAACAAAATTTAAGGACAGCTGCTGTCGCTGGCAGCCAGGGAGGGGGCAGCAACAGGAAGCTGCAGCCATTCTCTCCAGGAAGTTGCTCACGGTTCCACAGATCAAGAGTACGGCTGGAGATGAACTTGAATGGCAGAGTTGGCTGAATGGTCAATCAGGTAGATAGACTGGGTTTGTTTTTTTCCTTTTTTCTTTGCAGGTGAACTCACCTGGTTTTTGGTTTGCTGTTGTGCTTTGTCTCTGCCGCTGGGCTGCAGGGGCGTGTCACTGGGGATGGGGCCTATCGGTGTGGGCTGGGACAAAAGAAACAACAAGCTAAGTATCAAAATAAAAAACACTTTCCCCATTTAGAAAAACAAAACAAAAAAACAACAGTTCCAGAGGAGCTTTTTTGGATGTAGGTAAGGAAATATCAGAAGAGCTACAAAAACATTAAAAAATTAAATTAAATAAAAAAAACAACAACACATGATTACGATACTGCCGAAGAGTTCAGAGTCCTCTGACCTCGAGGATTTGAACCTAGTCACAGTAATAAAACCCTTGGAACAGAATTATTGGTAGAAATAAGAGGCGATCTAGATTTACTTGCTTAGTGTGTATGGAAAAAAGGAAAACTTATTATGACACTTTACACATTCAGGAGTTTGGTAAAAAAAAAAAAAAAAAAAAAAAAGAAAGAAATGTGTACTGTGTTGCCAACTGTTGCAGTTGTTTTTTTGTTTTGTTTTTTATCCCTGCTTGAAATGGAGGTTATTCCTAAAATAAATGTATAGATATGACATATGACATGTATAGATATGAGCAACTACAGCCAGAAAGATTTGTAAAAATAATCGCTGCTGATCCTCTGACAAATAATAAAAAAAACAAATCAATAAAGGAGGAGAGGCCATGATACATGAGGAGTGTTAGGTGGACAGCGGGGTGTCAAGTCGCTGCAGCCAGATGCACTCACGAGGGATTTTCCAACCCAGTCGTATTCATAGTCAAAGACGTAGCCATTCCTGTCGAACAGATCAGTGAAGAGCTTCCGCAAGTAATCGTAATCTGGCTTCTCAAAGAAGTCCAGCCTCCTCACGTAGCGCAAGTAGGTGGACATCTCTTCTGTAACACAGAAGAACATAGTGTCAGATGAGAACAAACCAGAACGCTGAGAAGGAAGGTCAATGAAGAGGAAACGCGTGGGAATGGTTGCTTCCACTGACCAGGGAAGCTTTCACAGAGCACTTCAATCGGCGTTGCTCGTTTGGTGTCTCCGATCTTCTGGTACCTCTCTTTCAAAGTGTCGGCCTTGGGGGGACAGAATACACACACCTGGTTTGAGCAAACCGACAACTTAAAAATAGAGCTGTATGGAAATGAAAATCAAACTAAGTGATATTCAAACGGGCGTCAGCTTGGGCCTTCAAGCTGCAGACAAATGCAAATTTCCCAGTTAGTCATACTCAACTCCTGAGTCATCTCACTGACATGTGTGGCATTGGACTGTTGTGTTTATGTAACTGACACAGCATTTCAGACCAGAGCTGGGAGCCGTGGCCTAAAAATAAACTTATTGTTCCTGCAAAACGTCATTTCCTCTTTTACGAATTCTCTCATTTGTTTTTATTGCCTGCCTTACTGCACATGACAAAAGCTGAAATGCTTCAACAGACTAATCTGATAACTTGATCTGCCCTGCGGATCTTAAGAAAGACCGTCCCTTTCATCACCACATGTGCTTTTAAGGATGCCGGATGTGATTCTTGACCAAAAGTCTGATCCTACCGAGAACCATCAAAGGTTCTTATTCGATGCTGTCAGTATAACCCACCTGCTGCCATGCCCATTGTTTAAACAGATGGGTTCCCTTCCTTGAGATAGAAAATTCTACATATTTGTCAGAACTGATGAATCTTAATCCCCTAATGGCAGATTCCATACGAGTTCGACTATGTGAGATGTCTTTTCCATTGTATTCTAATGGCAGCTCTTGTGCAGTTATGTGTTGCTGAGGGCTTGTTTTGGCCTGAACCATGCAACATCTCCCACACCACATCCCTCACATTCATCTATCAAGAGCTTCCACCCACACAGCAAATGTTCACATGAGATGTCTTTTCTTTTCGACTGTTCTACATACACCTTTGATACGGATGCCTTCAGAAAGCTGTGCATCCATCGCTGCCTTCTGAGTTGCTGTCTGGGAAAACGCGGATGCTTTCTTTACTTTATGTCCTGTATCTCATCAATTATGATATAAATAAAAGCATGGACGTCAAGTTTGTGGTGCGTCTGTTATGCAGCAAAGGAGTGAGCGAGACAGAGTTTTAGAGGGCTTAAAGGATATTAAACCCAGGTCTGTGGGTGCTGAGAGACTGGGATAACTAGCTGTGTAAGCCGTCTCAGTCACAAAGCATATCAGTGTCTGAAAAGGTGTCCCGATGCTGGTAAACATATTGAATTGTATAATACAGCTTGCTGACAGGAGGGATAAATAATAAAACCGTTTCCATGTAATTTTTCTGTCCACACCAGCTCTTTTGTGTCATATTATCTACATGTGATTAGTTTTTTTCAGCCAGAGCACAAAATACATGTGTAAATAATAATAAAAGGCCATGGAAAGTTTCTGTATTTGAGGGACTTTCTTGAGCTTTTAAATAAGGAAGAGGAAAAATCAGTGGGGACCTAAAAAAAATCATTAGTGTGGGAAGGACTCGCTGTAAACACCTGGTCTTCCCTATGAGGATGAAACATAACAAGAAAAGAAATACTCAGCATTAAGTAGATTACAGAGGAGTGATTCATATCATCATTTGAAAGCAAGTGATTTATATAAACACAATATAGTGCAGACAGTACCTTTAGGCCCTGCCAGGGGAGACTGCCTCGGAGGAAGTACATAAACATATGACCCAGCGCCTCCAAATCATCCCTTCTGCTTTGCTCTGGAAACAAAAGATAATAATTTAGAGCTTTGTCTCAGTGCCAGTGACTTATTCTCTTTTAGAACCAGCAACTATCAAACTTTACTGCACAGATATTGTGAAACTACAGCATAGAAATTCAGTTTAAAAGGTTGTTTTGTTATCATTATTACCAATAGACCTCCGTTTTCTATTCAGGCAAACACCCAAATCTGACCGGATCGAGTGTGCCATCAAATGTTTTAGCCTCTCATTTCTGCTGAGTACATATAATTAACTAAAGAATCCTTTCATTTTCTCATCAAAATTTGGTATGAGTTTGAGTCTTAATACCAAATACCATCAAAAGAATTTTGCTGCCCATCCACTTCATATCTACATTTTACAAATTACATTTTGTAACAGGTATGAGGTCAGTTATTGATTTTGGTGATAAACAGTTAATGGAACAATGGAGGCAACTATCCACGGAGGGGTGAATTTCACCAGAACTTCAGTTGATGTTTAGTGATAAAGATAGGGGGATAATCAGCTTCGTGTTTAGTCTGACTGCACCACCAGAATTCAGGGAACGAGATAATAAGCAAATAAATCCCCACCCGAGGTCATATATTTCAAAACACGGTCCTGTGTGTGTGTGTATTCTTGCTGACTAAGCTGTAGCCCAGTTCTGGAAACGTACCCTTCCCCAAGTGTGTGTTAATGCTCATGTAGCGCGCCGTCCCAGTCAGACTTTTGTGCTCCCGGTATGGGATGTGTTTTTTGGTCTCCGGGTCTATGTATTCTTTGGCCAGACCAAAGTCAATGATGTGGATCGTGTGCTGCCTCTTGCTTCCAGGTCGCCCAACTAGAAAGTTCTCTGGCTTCACATCTCTGTAGATCAGACTCTTGGTGTGAACATACTCCATTCGCGTTATCTAGGAAAGCAGTCAGGTGAACAAAGTGAGTATTCCAACATCTGAAATACATATCTATTTATATACATTTTTCATTCGCATAATCTTGATATGTTCCTCTTTCTAAATTAAATCAAATCTTTTTTTAATTACATTTTCTTGAAAGTCTGTTGTTACAGCTGAACAACTATGCTAAATATTTCATCGGAGTGCCAGAGTCCAGCGCTTTATCATCCATTAAGGAAATCCAGGTCTGGTAAATGATGAATAAGTGAACCATACATTGGAACAGTTGACTCCTGACTCCACTGCTGCTGCAGTGTTTTCAAAAGATTAATGTGCATTGTTACTCATGAATATTTCAGGCTCTTCTGGATGAAAATGGAAGCTTTGTTCATCATTTTTAGCATCATCTGAATGAACCCCGCATTTCCAACTAGTGAGTACACTCATATTCAACTCAGAGCTCAGGTTATGCTTGAACGCAGTAAAAGCTGCTTTCAGGAAATACCTTCTTGACTACAGTACACACCTATACAGAGTTGTGATATCTATTTAGTAAATCCAGACACTGAAATAGCACGGTACTCTCCTCTAAAGGGCCTTACCAGCTGTATGGCTATCATGAGGACGGTCTTGAGGGAGAAGGTGCGGTCACAAAGGTCAAACAGGTCCTCTAGACTGGGCCCGAGCAGCTCCAGCACCATGGCGTTGTATTTCCCACAAGGGCCGAAGTAGTACACCTGAGGGATTCCCTCTGCAGAGACACACAAACGCAAAAGTTGCATTCATTTAATGCTGCAGAAGTGACTAATGAATCAATACTGGTCATGGTCATGCAGAGAGGGTATTTTGTTTTAAGGAAGTGTCTGAGTACATAAAAGTTGACAAGAAGCGGGAAATGTTCACTCTTTTCTTTTACTTTCACAAATAATCGTGCTTGACTCAAACATTTTACTGCAGGACCAATGCAGAAAAAAAAAAGCAAGCTGCATTTCGTGACCTGAAAATGAAGCTCCAGGTTTTGCAACAGCTGTTTCCCAAGCTGTTGTGTTGTGTCGTCTCAGTCAAGTTTGCATCATAAGGTGCAAAATGAAACTCAAGAAAATGTCATCTCACTGCCACTTCCGTTTTTTTGCAGACAAAAAACTTCCCATTCTAAAAATACTAGCCTCGCTTACGTCATGCACCACTTAGCCAAAAATAAGATGCCTCATGAGCAGAATTTTCATGCTGCTTTGTTGAGAGGAAAGGCTGGCGAGGAGACTTTCCCCAGCATTATAGCTTCTACGAAAAACTAAATACACTCCGATTTGCAGGCTTGTCAGACAAAGGAGAGGGTTGGTGCTTCTTTTCTCTGAAGTAGGATGAAAGTAACTGTGACTGACAAAGCAGCAAAGCGGCAGTAAATGCAAGCAGCACATTGTCAGAAACCTCTTAGCTACAACGAAAAACAAATATACACACACACACACACACACGCCACACCCATGTTCAGGTTCTGTTGAAACCCTCTGTGGAATGAGGAAAGATCAGCCCTGCTCCATGTACAGTCTCATGACAGTGTTTTGACAGGGACACCAGGTTAGAGGCACCAGCACCGTAGCGTGTCGTTTTCTTGAGCTAAACTTATAGTGTAGTCTGACTTTGATTATGAGCAAGAAAAAACAGAAGCCTCTGTTTGACAAAAAAGTAACACGGGGCAAAACGCAGCTAAATGTCTGCAGACTGAGCAAATTAGAGTAAGTCTTTCTCATTACTTTTTTCTACATCTCCAACACAAAAAGACTTGTTAGAGCTGAGGGTCAGTCTGGAGGAGCTTTCTGTGAGTGTGCAAAGGGTTAATGGGCAGATTTTCAGCACAATTTGGCATTAAGGTCATGCAGAGGGGTATTCGGTATTAACAAACATGATATTTTTCTTTCTTTTCACAAAAGTTTTGGCCCAACATTTGAAATGTCTCCATTCGATTCGACCTGATCATAAAAGTGTCATGTCAACGTGCTGTGTGTATCTTGGCAAATGGAACAAAGTGACTTCTGTGTAATCTGTGAAGGGTAAAGGTCAAAATGCAAGAAAAACATCCAATAAAACCTCCACAACACTGATCAAACGTGTGCCACATCGTTGAGTGTTGCCACCACTGAAATAACAGTGTATCAAAAAGAAGAAACTACCCATTCTGTGATGAAAATAAATAAAGGTGAGAGAGTTCAATACAGGTGGTAGCTGGATCAAGCCGAGCCGTGTGCTCCCAGTATTTAGTATTAACGTCAGACCGACCTCTGAATCTCTAAACAGCCTCCACACACACTGCAAAACCTCCTACTGTGCAAACTAACACAAATAACCCTTCATGCATGTACATATACACACACACACACCTGTCTGCACTCTAGCCTCTAGGATTTTCTGGGTAATGATGTCCACAACAGATGAGGCTGTGACAAGAGATCACAGGCAGGCTGACTCATCAAAGCTTGGCCCAAATCTAGAGGGCATTCAAAGCACGGTCATCACTAGAGGAGAGCACAGTGTGCGTTACAATCTTCTACCGGTGGATGCGAACAGACTGGTGCTCCCTTTAGAAGAGGCTGGTGGCAAGTTAGGAGTGTTTAAGGTGAAACCCTTGTGATCTGTCCCAACATGAGGTGTGTAGAAATCAGCTGAACAAAAACATCCAGCCAAATCCATCCTAAAGCAGTTGCTTTTCCCTCAAACAGATAAGAGGACATTTCTTGACACCAAAAGCCAACAGGGGAGTGTTTGAGTTTTTTTATCCATGTATGATAAAAAGCCTTGCATTGGGGAGAGCGCTCTCATGCAGCGCTTTCATCGCAAGCCAACGTCGGTGACGCTGTCCCCTGCGGTCTTGACGATTCGAGACAATCCACCCCATTGTATCTGCCGGCAGGCCTTCCCAGGCGACACAGTCAGAAGGGAAGGCTGCGCCATGATGGCTGAAGACAATGTTGCCCCACAATGAAATGTCAGAGTTAAGGGCCAAAGAGGGTGGGCTGAAGAACAGAGGACACGAGCAGAGAGGCAGGGAGGGGGTATTAAAGATTTAGATTATGGAGTGCACTGAGTGGAGGAAGAAGTGGAGAAAAAGTGACTTCCATTAAGCTCAGTGCTCCGGAGATGTTCCCATAAGGTGAAATTTGATCAGTGCACTGGCTTATACAGACTGAGCTTAAAGCTCTAAATGTGACACGGCTCGAAAGCACATCAATTACACGAAATGCCATGAGGAGGAAAAACCGCTGGGCGGGAGTAAGACTCGTGTTTTTACTAAAGCTAGTAATTCTACAAGGTAGTTGTTTCTTTTAAGGTCAGTAAAACCTCAGCAATTATTTGGCTGATAAAAGAGAATCTAGGACAGTGGTTCCACTTTCACTGACTCAACACAAGACAGGCTTTTCTTCACATGCATGCAGAAATCAAGGAACTAATAGTTTAGATTTAATTATACATCAAATGACCTCTTTTAGGATGAGCCAAACAGGAGTGGCTTCCTCTGACTAAAAACAGTGCCGCTGGTTCAAGTTACAACATTTCAGGCTTAATCAAACAAACATCGTGCAAAACTAGTGAAGAAGTCCTCATGTTTTCACACAGGAAACTGAGCAGAATTTGTCTGAATGTTGGGAAGAGACTCATGTTTCCTGCATCCCATATCTTATCAGAGTGGAGAGAAAGAGGGGAGGGTTAACAGAATCCAACACTTTTTCCAACAAACAACTCAGACTGTCTGGACTTAAAGATCCAACTAACCCCTTTTGGGGGTAAACGAACATCACAGCTATGTGTGTGACTATGTATCGGTCTTTTAGAGTTAAAATTAGAGTGAGGATTAGGTTATTGATGGTTTAAGTAGGACCAGAGATAGCAACATGACAATTTAGAATCCCCCCTAATATATTTCTAGACCAGCATCGTCACGGGACGGCTTCTTATTAAACTAATGTGGTGACCTGGTGACGTTCCAGTATCTGCTGTGATCAGATGGGTTGGCAGGGGTTCACAAGATTAACTTGAAATATAACTGGCAAAGATCCTGTGTCACTGACCCGGTGCGTCCGGCCATCGAGACGTTAATGGGACCCCTGAATAATTACAACCATGATGACGGCCGGCAGTGAACTAGGAAATGTCCCTGATGCGAAATCAGCCTGTGTTATTCCACTGAATGACAGCTGTCGCACGTGAACCGAGGGGGCTGCTGCTGAAGCTTTAGGCAGCGACTGAGGAAGCCACGGATATTTAGGGAAATTTAAGATGTTTCATCTTTTTTTTTCCGCTCTGCGGATTGTGCAGAGAATTTGGACGTTGTTGTCGTCATCTGCCAGTTTGATAAAGCAGCACGCAGCAGGAGACGGGCGCCAAAGGTAAATGGTTCATTATCAACACCTGCTCAACAAATATTCAGCAATTTTCTCCTGTAATTGCACACGACCTAAGTATAAATAGAAAAATAATATACTGGGGCTTCCGTGCACGTTTAAACATGGCTTCAGACTTGATTTACTGCTCCATCTCTTTTCTAATAGCCGGAAGCGGCATTTCCTCTGAGACCAGGAGCTCCTGAAAACACCAGGTCACTTTCCACTCAAATTTCTGAGGAGGGAGGCAGGATTCCCAAAAGCTGCGATATGTTAAGAGCACGAGAGAATTAACTGTGTGCAGATAAGCTCCAGCAGGGCGATAAGCGCAGAGCAGTCCATGCAGTGACATATCTGAGGCTCTTGGGCTGGACAGGACTAACAGGGTCACATGTCTCCATTTAGCCAAGTAGACAACATAAGTAGATTTAATCTATCGCCTTGATTTTTTCAGGGGTGGACAGCGAGCCTTCGTGCCATGTTTTCGTGTACTGGTCAGCCATCAGTGGGAGTCCAGCTTCACTGTGTTGTAATATGGTCACTCTGCAGAAAATGATGAGGACATTCAACGTTAGCGCTTCCCTTTGCTGATAAACGAAGCTTGTTTGCTCGTTAGATTTCATTCAATTATTGCATTTCTGTGGGGATGCTGCATGAGTTTCACATGGATCTTCATTCTTTTATCTGTGCAGGCAGAGCAGACTGTTTTGTTCTGCATATGTGAACTGATATGTGGCTAATGCACCAGACAAAACGGACAAAAGCAGAGATACGATCATGACAAATGGCAATTGCAGTGTTAGGTTAGCGGATCTGTGGGCACGCTCTGATTAAGACTAGCTGACAGATCAAAATGACAGATTAAAACAAGAGCAGCCATAAAGAAAAGCAGGTCACACCCCACCAGCACTGGATGTTAGATTATTTCCCTGCAAACGGCAGGCAGAACGCAGTCAATCACAGAGGCAGAGGAAACAGGGACTGGGGAGACCAGGGAAGCTGTCCAAGAAGACGCCATAATGGCCTGAATGCTTGTGGAGGCCCGGCTATAAATAGTTGAGGACTGCCCTAATGCCCCAACTCCTTATCAACTGTGGAGGGCTTTTGCTCTGGTGCAAGGAGCCAAGAAGCTGGCACGTGTCACTAAATTAGACCAGGACACACACTCCTCTGACAGATGAGGGAGAATCGCTTGACGCAACCTGACATATGTATAAAAATACACCGCGAACCAGCTTTCAAACCTCCATCATTTCACAAATGAGCTGAGGAGTATTCTTTATATAGAAATGGATTTATTTACATGGTCTAAAGATAAGAGAACCGGAGTTCTTTGGTTTAGGATACTTAGTGACCACATTCACAACAGTCAACCCCTCCGCCTCCAATCAAAACCAAATGTATGAAAATAACTAAATAAAGTCTCAGTTTTTTTTTTTAAAGCATCCCGACAATAATGAATTCACTGGCTGATTCAACAGTGACTGTTGAAAACAAGTCATTCCAGTGGTGTCAGGTGTGGGAAGCAGCTGATTCATCATGAGCTGCTTGTTCCTTCAAGTCGCTGTTATCATATATATTTTTAAAAAAAATTGTCTTCCCTTTACTTATGATGCAATCTTTAAAAAAAAAAACTAAATAAAAAAAACATTGTTTCATCATGTAATAACTGATATATGAGCCTGATATCAGTGTTTACAGTGCTCAGTAGAGAGCATACATGCATTAAGCTCATTAATGTGCCACTTAGTGGAGATTCACCATCTACAGAGTGTTGTACTCTTACCTGAATTTCCCAACTGTTTGTAAAATCTGTACTCCAAATGGAGCTGTGGCGCCCTGGACTTAATGGGCTCCTGAAAAGAAGAGAAAAGAGAGGAAAGTGTTAAATATTAAAACCGGCTGGTGAACATGGTGCGATCACTGTACAGAGACACGGTTGGGGCTGCTCGTTTTGGAATATGAAGACACAGTAACAGGGTCTTAAAAGTACAGCAAAAACAGTCAGTCAGGCTGTGTGAGAAAGACAAACTTGAAGGTCAACTTTGAACATTCAATTTTGACGTTTTACTTTGGTCTCACGTCAGACTTGAGACGGGATAAAGAGCAGTTCCAGTTGGTGTGCAGGAGGTCCCTGTGATGACACGGCTGATAATAAAGCAGCCCCCAGACTGTCCATTATATTGCTGGCTCAAGCTTTGCAACCTAAAAAGTAATCTGATTAGCCCCACTCTCAAGATGACAGGGGCATTATAGACAAACATGGCGAGGTTAGAACCAACACATCCAACTTAATTCCTTAACTTAATCTTCAATAGCTGTGCCACAGTCTGTGCTAAAGCTGTTGTCCACATCGGCTATAAGAAGGCCCCGGTTCACACTCCGCCAGCGAAAAATCACTTCACCAATGAAGCCCGAGCTTTATCATTTAAACGTTTGTTGGACCCACAAAAAACACTCTGATATGGAGGGGTACACTACTTACTCAACCATTTTCTAGATGTTTAAAGAAAAAAACAATAGAAACTACTTCTGTGTACCTCTGCTCCATGACACCTTTGGGTATTTCCACATAAAATACCACCTACATCAAAATAAGCACCAAACTCTAAAGAAAAGGTTAACATTGTTAGTTTTGTACACAGACTTTTTGACATACTAAACATTCAAAAGGTACCTCAATAAAGCATGCAGTACTGCTAAAAGTCTGTAAATATGTAACACTGGTGACAGTTTAGACAATGAATTCATCCTTCAAAAGTCTACTGGTTTTGGACAATATGATCTTAAAGATTCGTTTTTAATTCTAGACATTCCAATGGGTTATCATATTTGAATAAAAACCTCCACTAATTGTCCTGGAAAATATGGAAATGCCTTATTCACTCTTGTGACTCTTTCAAACGCTGCTTATTGTAAGGTCTAATCTTAGAAGCCGTTTCCAAGTGCGTCTAATTCCAAAGTACTTCTATTTTAAATCATCTAAACTGAAAACTGAAAGGCTGTTAAGCTGCAACATTCACTCCATTAGGCCTTTATCAAATCAGGATCATCTTCTCTTCTGCTGCACTGCTAGCATGTAGGAGTGTGAACACAAATTATGAGCACAGAGAGGGACTTTCCATCCTTTCGCGATTACCACTCTCAGACAGTTCTACTAAACATGTTCAATGGTTTTAGGGCTCTCCTTCAGAGGATGATTTGTAGAAGTGGCTTTAAATAAATTAATCAATCCTCCTTATTACAGCTACCCCCATGAGACCTGGTTTTATTGAACAAATACAGCAATAAATCGTCAAATCTGCTTATTCCTGGGTTTTTCCACAGTTAACTATAGTCTGACCGGCGGAAGAATAATTGATGAACATTAAAACAAAGATAGGATTTCATCATCCAGGTCCTGGCGAAACCGAGTGGAAGGCAGGAGGCATCTTAGAGGAGTTGGGGCCTGTGGGAGGAGGACACGTGACTCGTCAGAGAAGTGGAGCGGGGAAGTGCTGCAGCGTCATCCACCTCCCACGTGAAAACAGACAACAAACATGTCTTACACAAGTCAGGCCGTGCCAGAGAAGAGAGGGACTGAAAACACTAAATATATAAATAATGAGCAAAAAAAAGCAGATGGCACGAACTGCAGGACCCTTTAAAACAGCTTACAATGGGAAACACGGGCTTATGGCAGCTTTACGTACTTAGGAGTCATCTGTATTCCCAGCAGATGGGCTCAGCTATAGCTGTGTAAATGACCAGGACTGAGCTGCAAATGTCTGACGTAACATCTTTGCATGTAGCAGATTTTTTCTCAAGCACACATCAGATATAATTTGATAGCTTCCCTTGAACACCATGGTTAGAATTAGAAGTCCCCTGTGGTGTGATGGGTCTTCCCCTGCGGGACTAATGCTATGGAGAGGAGCGGTATTTGGGGTTTTCTGCATTGAAAATCTTTCCCAGCTGTGAGCCTCATGTCATTTCCTTCTGTTGGCTTATCATGAGAACATGAGGTGCTTCAACTTTGTTGGGAGAAAACAAATTCTTTTTTCCCCCCATTTAGGCCAACTAAACCATGATATAGTTATAGTTGGTTGCATTTTAGAATCTAAAGGACATCTGGCTGCTCTGAGGTGTACCTTTAAAGTCAATCTGGAGGCGTGGTGCCGTGCCATGGACCAGCACATGGCCACATGTGCTGTTCGGGTCCAGTTCAGCTGAAGGGCTGTTCTCTTTCTGACCTGCTACAACAGCAGTAACCTCTCAAACCCCACCGCTCTGTACTGGTGCCCTGAGCTGTTCTGCAGCCAAACCACAACAATATTACCTCCAGTGCGGTTTATCATGGCTGAACTAAACAAAAAAAACATTTTTTAAAATGATTTCTCTGTCCCTGTAATAGCTCTGATTCACATAATGGTTTTATGGTAGATTGACTCACGGTAATCAACTACAATTGAAACTGTTGTATTCAACAAGGACGTCTGTGCTTGCAAACTATAGATTTCACATGTAATCACAGAAAATAAAAGAAACTTTTCCCCAAAACTACATCCAAAACCATCGGCCGGCCTTAGTCAAATTAACATGGAAACTGTAAGGGGAGAGATTGCAACATAAAAACACACACACACACATATATATATATATATTTGAAGGACTTTACTCGCTGTTGGTCACTTCTAAAAGGCTTTGAATTTATGCTTTAGTGCTCGTAGGAAGTTTGGCCTCACTGGAGTCAAATCTGAGTGCAGAGCATGGATTTACCAGCTCTGTATATGATGTCATCCAGGTTGAATCTGATCTTTGCTTCACCGCAGAGGAGAGCGAGCACAGCTGATCGCAGTACCGAGATAGATGAACACCAAACAAGGAGTAACACAGGAAATGAGGAAACCACAGACACTGGTGGACAGCCGGCAGCAGAAACACGACTTGGCCTTATTATCAGGTGAACGTATAAGCAGCAACAACTCATGTGACCTTGCTTATCAGTGCCAAACAAAAAGCTGAAGAATTTCAAACCTTTTCTTTTCTTTTTTTTTTTTTTAAACGGGAAACACTGTACATGCCATTTTATTACCAAGGACCCATTCTTCAGTTATACCTTTACTTTTCTGACTACTTTGGAGGACCTTCTGTGGCCTTTTAGAGATAACCATGTTCTCCTTCTTTTAAAACTCACATACAGTTTTTTTTTTTAAAACAGATGAGAGTGCCAAACAGCAATGGACAGCTGGGATGGTGTGCTCGAATACATGAATAAAAAAATATCTGCGTCGGCCAGTATGGCCTTCAGTGTGTATATGTCTGCCATGTCCAAAGGAACGGGCCGAGCATTATGCGTAAGGCCCAGAATAGCTGCTGACCTTTGCCTGCTCCCAGTAAACCCTTTCACAATACGCAACATGTAGCATGACTCACTCAATCTTTGACGGACTAACTCAAATTTCGACATGCTAATGCCACTGATGGATGGGAGTAATGCTCAGACAGTTGGAAATGGCCACGGTGTGCTGCCCCATTGGAGCCTCTTTGTGAGCAGAGGTGTCTTTGGCAGGGAGGTGGTATAAAAGGAGCACGTGCTATCAGAGAGCAACAGAAGGCCTCCGGTTTCAGCTCAGATTTAACACGGAGCCATCAGCTGGTTGAACTCTTGCCTTATTATTCGGAGAAGCAGAGGATTTAGACATGACGGGACAGAGATGGCGCTTTTTGTGGAATTTCTTTTACAGCGGTAACGGGCTCCAAATGTTGCTTTCAAATGCCAAACATAACCGATTCCATCGGTTTTACTTTAAAATAAAAATCCCACATGCCTATAAACATCTATGGCAATCACTCTGACCAGAATCCTTTTCTTGGTGTTGAAATCTTTCTTCTTGGGAGTGGCTGTGGGAGAGGTGGGGCTAAACACAATGAATGGAGAGATAGCACTGCGACCATTAGTGGTGTATCATGTTATCTCAGTCAACATTCGAGATGACTTCCACGGCAGTTAAAATACAACCAATTTGCCCAGGCTGTCATTTGCTTTGAAGAGTTCACTAAATAAAAAAAGAATTGCTCCATATTTCGGTTTGACATTGGCTTAAATAGAAGCAGATGTTGACACAGGAAGTTGAAAACAAAACAAAACCGCCAGTGCAACATATCCGTTATCAGCCTCCTTCCACTGAAAGGGTTCCATTACATCACTCCTGGTCACTTAATCATGACAAAGTTTCACCCATCTTTTTTTTTTTGTCCAAAAGGGCAACTACCGGGTTCCAGCTAGCCCAGCAAACGTTTTTAGAGTCCATTTCCCAAAAAAACGTGATGAAACCTAAATCCGAGTATTGTCCTGTGCATTTTCAAAGCAGAGAAAAAATAACAAATTCCACTTGGATTTATAAATACTTAATTTGACAAGGAGTTTTTGCACAAAATAGTAGAGCTGATGCATAGATAAACCTTTTTTATGTTATATTTGTATTTGTGCAAGTAAGTGTTTGAAGTGAAAAAAAGGTTTGGGTCTGGCAAGCTACTGGGCCACATGAACATAAAACCGGTCGCTGTCCCATTCCCTGACTACCCTGTTAGGAAGGCGTGATGCGGCAGTACGTCTGAATCTCTTACATGGTGCAAAGTCGCTTCAGAGCTACTTCTAAACCTACCCCTTTCTTTAGTGAAGAGAGTTAAATATAGCCCTACGGTCAAATTGGCTTCATCTCCTTCCCAATTACAGTCATCTGAATTTGACTCTGTTATTTCAGCTCCAGTTTACCACTTCAACTAAAATACAGCCAAAAAAAAAAAAATTTCAACAGAATCTTTGAGGGTGAATTTACTGTAACAAAAGGAGAACATCTTGAGACACTATTACTGGTACTACTATTACTGTGCCCCCAAACAAGACCCGCTCCTCAGGAAATGCGAGGCTTATGCAGTCAGCGCAGCTCCTCTCACGTGGAAAACAGGACCCGGAAGTGCATGGGGAAGGTAGGACTACAAAGCCCAGGCCACTGCACGCCCAGTGACTACGCCCTGCTCCACGTCCCAACTCCTTTATTTAGTGACGTCGCAATTTCCACTTTGCATATCTACAACACAACAGTTCTTGACGATTGGGCATCGAGAACTGTTGTGTCAGACTCGGTTCACACTTCTCTGCAGGTTTTATGACTGCTTCTCCAAAAAGAAACAAAGGGCGCCTGTGTCGAAGGCCAGCATTGTGCTGGCTACTGATTAATTAGAGGATTAGCTAGTTGACTGAAGGTAGGCTTTCCACATGTTGTTGACATCTCAGGATTTATTCATTCAGTCTGCCCAGCATGCACTCTACTGAGCCCTAGCAGGGCAGGGAAGAACTTAAATCGTCAGAATGTCACTTTAATTCCGGCCAAACATGCTGATAAGGCTTTTGTGCCTTCACAGTTTTCCCAACAACTGCCTCACGGCGAGCTTGAGTAAGCTGCTGAGCTAGACTGTAACAAGAGCTGCTTATCATGCTCCAGTGGGAGGTGGAAAGGAGAGTTGGATAAAACACCTCAGATTTCCACCCCAGCGTCACGACTGACCGGCGCAGTGAATGGCTTCACTCACAGAAGCCGCCTCGCTCATATGCCTCTGCATCAGTCACACATTAGCTGAACCCAAAAAGGCTACAATCCCCACCATCAACGCGCACACAGGAGCAGCCATTATAATGTATAGTGTTTGTATTCAGGTTGTCATATTTGTATTTGGCCAATATCACTTTACCGGTCAGGTTCATTGACTCATCTCAATGACTCGAAGAGCTGTGCCTAATACAATGTAATGAATCATATTTATCCATCTACAGCATGCATCTCCTTTTGAAGTGATGTGTCGTTTCTGGTAATCCAATAAACCCCTAAACATGAATATTCACTCCACTGTACTTTTCAAGCTCGTGAAAAAGGAAAGCACGTGCTCTCAGGTGTCTCACTTCTTTACTAAAGTGACAAAACCAAGTGCAGTCAAGTGACAAAACTCTGAGGAACAGAAGCTGCAAAAACTCATTCCAGTTTTTGGATAATGCGCTTGGATAAATCCACACACCTCTCTGAGTTTGTCTCTGTCGTTTCTCCCACATAAAAAAAACAAAAGAACCCAGTTACGTTTTCAAAGCACAATGGTAAAGATGCCGGGGTCTTTGGAAACCGATTTACTCAACAACAAGACATGCACAGGTACCAGCAAAGCACAAAATCCAATCACACAACCACCTAGAGTTTAATTTAGTTTGTCCAACTCATGGAATTAAGTGTAATTAGCTTCATCTGATGAAGTCCACACTTCTTGTTTCAGGCGGAGCAACTGAGGTCGAGGGCTTAAGACAAAACGCCCGGACTAACGCCCTTGGGGTCTGAGGGGGGTGGGTGACAAAAGGCTATTTAAATTTAGGTCTAAAATGTAGTAATGCCCTGAGTAAGCACCCAACGCATAGAACAGCGCTGTGTGTGCACATGGCTGCCACACAATGCACAGTAGATCTCTGTGTTAGCTGTGTTCACGTCCCTAGATGGTCACTCCAACATAAGCCTCTCGCAGAGCTAAAGGGAAGCTCTGTCCTATACAACAAGATCCGACACTATAGCGTTTTCTTGCAACTCCTTCCCCCAGTGTTTAGAAGATATTACAGCCACGTCACAGCCAAATGTAGTGATGGTCACAAAGAGGAGTCTTCAACCAGCGAATACTCAGAACTGGTGACACCAGCTGATGGTGGTCTTGCTGGCTTCCCAGTGAAATTGGCCGTAAAATGAAATTGAGATATAGTGTAAAGTTTTGTAGGATCAACTGTTTGTACAGTGGCAGGAAATTGCATGAATGTAAGCCAAGGCAAAAACACTGAGGGGGGGGTAAGAAGGTGCGGCTGGCTGAGATGCTATAAACTGAAGATAAAGAGAGAGAGAGAGAGAGACAGGCCCTTCAAAGCTGTCGGAAAAGTTCAAAAGTTCATTTTTTCAGTGGAAAGCCATGTCGCTACGGACAGAGATGGCCAGTTCCTTCACTGTTCCTCGACAGCCAGCAGATATGCAACCGTGTTTTTCCTTTACGATTCAGGGGTCTCCCCCTGAGAGAGGCCTGCTGTGTGTTTGCAGCCAAGGCCGTGCAGAAGTCGGGCCTCCACCAACAGAGAGGCCGGTCAGTGTGAGAACGCTCACAGCTGGACCAAAGACTGAACCACTGTGTGTCGACAAGGCCTGCCAACAAAGGCAGGCTTTCAGCACCCAGCAGTTTGCCCCCTTCTTGGTGACTTTTTTCACCGCAGCTCCAGACCCGCTGGTACAGCAGGCCGAGCGCTGGCCTGCGGCGCATCTGGCTCCAACATCACGTGGTCAGGCTGCCGCTCACCTTTGTCCCAGGTAAAGGAAGGTGCAACGTTAATGTGGACTACGCAGGAAAGCAAAGCAGATGAAAGGACCGACTAAACGCTGTGTTCTGTCCCGGCTTTTGTGATTTATGGCTTTTGGAAATGACAGCGAGATTAGAAAGAGCCGCCCTGCGACAGTTGCCATGTAAAGGTTCCTTTAGGGTTCCTGGTAGATCAACAACCTTTGTCCAAGCAAACAAAGTAATAATTTACATACTTCCTTAAAGTTTCACTGAGACTGTTCACTTCACACCTAGCTGACTTCACTAATAAGGAAAGGTGTGTAGTTCTGAAAAAAAAAAAAAGCTACTTAAAAAAATAAAATTAATTAAAAAACCTACTTTGATCAACTATTCAGTGAAAAAATCCAAGTGTCTTCACATTTAAATTTGATGTCCTGATCCCGGTGACATATTATTAGCATTTTCCTACCGTTTATACACCATAAAACACAAAAAAGCAGGAACAACTGACAGCTAACGACAACCAAAGTAGCTTTTCACCAACTGAATACTTTGCAAACTCCAATTCAGATTCTACACACATCTGGACAGGAGTCGCTGAGTGGACAGAAACAGGAGGTCGCACAACTCAAGTCAAACATGTGTTAGCAGGTGGTTGTAGACAACAGGGCTCTCATTTGTTTGAGTCCGTGAGGAAGAGCTCAGTAACAGCCTCTGAAAAAACAGAAGCCCTCCTAGACTGGCAGTGACATTCACAGGGTTACCCCGGGGAGCTCTGAGAGCAGCGACAGACAGAAACATGTGGACAGACAACTGTGTGAGACTCTGGGCTGCCTGACAAACTGGACGAGGGAGAATCCCTCTCAGTGTGAGGCTCTGCCACGCTGGTGTAGAGGCCGGATCTACAGTAACAACACTGGAAAATCACAGAGGAATGGCAGGTACGGGGCGTTTGGTGGCATCACAAGTCTCACTGTGGTTCTGAAAATGACCAAGAAGACATCCTGCCATCATGAGATTAAATCCTACATAATCCTTACAATCAGGCCCTACTGTTCTAGCCAGGCTCTGCTGAGCTTAATGACCACTTTAAACACTTCCTCCTCTCAGTATCATACACCCAATAAACGCCGGCTCTTTGCAGAGCGTGGCGGGGCTGTGGCTTTACTGTCCGATCCAGATATAGCTGGACACCGTGCTGATAAAAATACACAACAGATGGGAGGTTCTCAAGCAAAGAGGGGAGAGGCAACAAGCGCGATTAAAGATTTCTGGAGAGCACAACTGCAATTACAGCTGTTTGCTGACCTTTACCTTCTCCGTGATAAACAAGGTCATCAGAGATTGTCTTTAAGAAATAACGACCTCCATGGACGGAAAAGGAAGGATTTCATCCAGCCGGCTGCATGGTTGTGGTGGACAACTCAGAATACAAGAATTAAGTCGTATTTCAGCGACAATGAAGTATGATCGTGATGAAAAAATTAAGTAAAATCCTCCTGTGCTCAAAGCTCAATGTCTTGCCACACATCAATGGGACAGAGAACCCTTTAAAGGAGAACTGATTAAGCAATCAGGAAACAGGCCTTGACATTTAAGGTGTTTTTTTCACTGCTCATCTAAATAGAACAGAACCAAAGCTTTCAATTAAAAAATAAATAAATATTTTTTTAAAAGGCTGACACAAATTACAACAATGTACTCAACAACCCACAAAACCTTCTGGAAGCTTGTTCAATAAAAGATTACACACTCAGTCAAGTTATCTTACAGTGTTGTCTGAACGATGCTGTACTTTAAGAGCCGAAAGGCATTTAAGGCTGAGAAGCTTCAACACTGATTCAGCTGATTTTTACTTCCTGTTCCTGTCAGACTTTAGGGCATTTCAGAATCAGACACTCAACATTTCTTTAATACTTACCAGGTAAAGATCAATTTATCATACAGGATGCAAACTAATTAAAAGATGTGTGTCAGTACGAATCATTTATGGCTTGCTGGAAAAAGGAAGTTAATGCCTTCACACCACACGGTGTGAGGGTATTTGTTCTTACCAATTTGATGGCCACATATTCATTAGTATAGAGGTTCTTTCCCAGTCGCAGCTCTCCAAAGTTCCCGCAGCCGATTTTTTTCCCCACTCGGAAGTTTGGGCCAACCATAAGAACTCCAGAATTCGTCCCTGAACTCCTGCCCCCATGTCCAGTCCTGCTGCCTGTCGTCTTAGACATCTTTTTCCCTTCCTCTGTCTCTCCCTTGCCCCCTCTCTTGTCAAAATCCATAAGCTTGTGATACCCTGGCCTCTCCACGGTTAGTCTCCAGCCATGCAAACCATAGAAACTCCAATAACAACAATGGAGGACACTTAAAGGAGGGGGAGGGAGTCAGAGCTCACAGGACAGAGGAAAGGGGTTGCAGTTAGAATGTGCAGAGACTTAAATGGTCAGCACTGCCGCTGTTTGACCCGTTTGTCGATCAGACAGCTTTTCCCTTTTCTTCTTCTTCTTCTTTGTTTCTCTTGTCTGCGATAGGAGCTCCGTTCTTGTGCATTTCTTAATCCAGTCACAGAATCGGAAGTCGCTGCCTGATAAAAAGGGCAGAGTTCTCTAGGATGTTTCCACAGACAAACATACAACGCTAGTCATGAAAAAGCACTCAAAAGCGCAACTACTGCATCCAAAAGGCCACTTGAGAACATGTTCTGGAGTGCCTCATTCCTTCTGGTCAGCCCTCATTGACACAGTGGAGCGTCTCCATGTTGCGGTGCCGAGGCAGGAGGCAAGCCAGGGTTCAAGGAACAGCAGCAAAAAGGTGGCAGACTGTTGTTTGACGTCAAGCGGTTATCTGCAAAGGCAAAAACAGACAAATCAATTCACAGATTATGAAGGGGTCTCTTTAAAGTCTTTCACAGCTGAGGTTATCGGTCAAACTGAAGTCACTCAAACAACTCAGTAAACTCATTCTTACAGCCAAAGAATTAAGTAATATGGAAAATAATAAACTCATTCCAGTGGCAATTCTGTTTTTTTTAAACACAACAACAAATTCTACAACCTATGAAAGACTGTACTGACTGCATTTATCCTGGTTGGTATACACATTTATGTCCTTCATTTCCTGAAAAAAAAGTAGTAGTCAATAAGATACTACACAAGGAAGTCAGACTTGTATGTTGCATTCTGTTCATTTAAGCATTAGTTTTTGGTAAACCAGGAAAAACAAATCAACCAAATTCCAACATAATTGCCATCAGGATTTAATCAATATGAGAAAGGAAGAACTTGAGAATTATTGATAATTATGACCTCTTCCTATGTCACTTTGAGGGCAATAGGGGGCATTTTCTTTTCCATAGAAAAGGAAACAAAAACCCTTTAACCTCTTACTTGAATATCAAATTATGCCAACTGTGGCTGTTTCATACTACTGCTGAAATTAGATCTGAATGCTTACTGGTGCAACGCAAATTCAATAAAGAAATCAATAGGAGCTCAGATATTTTACAGAAGACAGTGGACATGAGGAAAAAGAAATCAACATGTCACAATTAAACCTCTTTTGTGAAAACTCAGATCAATGTGACGCAAAAAGATTATTTTTCCAACACAACACTAAAGCAGCTAAAATTATGACACACTGCATTAATATCCCCCTTGTGCAGTTAAGAGACAATTGTGGGTCCTCAGATAAACAAAACAAAAAAACACAAACAGTGCAAATAAACACATAATATTTGAAAAAACAAAAATGTAGTTCAATTTAACATATGTGAAGCTAACAGATTAGAATTTAGTAAATGTTCAATTAAAGCATAAACAGTAAGAGGAGAAATGCAGTGCAGAGAACATCAATCTTGGACATCTTTTCACAAACAATCATCTGCACGAGCCTCTGGTCAGAGACACTCCTGACTCCCCTACGTCAATTATCTAAGAGGCTTCTGGTGCTGGAGGGAGCAGGTAATGCAGGCACGGCCTACGAGCATCTACTATTTCCTATGGAAAGCCACTTACGCAGATCAATGACTGCAGTAATGCCTCATCTCATCATACAATTTGCATCACTGGAAAGCATAATGTTGAATGAGCTGGGCTCACGTCTTGTGTACATAAACCTATATTTGAACATTTTTAAAAAGGGATACGTTTAGAGAGCAAACACAGCATCATCAAACTTGAGTTTTAGAAGATAAAGGAGTTTTGATGTAAAATATTCATACATTAGACATTCAGTTATCTTCTGTGCATATTTCTACACATTACATACAAGATATTTGACTAAAATCACCATGTCTGAATATTAAAATTCCTTTACCACTGCAGCGTGCGCGCCTAAAAAAAATAAATTCATAAACAGTGTATATCAACATTCATAGCCCTTCCTTGTTGTGTTGCACATATTAATACTTGCTTTATAAAATCAGCAATTGTGAAATTACTTGAGTAACTTAAAACTGATTTGATTAAAACAGCTCAGATCAAATGGAACCCAACCATGTTTCAGCATCAGTTCTTAATCAATTTTACTTCTTAAACTCTACTGTCTCTCAGTTACAGGAGAGAGGAAATGGCAAAAGTATCTACAGTAAATTTAATACTAGTAGTAACGGTATAAATGCTATGAGATAAGGTCCTTTATACTAGATATGATTAACTTAACTGCCAAAATGATAACTTAAAAGTAATTCAGATCTACACAATTGTTAATAACATGACATAGGAATGAAAAATGTAACGACTTTACTGCCTTTTAAGTACTGCTCCAAGGGTGTCCAAGTGTGTGTCTACACTACGACTGTTCCTTTTCCTCCAGAGCACACAATCCCAACTGAAGCACTTAGTTTAAAGATACAATTTGTAACGTTTACATCAATGTCTTCATAGGAAAGTAATGAAACCGTGATAAAATATGGTTTCATTTATGTACCAATTGAGGGCATTGAGAATAATGCAAGTCCAATATCCAAGAGCTCGTCATCTGTGGGTCATCCTCCTCCACCCTCTGTCATGTTAGTACTTGGTTATAGGCAGTATTTCGGTAGCAAAATGTTAACACACCACAAATGGTGTTTCTCTAAGCTCTCCTCATATCAAGACTAGCAAAGACCGGTTAACCTTCCTGAGAACTGGTTCTGCTTCTGTGAAGAGCACAAAAACCCTGTTCAAGACTTAGCTATTATCTCACTCAAAAAGTGAACTATAGCACATAAAAACCTCATCATTCTATGCATTTTTAAAAAGGAGCTTGGGCGTGTATGATAAATGTGTTCAAGTATAGAGATGCCACTGATAATAATTTCCCACTTTAAATAACTTTTGGCAGTCACAGCACTTACATCTTGTACGTTGCATTTAAGGAAGTTGTGCATTGTTTTTTTGTCAGATTTTTTGGCTCTGTTGTCATCACGTTGTTTATTACAAACCACGGGAATTATTCTGTTTTTAAGACAGAAACAATCAATCTATAAATGACATCTCCAAAACCCGAATATTTTGGAGGGCAGTTGCTATAACGTCAGGGTGCTACGATTGTAGACAGTAAAGCCATCTGTAACGATGACAGAGGACTTTTTAGATTTGAATATGAATCAAAACATCAACAAAGAGCTTCGAATGGAGAATAGTGAGTCGTACTCAAACCAGATCGCCAAGTTTTCCTTGTTGGTGGTGCAAATACCTGCCTCACAGGCTTATGGTAATGATAGCTAACAGCTAACAGGCTATCGAATAGTGTCTAACAGCTGTCATTTTACCCAAGTTTCGGGTGATCCAAAGTGCTCTCCGTCTATCTGTCTTAGCATGACGCTCGTTTTCGAAATCAAGGGATAAACATGGATGCTAAATAACAAATAAATATAGTAAAAATGCTTTCCAAAAGAGCTGGCTTTAAAAGGCGGACAAGGCCAGATAGTCAGAGGCTATCAAGTTAGCTCGGTAACGTTTAACTGCTCCTAATTTGTTTAAACAGATACAGTGTTGTCTGTGCCGGGTTATTTAACCGTAAACGTCTGACTTAAAAGATGAAGCAGTTTACTTTTTTACGTTGTAGTGAAGAAGAAATCAACCACAGCTGAATTAGGCTAAGGGAGCTAGCACCAACAAAAACATCGTCAGTCTTGGCCCAACGTCTGATTAAAATAACCACAGTTAACCAAATAATGTTAGATACACTGGTGACTACACTGGACACGACAACGAAAGCTATATAACTGTTTGTGGACAAACACAAATTCGACAAGAACAAGTAAGGAAGAGCATAAAATATTCATTGATTGACAATGCTACGAGGCTAGTTCGTAAACGCTTAATAACTGAAAAATAACGTCCCGAGCGACGCCGTCAAAATAAATGATAGAACAGAGAAATGTTAGGATAAAATACATAATCGATTCACCTCAGAATACCGTTTTATAGTTCAGAGTCCAGCCACAGCCATTACCCAGACTACTGCCGGGCAACTCCTTAATCCTAACCGACTGCTCTCCAGCGGTAGGCTGGATATCTCACTGCTTTGCTCACTAGCTAGCCATTTAGCAAACTAGCAAACGGGGCACCACGGTAGTACTGTGTAATGAAACGTACTCATCAAAGAGTTACTTTAGTTATTGTAGTACAGCACGTTACCTTTGAATGCTAGCTATCGAAACGCGGTCGAAGTCATGGTTATTCGGCCGTTGGTTTCTTTCCCGTTTGGCTTCTCTTGTCCTCAGGTTGCTATGATTTCGCTGTGGTCTCTTTAAGCCTCCCTCAGTTGCGCAGCGTCACGCTATTTCACCTAGAGCGACGCTACGTAAGAGAGCCGACGCAACGAGTTTGGTGAATACGACCAAACATCAGGCATCCGTGGCCATCCAAGAGCTGCACAAAACTGGTTGAGTTCAGTTCACAAATGGGCACTTTGAACAAATAAATCGGAGTGAATGTGCCAAACCTTTAGAGTTGGAGTTCTTATATGGTAAAAAAAAAAAAAACTCTTCTGAGCATAAAAAATGAAAACTAAAGTTTTTGTTGCCTGAAGAAAGGCATGTGTGGTTGTTTTTCAGTTACTTAATGTTATTGATGTTGTTAATGCATGGCAATTCAATGGCAAATTATACTCCTGTTTGAAAAAGTTGTTAAATAAATGTCAGATAAACATCTGATTTCACCTCAATATCTTGCTGTTGAAATACAAAATTCATCACATTCATCTCATTTGGATGTCAAATTGTGGAAAGTCATTTCTGGGATTATATGATCATAATTAGTTGCACATTTTAATGGACCAATCGCACCACGAGAACTGCTAAGCTTCACAATACTACAAAAGAAAGCAGAGACTAGTTACAAATGACTTTTATTTAAAATTCCTATGATGCAGGTTGGAGTTACAATAAAGAGCTTTCACCAAATGCTTTTACCGTTTGCTGCCCACAACTACTTCTGATACTTTATATTGCAGACAGCTGAACGTGGCTTCAGAAGAAAACAATAGGTTTTCCATGCTTCTTGCTACTTGTTGAGATCAAAATTAACTGTACTAACAGCTTAACCCCAGAATTCAACAGCTGAAACACACAAAAAAGAAAGTCGATTTAAGTAAAAAAAATCTAAGTTTGAATTTAACTTTCCTTTCAGTGAAACTCTTTGAATAAAGATATATATTTTTTCTGAGCTGTCAGCTGGTATCTGCTCCTTCACAGGGTCGCCTCAGAGTCCACAAACAGCTCATATCTGAGACTGAATGTCTTTGATTTATAAGTCAATTAGAGTCCCAAGTGAGGGTGGCACACAGTTTTACCGGAGCAGGCAGTCTGAAGTGAGAGGCTGCAGGTTTTGGCAGCTAATACTGGAACTCCCAGAGCGGAGCTGTGCTGCTGTACGACCGGCCAGAAGAGGGGTGGCAGGGTGAGCTCAGTGGAAAGAGCTGGCTGGTGAGACGGGTGACCGTAATGCTCCCCTGCCATGAAGGGGAAAAGTGGAGGGGAATGAAGCCTGAAGGGGAGCCGTGAAGTTTCCGAGTCTGTCTCCCTGCTTTTGTCCACACGCGGAGTCGGGGGAGGACAGCAGGGGGGAGAGGTGTTGCTCTGGGTGCTGTCGTCCTGTTTGTCTTTAGTCGTTGATTCCTCAGGTCCCGTTTTACAAGTCGGTGTCGCTTCCTCCGAACTTGGGTCTCTTGCGAGAGGGGAGCATCTCTGACCTTTACGAAACTTTGCCCTCCTGTTCTTGAACCACACCTGGACGAAGAAGGTCAGAGGGCAAAAGTCAAACACGAGCACGGTTTGTAAGGTTTTCTTTAAACATTTTGTCTTAAAGAAGAACTAGTGACATACGTTCAGAACTGAAAGTGGGAAACTTATGAAATGCAAGTCCCGAAAGCAGACAGAGATGACTACGGAGATAGTTTGGTTTCAGGTGTGAGTCATATGATGTCACCTGGATGCGGGCCTCGGGCAGGTTGATGCACACGGCGAGCCTCTCCCTCATGCCCACATCTGGATACTGCGTCTGCTGGAAGGCTTTCTCCAGGGCCTGCAGCTGGGACACGGAGAAGGCGGTGCGGCTGCGGCGCTGCTTCTGCTGGTTTCCGTAGCGGGCCTCCAGGATAAGCTCTGGAGGACAGATGAGGAAATTTAGGAAAAATAATAACTATGGCACATTGGTGATTAAATTCAAGTTACATTGATGTCATTTGCTGAGGTTCACCTTCTTAACATAAAAATGAAAAAGATTTAGAAATCAGAAGTTTCTATTAAAAGCAAAGAGCATGAAGGACGAAATGTGAGAACATTTCTGAGTAACTTGTATCATGAGACTGGGTTATAACGTTAAATCCATTCAGAGGGTGGCAGCTCCTGAGGATGCTGTTGGACAAATCTGACTGGGTTTTCAGAGAAGTCCTATTTCACCCAAACAGCACGAGTTAAATTTACTACAAACTTGCAAAGAAACACATGCTACTGATGAAAAAATGTGAAATAATAGTTGGGCTATCTATCAAAAATTATGACTGTTGTCGTCTGTTTTGGTTGGGGATCACTGGGGGCCCACCTGCCAGCCTCTCGGCCACGGAGAAGGTGTGCGCCGCCGGGGCCGCCGCGGGGAAGCCGTGGTACTGCTCCGCCATCTGGTGGCGCAGGTCGAACAGCATGGAGCTGACGCCGTGGAGGGGATACACACCACCGCCAGGGCCCCCGCAGAAATTCAAGGAGTTCATTGTGAATCTGATGGAACAAAGAGATGTCAGTGATGACTTTTCACCCCCCCCTTTACAGTGGATATCTTTATCAGGGGGGGAAAATCCTTCTCATGGACATTTAAAGCCAGTTCTGCTATAGACAGGGGGAAATAATATCTTAAATAAGTCCACTACTGCAGAATCTTTATTTATGTATCTTTTTTATTCTTTTTTGGTCTGTTAAATCCTGATATGAGACAATAAATCTAAATCTCATATCTTGCCTATAGGCTAACTAAACATCAATGACAGTGAATCAGGTTTAAGCCAGAAAGCCTTGAAGCCTTTTGTGTTTGTGCCTTTCCTTTTCCTTTGACTAAGCTGGTTATTAAATCTGTAAAATCCACATTTTTCCGACAAAAAGTATCTACTATCATTCAAAGGAAAGTAATGACTGAGAATATAAAGCAAGCACGCATTAATCAAGATCTATGAACTAATTGTCTAATTAGATCTAATGTATAAACAAATACTTTAGAGTGCTTAGAGCCGTAAAATCAGCATTTCCAAAATTTTGCACATTGCTACATTGTGTGATTTCATCTTCCCAGAATCGTGGGCCTGGTTGTTCAGCAGCCGCTGAAAATGATGAGATCATACTCCTTCTGACACAAGTTTGAAGCATCCTCACCTGTTTACCTGAAATCCAAATCCTGTGTAAAAGCTGCACGTCCAGGTAAAAAGTAAATAGAATAAAATCAGGATTTCTTAGTCCAGTTTGGGCCTATATCTGAGCTCACCAGCACCTTTTTTTTGGTCGTGGCACCGATCTAATTCCCCGAAACCATTCTCACCCTCCACTATTTAAGAAGCATTTACCCAGGCTCCCCTCAACCATTAGCCAATAGAAAGAAAGGTATTAGCCGGGATTAGGTGGGATGAGGGGAGAGAGGGGGGCGGCAAGGAGCTCAAGTTTTTGAAACTATTGAACTTGAGAGATTTATGCCAAGGATCCCCCAATAAGCGAGCGTTTCATTCCCTCCCGTTAAAACAATTAAAACAATGTGGTCGGCTAATCTCCTGGGCAGTACAGATTAAAATAACAGCCTTTGATTGTCCTCTCCCTCTCAGTCTCCTTTCTCCCATACCGCTGCTTGTGACAGTCCCCGCCCCCCCCCCCCCCCTCAGAGGGGGTTTGCTCTAAGGGTTTGTTTTGCTAACAGGCACCATATTTTGCCTATGAACTCTCACCATGTGAAGTTAATCTTAACCCTGCTCGGGGAGGAGAACTATGTCTCAGGATCTGGTTGAGGTCGATAGAAAAGTGTTCTCAAGAAGAGAAAAAACCCTAATTATGAGAGAAAATGTAAACTCCTACTTCAGATTAGCATAGTGCTCACAGATTCTTATCAGTATCGCTCCTGGTGAAAATTCTGGAGAAAAGTAACTCAACCTACCAAGGCAATTTTTGATGTGGTTGATATGTTTCATCACATTTGGATGAACATAAAAGTTCACTTTGCGTATCGAGGTTCATCCATACGAATCACCACCATAGTCCAACAACTCGCCGCCACACCAAATGCCATTTGAACCGTTTTGTGGTTTTATAAAGAGAGGATTGTTGAAGGACACACTTTAAAGACTTGAAAGAAGAAGAAAACACAATATCTCCTGAACCTGGGATTTAATTTAGAGGGAAAACCTTCAAAATCTTTAGATCCAAGTTTTCCTCCTCTGCTTCCCAATTCTTTTATTGTGGGAAAGTTTTTTCTTTTAAGAAGTTATTCAGCTATATATATATATATGCATATGTGTGTGTGTGTGCGTGTGTGAGACAGATGAGGAGTGGGGAGTAAAGTCTTCTGTGTGAAATGTGGGCAGCATTTCTTGTTTTTCCACTCGGTTTTTCCACTGTTGGAAACTGGACCTAATGCCACAGGTACATTCCTGCACCGACACCTTCTGCAAGAAAAAGCGATAGCTGCTGTTCACAGGTCATTTATTGGAATATCACCGCCTTGTGCGATTTAGGAGACTGAACCAGTAGCCATGGCTTTTTCTCCTCTGGTCACGTTCACACACAATCGGTCGCTCATACTTCCAAAAACATGTGAAAATGTTTGCGCTCTTTTTCCCCTGGCTTTTTTCTCCTCCTTTCCCTGTTCTTGGCTGTCAAGCTATATTAGTGTCCGATAGAAATAAGTCATTTAGAAGAGGCTCTGTCGGCCAGCCCCTCAGCTCCACTAAAAGCTGCAGGATTAGGTCCCAGAGGCCTTTGTCTACGCAGCCCGCAGGATTAGGGGAGATTTACTGCGAGGAGAGAAAAAAAGTAGTTATTTCATGGCACTTTCATGATGAAACCTGGCCAAAGCTGTGTTGGCTGGGGGGATTAGAGGCACACAAAGAGTGTGCTTGTGTGTGACCCTCCCCGTCCCCGAGCCGCCACCACTGACTCACACAGTGCCCCCCTTACCCTGGATCATTTCCCCTTCTGCGGGCCAGCAAAGCTCGTCCAGTTTCACCTTCAACCCCCCCCCAAAAGACAGCCAGGGTTCAGTCGTTTCGAGTCCCGGTCAGTTGATTTTGCTCCTGCTTCTGACACCTGCTTACGGCATCATCTTCAAGGTCTCCCACCAACCGGCGGCCTTTAAACACACTTTAATACACACTCTCTTCAGCCTTTAAGTTAATCAAAAGTTTTCGTAAATTCAAACCAACTAATTGGCGCTGTAATCACCGGAATAAAGGCGTCCTGCATTAATCGGTGAAATTCAGAAGTAAATGAGAAGTTAGTGGATTTTGGTCCTTCCTGTAGTGTTTAAAACCGCTTAAAAGGAGTTATCCTGCTCTTAGGGGATCCACTTACACATGCAGGGATTACGGTGAACAAAAGACGAAAGGCTGAGTCACAGCGCTGACAACAGAGCTGAGCAGGTGTTATACTGATTTAGTAACTGTTATCACATAGCAGAGGGAATTACAGAGACCTTACTGCTACCCCAAAAGTAAGAAAATGACAGTGAGAGGAAGGTTTCCTCTTTTCTAATCCAGTGAGGTTTTAAATCATTGAAAGTCCCGTCGTATGCTTTTCCTGGGGTTCACTGGCTTGTAGGTAAAAAGAAAAGAATCACCACATGGATAGTTTATAAAGGATTACATTTACAATACCAAATAAGTAACATCTGAGAGCAAAATGATGAAAAACTCCCTTCCATAGCTGCTTGGAAACTATTTAACTGTGATTTATCAGCATTTCTTTTAGCTTTGGTGCTGTTTATGAGGTTCAAAGCATGCCATTTCCTCTACATCATGTGTTCAGGAATGTAGGCAAACCCTGCTGAATCACAGATTAAGTACTTTAACACTTGTCTTCTGTATATGAAATCATTTTGCCTTCAAAAACGGCGCGTGCTTCTTTCGCCAGTATGAATCTGTTCACTTTCAACTGTCTCAATGTGAATATATTCAATTCATTTACAGAAAAAATATTGACCAAGCCTCGGAACCCTTTGTGAGTAGAGAGAGACTTTAGCTTTTATAAGCCAAGAGGTGTATTGATCAAGTGGGTGTTTATGAGTTATAACTGTAATGCAGGAAGCATTTGCCATGTTTTCCGATTAGGGAAAAACTCAGCAAATGGCTATTAAAAGGAGCAGTTATGAGTTCAGCTGCGCACCCTTGTTTTTTAATCGATGGAAGCTGGGCAGCAGCTGCCAAAAGTGGGCTTCGAGGGAGTAAATCTTCTCTTTTTTTTCTCACTAAGAAGTTATTGTTAAAGTCCCTTGTTTAACAGATGTTTTATAAAGCCGCTCAGTCTTTCTTAAATTACTTATCAATAGTGGAAATTTGTATTGACAAGAGCCTGTCAGAGCGGGACCTTTGTAGTTGTCAGTTATCTCAAAGGAAGGCCCCCTTAGACACCAGCGGGATCGATCGGCATGCGCAGCACAATTGGGAGGCCTTTCGGGGGGTTTGCCATTTTTTGTCCGGTAGCATGTGGGCCGACGAGAGGCGAGCGGGCAGAGGATCTAAAGACTTCTTCATTGGGGGGGGGGGGATCGATGGGGCCCGCTGGCCTTTGACCTGAGGGAGACAGGGAGAGCGGCGGCAGCGGGTCAGTCGGGCTCCTTAAGCCCCCGTGAGTGTCAGGATCACGCTGCGAAGCCTGACACTGGCTATGACACACTCAGGGCTTAGGGTGACATTGACCTGGCTGCAAACACACCCTGCACACACACACACACACACACACACACAAAGCTCAAACGTACACAAAGATGGTTCTGGTTTAGTGAACGTAATAAGACGGGGGTTTTATGACAATCATAAAGGCAAAAACAAAAAAAAAAAAACTCGATCCATTTTCCGGGCTTGAATGAAGACGCAATAAGTAATGAGAATCAATTTGAGGTCTTCTTTTATACGACATGGAGCTTCATTAACTTCCAATTATCTTCCTATGATGTATTTTAAAGCCTCTGGGAGCAGCTACATGAGCAAATCAATATCAGAGACTGAGGAAAGATCATTTTCCGATTAGAGCAATAGATTAAAGATGGACGGCGGGGGGACACGCAGCTGTGGTTGTCCCCGGGGTCAAGAGCGCCCACAGCGGGCCAGACTGGGGCACCGGGGTGACGTCGGCAGCTCTTCTCAAGCCTTTTCAACAACACCCTCTGTGTTAGCCGTGGAAACACAAAGAAACAAAGAACAAGTTTTGCACGTACTAAAAAAGGAATTATCTTTTTTACCCCAGACCTCTGCGGCTGAAATGAGCAAAAATCTAAAGACATCTAAGAGCCCCAGGAATCTCCACGGAAGAGCAGAAACACGGAACAGAGCAGATCTTATGCTTAGGGGGAAAAGCCCAAAAGACCACATCTAAAATGTTCAAAATGAGAAATCTCTACTGGGTTTAGATCATTTTATGTTTGAACTGAAATTGGTGTCAGAAACTAATATCAGAGAGCTGTGGCAGGTGTGAGTTTCATTCTTTGTTGTTTCCCTTTTAGCTTTTTTCTGTGTGATTCACAAAAAGTATCAAAGTTTGCACCTAAACATTGCTTTTTACATTTTTATTTAAATGTAAGATTGACATTTTCAAAAAGCCACTTGATCTGTATTTATTTACAATTTGAACTTTGGGATTTCTGTTGATGAGGCATCTGGATTTGCTATTTTGGATTCATTTCTGTATAACAACACAACCATCTGTATAACTATGAGTATTGTATATACAATCAATTCTCGAACATCAAATGTCAAGCTTATATTTTCTCATTTCTCATCAATCAATGCTTAGGATATAAAAGGCAGAAGATGCAAAGAATTTAACAAAAAAGAAGTATTTTGCTCATAACCCTCATCTTAATTTAATTATTTGAACAACAAACTTGTCGCCACTTACTCGACTAATCCCCTCCATTCGGGATTGAGCCGGTAAAGTATTTCTTTTCTCCGGCTCTTGAAGAGATAATGTAGCTCTTCATCTCTTAGCATGTGGTCAATTTAAGAGCCCGGATCCACAGCTTTCCCCTCGTGACCCCCTCTGGTTAAAGGTGATCACGGGGAGAGACAGAAAGCCTCTGATCGAATTTGATAATGAAGACGACCCCTTTAAGCTGCTTTGCTCCACATGTTAAAAATCTCTGGAACACTCTGCAAACACTTGGAAGCCCCCCTCCCTGTCACTGCAACATTGTGTAGGTATTGATCCCCGCTAACTGGCTCTTTTCATACCTGGGGTCTGCGGCCTGGCCCGGGGAAATGCATCCTGACATGTGAGGGGAAGAGCTTAATAGGCAAACACACCGAAGAAAGGATGGGCCTCTCAGTTTAGCATTTCGCTCTTATTTTCTTTTTTTCTACAACTTACACATCTGCTGAGGAAAGGAGAATTCCCTCTCTGCACCTGCTGTTAAAGGGACATATAGACCACACGAAGCAGCTGTCGCACTGTCAGAGACTTTTTGTGTGGAAGTGCAGGAGGAGGCAGTCAGAGGAGGAATACGGCAAAGTTCACCAACAATAGATGCAAATTGAAGTTTAGAAAAATGTTACTGTGTCAAAAAATATTACCTTAAAAAGCTATTCCATCCTAACTCAGATTTCCTCTTTTTTCCTAGCTCCAGATTTTTATTTTCAAGCCATTAAGATGTTAACTTTTGATGGCTTTAGAGCAATTTCCGAAAGCAAATGTCTTATCTAGCCATGTTTAAATACAGAAATATGCGTTCCCAGATTTTAAGCATAAAATGTTGGAATCAACCTCCTCTAAATTTTGAAAACTGTTGAATACGTGCAGCGGGACACACGTCCTAACTGGACGAGGTGGATACTTGGGTTATGATCCCAGTTTTCAACGCGACACCTGCAATAAGACTCCCAAATTAAGATGAGTTTAAGAGGAGCAGTCTAAGATACAGAGATGGAGCAGAGAAATTAGTTATCATGCAGGGGATTGTTTTCTGTTCCATCCAGAGGCTCCTACAGGAGCCACTCTGGCACCTGTGTCTGACTAGGGGAGCATTAAAAGACCATTGCGTATTATCAAATTGCTGGAAATGTGCATTAGAAGAAAAAAGTGACTGCAAAAGCAATGGAAAAAAAAACCTTCCCTAAAGGTCAATCAGCTGATGGGATAATCATTACATGAATACAAAGGCTGACAGATGTTTCTTATCAAGTGTTATGCACGGTAAAGTAAAAACAAAAGGACCTTAAACAGAGGTCCTATAAATGTAGAGTAAGTGCTAAATATTTAGTGAAAAACTCAGTCACATAAAGAGGGTCCAAATACCCAAACGAAAATGTACTCTTTGTTCAAGTGTGCCACCCCTGCTGTGCACAGAGAGGTGCTGCGATGTGAAAACAGACCAACCTTCTCTTTTTAAATTCTTTTTACTAATACCATTTAATAGAAAAAGATAAACAACCAGAAAAAAAAGAACAGGTACAAATGAAGCTGCTTACAGCGTATTTACAGCTCTCCGGTATATTTTCATTCTTTGTCAACATAAAACGGCACAAGTTAGCTGATGAGAGTTTGCAATTAGGAGCCCCGGCATAATAGCATCATCTAATTTGGACATTTTATGGAGGAATAAAGCGGTGTCACAAAGATTCCCCACAGTTTTGACACGGACGCAGAACCTCTGCTACGAAGCGCAGCCATTAACTCCAACGACTAAACTACAAAGGTAGTAGCAGAGGATGTGTATTTCTACTCAGGGTCCTTTTTAAATGATCAAGTATTGAAGGATTTGTGAGGTTTGAGAACCAACCTACAAAATGAACAAGAACCGCCACGTTGACAAGAAACTAGGTGCAGGTGAGAAACACGAGTGCATCCACATAGCAGTGTCCAACAGACTAAGACATTGGTGCACCGAGGGGAAACCAATAAGAAGTGAATGTGTCACAGCACACATGAGGTACTCAGACTTGGGCCCTAGATATCAGGAGCATTTCTAGAATAGTGCAAGATGGGCTGGAGGAGCCGGCCCAGCGTGTTTACTGTTGTAACCATTGACGCTCAGCAGGAAAGGCTCCTGCTTTTTAAGTAGTACTTCCACAAAAAAAAAGGTTTATTTGTCAAAATGTTATGAGGGCTTGAAAATACACTGATCAAATATTGAACAAATATTCCTTAGCAGACATAATTTAGAACTGAAGTATCAATAAGCAAATGAAAACATTGTTAATTTAGGTTCCTATTGCTTTGAAAGTGCAGACAACCTCTTCTCAGATGCAGTTTAACAATACTGATGTTCTCTTAAGGTTCAGACTGTGCTGAACCATTCTCCTCCTCCTCCTCTTCTGCCACTTTGACCTAAACTCTCAGAGAGCCTGCTGATCCCCTGCGTCTCCCCGCCTCCAACACGAACGCAGGAAGTCGTTCTGATGAAAGCAGAGCGGGAATATCAGAGGTCATCTTTTGACCTTTGCGTCCTCCTTAATCTTCCAGATCATCAGCTCCATGCAGGCGGACGCATCCTCGCTTGAGTCGTGACCCTCCACTGGAAACACAAGAACGTCTCAGCTTAAACATCTCACTGATTTTATCACGACAATGCTTCAGAAGGATTGATATTTTCCTTAAGTCACAGACAGTCCTAAATGGACACAAGAACAGAGATCCTCCTGATCTGAGGCGTTTTTTTAAACGCAAAAACCTCCACACCGCCATCTGCTGGTGGATGGACCACATTTTTCCTTCAGAATTCCTCTGAAACGGACTGTATTTAACGGCTGCAGGTTCGGCCGTCTCTCACCATTGTCCTGGATGATACGCTTCAGGTGGTCAGCCATCAGGTTCTTCAAGGCACGTTTGTAGGGCAGACCGAGGCGGTGGGGGAACACGATGGCCGTGTCCACGACTGAACTGTGGATGAGCTGCAATTGAGACGGACAAAGAGGGCGTTTTAAAGGTCCTCATTTTTGTTTCAACATGCAGCCAACAGTAGGTGGCTAAACAAACTGATTTCTCCTTCAATCTCCAGAGACTTTTATATCGCTTTGGATTCTTGCTTTCTCCGGTAAATGTGGACCTATTTAGGACTTAATGAGTTTAATAACTAGACTGTAGTGGTACAGGTAAAAAAATGACTCGATTAGACTACTTCAATTACACAATAAAGACATCATTGGTTGAAACCATATAAGGGCATTTCATATTAGTTTAAACATTAGTCTCTGATACTGTCTACTATGACACCAACAGGTCAAATTCGAAAAACAATTAAGTATCATGGTAAAGAAAGCCAAAAAGGTAATACTAGGTAATAACACACTTTAGCGTCCCCCCCAAATAGATGCATGGCTGTCGAATTCTGACTCCCAGACAACGCATACTGTTTTTAGCCATCAAAGCTCAGTTAAAAACTTGAACACTTTATAAAGCTTCTCAAAGACAGCAGATGGAGAAGAGCCTCACCTTCAGAGCCAGGAGGTCGCTCTCTAGACTGTGTCCGATGAGGATGGATTCAGCGCTGAACATGCTGAGCAGCACCGCCTGAACGTCCCTCAGAGTGATGGTGGTGTTCTCCAGGTCTTCCTCCGTCACGCCTGAAAATCTGCCGAACACAAAGATCCTAAGAAAACGCGGTAGCTTCTTAAAGGGCGTTAGAGGCGTTCAGACTGAGGCCCTGTGCCCACGAGCATTTCTTCATGATTACATCTGCCAGTCCCTAACTGTTTGGACATGAATCCGACACAGAAGCAGCCATCCGTGTCCCTCTTATCAAACTAAACTTGATCGGGATTGTAGTGGCTACAAAATCTTTCAAATTTAGGAAGTGGCCTTCAGCTGTTTTGCCTGAACATGAGGGAGCGCGAGTGGAAGGCAACTATGATGAGATCCTCCCTCTTTCAGAAATCCCCACGTGACGGCGGTACCCTGCGACCACCCACCGTGTGTTGTAGTCGACCACTTTGCTCTCGGGTTTGACGAACGTGTCGTAGATGACTTTCATCTCAGAGTCGATGACCGTCACCCTCGTCAGCTCCAGGCCTTGCTTTGTGTAGCACTGTTTCCACAGGGAGGGAAGAAAAACCCTTAGACCCGATACTGAATGAGGACCCTGCTGGAAGCGTTCAGCACGGGGGGGGGGGGTCTCGCACACATCAATTCTGCGACCGAACGCACGCAGCATTTCCAGGCCAACGGGGCTCTGGGTGCTCCAGTGTGACTCACCATCTCACAGTCCAAAGCAAACACTCCTCCGTTTCCGTCAGGGGGCAGTAATTTGCTGAAGGTTGACACAAAGCCGTCCACTGACTCTTTACGCCCGTCCTGGACGTGTTGCTGAGGGAATGAGAACTTTCTCAGTCACCGCATGACCATTTGAAATAAATACATGGAACAAGCAGAGTCTCTTGAAATTGTAAAAATGCTCAATCTATGAGTGAAAATGATCTCTCGTGCTCCCTAAAATACTCTACCATTACCCACTGGAGTCAGGGCCTATTTGCCTATTTACAGAAAAGGCTGCGCATTCACTATGTTCAGGTTCACTGATAGGCTGTATTCTGGTATTAAAATCTTTATCCCCAGTCTTTATGTTACCAAGGAAACTGTTGCCCTTTTTCCCCTTTTTGAGGAAAAATAGAGGGACAATGCCAGTATGTCATGTACTCTCGCAGCATTTACAGTTTACTGTCTTATACAAATACAGTACCCTTGAAGTGCCCACTATTCACTGTTCACAGGATATCTTATCCTAAAGGAAGGTTAGGCCTTGCTGACTAGCTTCTGGGGTCAATAAATAGCAATACAAATTTCTGTACAGGCAGAGCGGTTTGATGCATCGTACAGTTCACGTCGTGCTGGGTCGCTCTCACATCATCAAGTTTGATTTCTCCTTTTAATAAATATCTATTCCTTGCTTCCTCAGACGTACTAAGACTCTTATATAAAAAATGCCACAACACAAGCCTCACTTGTAGGTGTTTCTCGTAAAGCTGCACAGCTGATTAAGCCCAAAATGCAGAGTTCACATGCACATTGTGCATGTGGGCTTGTTCTAACCTTGGACGTTTGGCACCCTGAGGCTCCCACGGCTGAAGCGCAGCAGCTATAGTTGGTCTCCCAGCCTCCAGCAACTTATCGAGGGTAAGAGGACAGAAATACAGAGTGAGATGTAGATAAATACAAGAGCGGGGATAGGCTGAACCCCTCCTGATTCTGCTGTGTGCTCATCGGGCTTTCACCTTTATGCCTGCGTAAACGCCCCCAGTGATAACTGCATTCCTCTTTCCGCACACAGTTGCCGTTGATGTTGATCTTGTACTCTGCGCCACAGCGACAGCATATCTTCGTAAATGCTGAAAAATGATCGAAAAAAAAAATCATTCAAAGTTCCAATTAAAGTTAATCCCAGATCAAATGTGTGCGTGTTAGTGACTGACGGTCTGTAACGGCCTTTTTCTCCGGGGCGTTGTGGATCACTGCTTTGCCTGGGGCCTCGAGGTTTGTCCTCGGGTATCCGTGCTCCTGGAGCTGCTCCTCTGTCATCAAATACGCCTTCAGCTTCCTGTACAGACTGGCTCCTGAGGGCAGACAGAGACACAAGACCGTCTTTGTTCAGTGACGAGTAAACCTGTGCAAGCTGGTGCAAAAACTGATCAGAAATGATCTTAATCAGTGGCTGAAAAAAAAAAGGCCTGATGCAGCAAGACATGTTTTCAGAGCAGCCTGTTCATAGCCTGCAAGAGCGTGTTTGCAGGCACAAAATTCCAGTTGAATATCTCCCTTAAAAGGGTCAGTTTGTTAGTTTAGCTTTTTTCACACAGTCAAACTGCAGAACTTGTCTTTCCTGGCAAAAATAGACAAATTATATCTGTCTGTGTCTTTCCATCCTGAACATTTCACATCTGTGGGAGCTCCTCATTTTTAAACAAGCGGAGAAGGATTTATTGGTTCACTTCCTGGAAGTCTTGTAAATACGCTTCCTCTGATGTCAGGTCACGGGAAAGGTAGTTAGCAGTAAACAGGATATGGAGGTTTTCACGTGGGCATCTGCTTCACTGTTACTATGAGGCAGCATCAACACAGAGCAAACAACAGCTTACAAGTCACAACCTGAAACAAAGATTCATTCAGGGTTTGTTTTTTTTTACCCCTGTAGAGTTTTATCTGAGGTATAATCTGACTCTTTCTGTTGCAACAAATTTGATCAGCTGAGATAGGAAAAGAAGCCAAGGGAAGAAAAAAGAAAAGTATCATTTTCACTGCAGGTTAAATGAAAAAGAAATAAAGAAAAAGAATCATGATCCCTCATGTGATCCCTGCTCACCAGCGAGTTTCTCCTCCTGGTGTTTACCCGACCTGTTCACAGTGAAGCTCGTGGTGGCCGCAAGGCGACCTCCCAGCACTTCCTCGTGGGACTGGGCCCTCCGTTTAACAGCTGACCCAGATACCTCTGCGGAAACAGGAACAGGTGGAGAAATCTGTGCGAACGGCCCAGCATGCGGTGTGAATGCAGGGGGCCGAGGCCACCTACTGTTGGCAGCTGACGGACAGGAGCTGCTTTTGCTCCGGAGTTTCTTCAGCGTGTTGACGGCTACATTGAGGTAGATGTTCTTACTGCTACTACGGTCGTACACCAGCTTCTCCTCCTGTAGGCCCTGAGGCAAAATTACACACAGTCAGTGATGGAACAGCAGCTTCTGCCTATGAAAAATGAACCTGAGCAAAAAAAGGAAAGAAAAGTTTGTCCTCTTTCTAAAGCTGTACACGGCACATCTCGGTTAGGTCAACCTGACAGATGCTGCTCATACCATGTGGAAAGCAGCTTCCTCCGATGAGCAAAATTTAACACATTCATCTATGAAAGTGTTGAGGTAGCGCTGACGGATGTTGGTGGGAACCTTGGCCCCAAAGTCAGAGGGAATGACGGGACGCTTCATTGAAGTGCTCTGAAAAAGGTACAAGAACAGGAACAAACAGTCAGGCTTAACATTTGATACAAACACTCAAGAAACACAAAAGAAAGGGGGGGGGGGGGATATCACAAGCTGATCGGCAGAAGTTAAAGAAAGCTCTGGGAACCTTCATAGTGGGGGTGTGTGCCATCCGCTTCTGCTGAGCTGTAGATGAGGTTTTGGATAAAATGCCGGCTGTGGTTTGGGCTTTGACACCCTGATGGGTCTGACCGGGGCTTAAAACTTGACTTGCGGGTGGTTTACCACTTCTGGGGCCTGGTCGGACAAAAGCGCAAACACGCACTCGTTACTTCAGCTTCTCGTAGTCAGGGAGTGTTTCTGAGCGGTGCATAGATATGGAGCCCGCAGTTCCCCCCCGGGCTGAGAGACACTCGTACTTGTTTTTGAGGATGAAGTAAGTGGGTTAGGACGGTGAGCTATTCTCTTCCTCTCCCCAGAAAAGCCGGGACTTTCTGGGACTCTCTCCGAGGCGGCTTTGACTGCGGCCGAGAGCTGAGTGGCTTGCTGCTGCGCCATCTGCATACGCTGGTAGCAGATCTCCTGCGCCGTGGGTCTCTTGTACGGCCGTACGACAGCCTTTGAAGGTGCATCGGTCTGAGAAAACAGCAACAGGAAGCGGATTACTGGAATGTAACATGTTGGTATGATGCTAAAATGAAAGCAATTGACTCGTAAACTTGTCGCTTTGTAGGTTGTACATTCCAATTATATAACACAGGGAAAAAAAACATATTACGTTATGTTTCCTCAATGACTTTGAGCTTGCTCATCAGCTCCCAAATATCTGGGTCATAAAGATTTTTCTGTCCATTGTGACATCTAAGATCAAGTTTGTCAAGTGTAACTTCCTACCCTGGCAACTTCAAGCACAATTCAAAATCATTAATCGCCTTTATCCCAAACATTGCAAGTGACAACTACACAGTGGTACTTTTACAGATGTTGTGATGTGTTCAGGAAGGCCACTGTGTCACCGGCATTCAGCGCTGACGGCTGATCAGACGACAACCATCTCTGTTTACTTTTTTTATTATGAAATCGGGTTAACAGGAAAACCCCACTGAAACATTTTCAGATCTTATTTTTTTAATCTGAACTTCCTTCTTTGTTGCATTCCTGTATCCTGACTTCCCTTTTGTACTGAAAATCAGACATGTCAGAGAAGGCAGGGATGCAGAATGGAGTGATTTTCCTTCACTACTCGTCTTTTACCCTGTTAGACGCTCATTTTCTGATTTGAATCCGCACACTTAAATCAAGCACTTAACTTCCAAAACGTGAGATTGGCCAGAGGAGCTTTAGCCTTAGTTTAAACTACAGCAGTAAGGTGACCATAATCCCTCAGGGATGGGTGTGATGCATTTGTGATGCTGTGGAGATGCTTGCAAAAGCTGTACTGTTAGATTAAGGGTGACAAACTCACATTTCCTTTGGCAACAAAATGAGACACCCTCTTCTTCTGACCCGGGATGAGAGTGGTTAAAGTGCTATCTGTGGTTTTCTCCTCCTCTGAATCCCCAGAAGGCTGAAAGAGCACAAATTAGATTCAGGGGAGGCAGAGTAAGCAAACAGCATTCGGTCGTTTGAAAGATAAGTGCACGAGTAAAGTCAAAGTACCTGCTTTGCTTGCCTTCCCTTGTCTTCTCTCTTCACATCTTTGGATTCATTGAAGATCCTCAAACACTCCTCCATTGGATCTGAGTCAAAGTCCAGATAATCCTGAAAGCTGGAAAAGTCCATCCCAACGCCGTCAACCTCGTCCTGACCAGCCCCGCCGTCTTCCACCCCGCGATCCCCTTCATCCTCAGAGGAAGACGGGGTCTGCTCTGAAGCCTTCCTCTTGTTCAGACGGCCCCTCTTCAGGGCGTCAGCCGATTTCCTCACCAGCACTTCCTCCGGCTCGTCCTCAAAATCCACTTCGATGGGTTGAGCCTCATCTGGGCTCTCGTCTCCAAACAGATCTGCGTGGCTCAGACTCAGATTCTGCTTCTTGTTCTCTGTTTTTTTCCCGTTTGATGAGCTGATGCTTTGCTTTGCTTTCTCTTTACTGTTGATTAAACTAGCTTTACTGCCGCTATGACTCCTTTTAATCGTTTTCTTTACATCTTTTTCTTTCTTACTGATGTCACCTTTACCATTTTGGTGTTGGTGATCTTTGTAGTTTCGGTGCTCCTTTTCTTTTTCTCTGTCTGATGTTTTCAACTTTTTTACTTCTCGTACATCTTTATCTTGTTGACTTGAGTCTCTCTTCAATTTTTCCCCTGCCCTGATCTTCCCATCACTTCTCGTTTCATCTCTGCCCTCCCTCTGAACTTTATCTGATGTCTTACCCTTCACTGTGTTTTTTCTGTCATCCTTCTTTGTGTGACTCTTGTTCTCTTTCTTGGCAGAGTCCTGGTTAGAGTTCTTTACTGACCCTTTGTCTTTGCTACTGCTGCTGTTACTCGTGCTGTTCAATGATTTGTTTAAATCAGTTTTGCCTCTCTTCTCGTGACTACTACCCCCCTTCTTTTTTTCCACGTCTTTTCCTTTAATGTTTTCCCGGATGTCCGAGTCCTGTGCTAGCTGCTCTTTATTCCTCTGTGACAGCGCACCAAGTAAACTGTCAGTCCTCTCTCTTCTGTCCTTTCCAAAAGTTCTTCCAGATAACCCTATGTTCCCTTTCCTTTGTTGGAGATTACTTAGTGAAGTGGGTCGATACTCTGTCCCCGAGCTCTCCCCATCAGAGTCAGATATAGTGTACTTTTTCGTGTCTGTGTTCGGTTGCCATGGCTTTTTCCCAACTGCAGCGCACTCCTCCTCTGACACATCTGGCTCTGATAGCTTGAGTGCCTTTTTGCATTCGGTTTTCCTTTGGGTACCCCCGTCCCGCTTGCTTTTCACAGCGATCCCAGCTGCATAGTTGGACATTGGGTCATACTCCATATCCGTGGATGGTTTAGAATTGTCAACGGTGTACTTGCACTTTGAGGAGGGTGCGCTGTTTGAATATTTTGGGCTAGGGGGAGGAGAGGGGAGCTGCTGCAACTGTGTCCGAGATGAGGGCTTTTTCAATGATGTGGGAACGTACTCCATTGAGTTACTGTTGTTCCCCTGATTGTCTGAATCCAAGGTGTACTTGCTGCACCCAGAGGTGGGGGTGGGATTGTACCCCCCTGGTGAGCTCTTGTAATTGCCCGGATCATAGGCCAGATGTGAAGCTGCTGCTTTGCTCTGAGCAGCCTCAGATGAAGATAAACGGTTACCCTGACTGGGATCGTATGGCTCATCCCCAATCCGAGAGAGCTTCCTCTTCTCCCGCTCCACCTCGCTGCGGACCTCCTCGATGGCCCTGTTGACCAGCTCCAGAGCGCCGGTGATATCGGCCGAGGCTTGCTTTTCATTCTGCTGCTCCTGTGGTCTCACTACTTTGGGATTGAAGGGGTCATAACCCAGTTCTGAAAGGGAGGAGTGATTTTAGCTCTTTACGGCAGCATATGTGACCATCAACCATCTAATCATCACTGCAAAGCTTTATTACGGAAACTTAGTTCATCACAGTATCGTTCTGTCCATCTTATTAGACCAAATATTCCTATTCAGCAAGTTGGATCTTAACCCAATAATTCAGAAACAGATCTTCAATTAGACAAGTTCAACAACACAAAGGCAAGGAAATTAAACAAGCAGGAATCAAACTACATGGCAGAAATGTGAAGTTCATAAATAAAATGATTTGCACAAGAGCCAACTTGATTTTCTGGTCTCTGCTCTTATGACGAATTTTCGTAGAAAGAGATGACAATACGAAGAACACACTACTACTGAGATTGACGGTTTACCAATTTAGTTAATTGATTTAAACACACCTTTTTGCTTTTGTAATTTCTGTTTGTTATGCTTAAATAATTATCTCTGCTCCTCTAGGTATTGCTGTCTTTGTTATGCTATGGGAAAACAATATTCACATTCAAAGAATGAGTGGTGATTTGTACTCTTCAGTTTATGAAGCTGACATGTTGGAGATCCAAATGGGAGCCTTGGATAATCAAAATAAATATTTTCAGGACTAATTTACCTTTCTACTTTTCTCTTACATTGTATGGACAAGCTTTCATTTCAATTTGCGAAATTTCCTTACATCACTGGGGATTTCCAGGGGAAAAAAACCCACAGAGCACAATTTTAAGGTCACAAATACCATCTAAATGCATTGTTGTCGATGGCCTTCCTTTTAAATGAATGACATAGTTATGTCTGGTAGCATATTTTCCGTACACTTACTTATGTCTGAAGCTCTATGACACTTAACTGGTGTGGGATACTGACTTAACTGTCTCAACTCTCAGTCCGCATGGTAACGAAAACCCACTTTTCATGTATTGCTTTTATTTGCTTTTTTGTTTTACACGTTCTCAGTACTTCGGGTCAAGTCTACACCACTCCTTTTACACACTGACACGGACACAGATGCTATGTTAATCAAGTCAATCCTGTATTTGAGTTAGCACCTTTTTGTCCGAGTTGAAGGTCTCTTTGCTTTTTAACGTCTGCCGGTGCTCCGTACTGGGACCGTCTTTGCTGGCTGTGCCTGAAGTGACAGTACGGTCTGTTACACCCATTTCTGTCGCCTTTGCTGTCGTTGTAATCCGCATAAAACGGACAGTCAATCCCACGGAAGAAGCCGGTGGATCTTAACATTATCTCCTGATGTCTGTCGCATGCCCGCGAGACCACGCCGGTGTTTCTTTCCGTCTAGAATTTCATAAGCACGGCAAACTCTTGTAGGAGCGACGAAACAATAACAAGGTCCCTAAGGCGCCATGTTGGATTGGACCAAAGAATTGAAGTCTCGCGTGGACTTCTACACGCCACGTTCGATTACGTCACAACACGATAAGGAGGAAATGAATACAAGCCCTAAACCACTTCAAGAGGGTGCAGATAAGAGTTTATTGAAAAAGACATACTTGACAACCCGTTTATCAATACGATCAAGTATCATTATCAAGCAGTATCTGCAATGTTCCATTTAAGCTCAATAAAGCTATTGTCTCAATGTGTTGGGTCATAATAAATGAGACATGGGATTGAACACGTTTTATTTCACAGAAATCCAGTCTTTCGACTGGAAAAGCAACACGTTTTCCCACAGCCACCAATGAAATAAAATAAATCCTTGAAAACATTTTCTTCTTTATTATGCTCCAGGTTCACAGCCTTTTAGTCACCGAGACATTCATCTTTGCCAGGTTTAAAATGAAAAGGATCAACATTGCTTTACTCGTATCTTGAGATACTTATCTTTTGTCCCCTTTAGACGAAATTAGGAACTCTTTAATCAAGAAACATTTGCCACCCTCCAGTTACTTCATATTTGTATTACGGTTTAAATGCTAAGTATCTTTAACACCTGGTTACACGACAAAATGTTACGGGACTAAACTGGTTTTAAGAAACTTCTCAATTACGATATAACATTTACGTTTTAAAAACACTTGAATAGACTCTTGGCTCTCAAATTACTTAAAATAAGTAAAAACTACCGTTTCGTACCAACAAGATTATCTTTCTCCGGGCTTCGCTTTTTTAAGCAAGCAGGTCTTCTGCGTCAAAACTCCTCTTAAAGTTAAACGCCTCCCAGATGGATCCTCAAACCTACCTCCCGCTCCAATGGCAAAGTTTACTCAAACCGTTGCTCGGGGTTTTTGTAAACGCCTCACAGTCACGTGGTACTGTTCTCAGGTGTAGCAGCAGGTAATCAGCGACAGGATAATTGGTGGTATTTCTGCAGCTGGGGCCCACGAGGCCGATCTGTGGTGGCACCGAAGTGGTTTCCGTTGTTCTGGCAGTGGCTGCTGTCATATTATGATGTTGTTTTTTTCTCTGGAGTGTAAATTATTTTTTACTCCAAGGAACACATTAGGGTAGGTGTTTCAAATATTCCAGAGCGTGTATGTATTATTACGTATTTATTCACCAACAAAATCTTTTATTTATTTTTATGCTTAATTTAATTTTAACTTAATACTTGTTGCCATTTAAGCTGCTGGTAACCTTAATTTCCTGAGGGAGTCTTCCCAAGGGATCAATACAGTACTGTCTAAGTCTAAGTCTAAAATCCTTTAAATTCGGTCAATGTTCGTGTGTTTTCCTGTATACTAGGAGCCTAGTGTGGCCATGTGCCAGCGTTTTTTAGTTTTTAAAACTGCCCGTTTCAATGACAAATGGGCTTAAATGTGGCAGCCATTGCTGATTATCTGAGAACAGTTAGAAGCACAGGTGGGAATAATAAAACTGATTATCAACACTTCCCATGTTGCTAAGACTAAATGAAAAGCTGGAGGATTTCAATGTAGAATTGCGTAGCGTGAGCTGTTTTTATAAATATTTTATATTTTTTAGAATAACATGACACCAATATGAGATTTGTCTTCCACCAAAATACCTGGAATTTTATGAACTTCATACAGCATAACTTGTAGTTCTCCCCATAAAGAAACATCCAATGTTGACAGATTTGTTCAGTTAGAAAAGAACGTCATTAAATGTGTCGTTTGAACTGACTGGCTGGAATGGGTTGAATTGACTAACTTTCTGAATGCAGAATTACATTTTGAACTTTAATCACATTAACCCACACAGGACTCAATCCTCTCAATTTTGGATTTCACATCGAAATGTATCCGCTAAGAAAATAATCCAATGTGTCCTTGACTAAATGAAATACCATGAGGATGCACTTTTGAGGCAAATGTTGCCTCAGGTTTCTTGTGCGTCTGCGTGCCCTGTCCAGCAGAGGGACACCTTCACCTGGAATCACCCGTCCTGCAGCTGCTGTACAGAAAATGCTCTGCTGTTGCATCATTTTATTTCCACATGCCTGATGACGGTTGACATTAAAGTTATGCAACAGACAGGATTTTTTTTTTTGGTGTGTTTTGAGGTTTGCAGAAACCATGTACTTTGAGTGTAATCTGTAAATGGGCTGTATTTGAAAAGTGCACTAACAGAAGTGTTGTTTTTGATTTTGTTTTTCTTGAACAGAGCTCATGCAGTCACATGTTGTAGGTCTTTAAAAGAAAATGGCAGAGGAACTCTGATTCAATATTAGCATGTTATAGTTCACATGTTTCTTTGCGCTGCCAAATGCTTACAGGTGGTAACAAATCCCACCTTGGACAAATGTTGAAATCTTCAGTTAGTGTTCAGTCATCCTTTTTAGACCTTCAGGGAGATCACGAGCTGGCACCCGGGAGCTGCAGCCCTTGCAGCAGGTTGCATCAGGCTTGTCAGATGGGGCCCAGCTCTCTGAGAAAAGCAACCCCCTCTGCTCTCCATGTGACTAATGCAAGGTGAAACCACAGACACATTTCTGTACGTGTGGAGACAAGTGAGCTCATATTTACTAACAGCCAAGGACATAAGCAGTGGTCTGCTCACATATCAGGAAGTGCCTCTGATAGGACTTTACCTTACAGAATCAGATTAAATGGCCTCAGCCTTGGCCAAAAAGATAAGACTGCTGGTTAATGTGAAACAAGTGATACTGGAAAGGGTGCTTATCACAGTTTCAGAGTTTAACCTTAAAATACATTAAACAAGTCGAACGAATCAGCACACTGAAGTTCAAAGCATTTTATTGCATTTTTTTTTATTTTTATAGAAAACAATACAAAATTATGTATCAACTGTTCATAAATGTTGCCTTGAGTGAACTGCAATCATTCACATGGTACAGTAAAGTGCATATTTTAAATCAATGTTCTTTTATGATAAATTTCTCCCACCTGAACACAAGGGCTTGGGGCAATTCAGTGTTAAAAAATATATATATCAGGCGTTGGCTCAAAACGCTTGAAGACTGTCAGATAAACAGAATAACCCCACATCATGCCTGTGACAAGGAGCCATTTAGAGAACATTGGAGCAATGTTGCTGGATTGTAAATGCTTTGCCTGATGGCTACATTCAAACTGTGGGGAAAGTTGGTGATACTGTCCATCTGAATGACTGAACTTTAACACTTAACTTCAAATCGACAAACTATACACAATTCAAAGGCTGTAGGATATTTTAACACCTTTGCCCTTTTAAAGAGAAAAAACTGCCATTTGACAGATAGTAGAAATGGTCATGACCAAGAAAACTCTTACTATACCTGTCAGGGTATTAAGAGTATGGCCAAAGTCTGTGCGTTTAAGTATCCAACCCTATCAAAAAGTAGGGGCTAACTTGTCTGAAGCTCAGAGGGAGAAAAAAAAGGCAGAATACTGAACTGTAAAGGTATTTTTAGACCATCTTCGATTGCCTTGATCTTCAGCTTAATGCTTTAAGATTACTGATAGCAAAGTAGTTTCCAAAACTAGAGAAAACAGCTGCATACACAAATTCAAGTAAGTCTTATTATAAGACATAAACACCAGAAAGATGCATCTGTAGAAAGGTATTTTTAGAACTATTACAGTGTTCTATTATCAGCATAACGAGTCCTTTGACACCATTTCCAGAGTACCATCGCTGCAGTGCTGGCAACAGGACATGGAATCAGAGGTTTCCCTACTGCTAGGTGTTGACCAGGTTTTCAATGTCATGACATGAACACTCTTTGGTGAAATGGCTACAGTGCTGAGACCTCATCGCCGGTCCATAACCTGCCTGTTACAGAAAGAGCTCCAACTTATCTGAATTATTGCCAGCTCTTTGACATAAAAAAAAAAAATGAAAGAAAAAAATAATCCTTCAGTGGGAAAACACTTTCCATCTTGCCTTATACAACTGAACTTTAAAAAAATAAAATAAAGGAAAATATCTGGTGTTTCAGCTGAACAGCACCTGAATAAAATTCATACACAAGATGAAAGCTTGACAGCAATATAAAAGAAAAAAAAAAATAAGTGGCACATTGGAGTTTTCAAACATGAAAAATAAAAGTAAACTTAATACAGCTAAAGGTGGATGATTTTTTTTGGGAATGTTTTCCTTTTTTTTTCCTTTAAAATCTCATGTCTCTAAATTGTAATAAAATTTAGCTCAGAAAGGGGTGTGCTCTGGGGAAGGAAAAATTAAAACATTTTTAAAAAAGCAAAAAAAAAAAAAAAAAAAAAAAAAAAAAAAAAACAATGGCAACACTTTTAGAGAAAATGGTCCAAATAAATTAAATGTATTTGATCAACAAATTACACTCTGGTCACAGCGGCCAAAATGTGCTTTTCAAACCCCCTTGCAGGAGTTCTTTTACTGACAAAATATTTAAGTTTGAATATATAGAAATTCATTTATAGAAAAAAAAAAAAATTGAAAATTGAAAAATACAAATTCTTGTTATAGCAGGGGATATGCCAAGGATTCTTTACAATGAAAGTACCACTGACTCCAACTCATTTGTGAAGCCATTTAACATCAAGAATTAGCCTGTACCAACCAAAATACTCTTTTTGGGGTCGCTATACACCATAACCAAGTTAAACAACTGTATACCATTAGACCTGCCCGACAGCATTTAACAAGTGCTGTGGCCACTACTAATTTGTCATATGGTCACATAAAACTATGGATTGGTGAAATGGTAAGTTACAGCTAGTAGGGCACAGGTGAACATTCTTAGATCTTGAAGCATTAAGTGCATGGCCACCAAGCTGGATGAGTGCATGTGCCTTCTCAAACATTAACAGAAGAGGCTCAGATGTGAGGAATTCAACTTAATGAAGAAAACAAAATCCTTGAGGAGTCCCAAATGACATAATGGACCATACCAGGCACAGACAGCATTGGCTTACAGCCCCTCCGACCCCATAAACTAAATCCTTTTGAGACAGAACAGCCTTCATCTTGGCATATTGCATAAGCTTGTATGTATCTGCAGATGGGCCTTTCATGCATATACATACAGGCAAAGAGAACATTCCAGATAACTTAATTCACAGTGGATCCAGTTGAAACGTGGGAGCAGCACAACAGGTTGTCCTTTGGTGTCTGAGCTTAGTTCTAAACAACAACAAAAAAGTTCCAACTTCTGAACAGTTGTATGGAGGAAGGGAAAAAAGAAAAGAAAAAAAAAACCCGAACATCTCCCCAATCATTAATTCACCATCCTCCCAAACCTGAATGTACACATTGTGTTTATCTGCAGGCCCTGTGTTGATGTGCTTCAGAAGTGCTGGATAAGAGCAGAAGGCATTGAGAGAAAGGGCTGTAAGCAGCATCTCCCTTTACAGTGGCTTTAAAGCCTGAATAGCAGAGGAATCAAGGCCAGCTAGAATTAGAGAGAGGGGTCAAAATTGGGATTGAGTCTCAGAGCAATCTTTGATCTGGATCATAATCTTAAGTGAGGGTCAGAATTCCAGTTTAAAGTTCAGGCACAGTCTCCCACGATGACGAGCGGGGCCAGGAGCTGACGTAGCTCTGCAGCAGACACGGGTCCTCCTTTTGGCTGACTGTTTCGCTGCCTGCGCCGGGCCAGCTTGGAGTTGGAAGGAGGAGTGAGGCGCACAGACGAGCCAGTAGCATTGACAACATACGGGACCTCCTGCTGCTGTTGCTCTTCCATGTCATCCTGTTGAGCTAGCTGCCGGTTTACAGCCATGGCCTTGTCGGCAAAAAATGTCAGATCCCTTTTACTGCTGGTTCTGTTGGACAAAAACAGAAAAACAATCAAAAAAAGCTAAACTAAAGCAGAAACATTTCTCAAGTTAGCACAGCTCTGACATCTTACCTCTGATGTAATATGGATGTTGATAAAGTGTCAGATGCACCCTGAATAGGTAAAGAAAAAACAAAAACTATTATTCATTAGAAACCAATTCCAACACAGTACACGTGAAATCACCACACATGCACAACAGAGAAAAGTTTTGATCCAGACTTACCCCTTGCACCCAGGGGTGCTGCAGCACCTGGCTGGCACTCAGACGATTTTTGGCATCTCGAACCAGAAGTTTGGATATCAGGTCTTTGGCACTTGAGGAGATGTGAGCCCAGTCCTTCTCTGGAAACTCGTATTTTCCTTCCTGGATACTTTCAAATAAGGTGTTCTGGAAAGGAGCAAACAATAACCATAAGTTATCTGCGCCTGAAGAGAGAAAGAACCCATTATCCTCTTTGACTCTGGTCCTGGGGTACCTGGCAGGTGTGGCAGGGTTCTCCTAATTCCCATCCACAGCCACCACCACAGCGGCCAACAAATGGTGGGTAGCCACTCAGCATGATGTAGAGGATTACTCCAAGGCTCCACAGGTCACAGCGCTTGTCATAAATGGTAGCCTCTTCACTGAAGGCCTCAACTACCTCAGGAGCCATGTACTCTGCTGAACCACACTGAGGAGAAAGAAAACAAGTTTGTTAGCCCCCAGGGGTGATGTAAAGCAAAGTGAACAGCAGAAACAGAACTTCTAAAAGAAACAATCCTCTTAGCTGCTGCTCCAGCCCATTCAGCTGATACCTCGTGGTTGCAAGTGTTAAAGCTTGCAGACTATTTTTGGGCAGCATGGCAAAAGGGGGAGTGTGTGTGTGACAGTCACATGCTTATATGCAGGGATGAACTGATTTAAAGAAATTTGACATTAAACTACTCTGAGGAAGATCCTAGATAGGAATATTATATTATGGGAGAGTGTGGACAGGCAGCTGCTTTGAGTCACTGCTTTAGACAACTGACAAAACAGTCTGGAGGAAAGGATAAACCCAGATCATACAGTGTCTTATGTAGCAAGGGAGAAAATTAGGCCAAATACTGAGCAAGGAAAAGAGGATTGGCTGTCCTGCAGAGCCAGATGCGGGGCTGAGCCCTGGATAGTTACATAACCTGTAAAAACAACTAGCTATTTATTGTTGTTGAAAAGAGTTTTTATTCAGCTGAATTTTGTTGTTGTGAGAATAGATTTGCAAGAGAATTGGGAGGTGTTTAAGTGTAACTACATTTATACAACCATCTGAAGAGGGGCCTGTTTACACCAAGTAGGAGTTCACTGTGTACCAGTGCCATGTACCAGCTGTCCCCAAACTCCACCTCCACCCTGCTGTTTCCTTATGTAATAAAATTCACTGCAAAGGAATCTCATCTCAGACAAAGCCGTCTATGTAGAAATCCCCACCCCCACATTTTCACCATGAACATGTCTGGTGAGTGCAAACAGAGACAAGCCTCCAGGATTTAGGCCAAATGCAGCTGTTAAACACAAGCAAACCAGAAGAATAACTTTATATTTTTACCATCCAAGGAGTTCTAAAATGCAAGAGGTTTATGATGTCTGAAAGCCGGCATGCCTTGTCTAACAAAAAGCTTGAAATACAGAGAAGGTAAACAGAACAAAGAAAAGCCAGTCCAGAGTTGCCTATATCTGCATCTCAAAAGGCAAAGGTCACAGCAAAATGGCAATCACTGCACTTTGGCACAGCCTTCAATCTTCATTCGCATTTTTTCTTCCTGCACACCTTGTCAGTCAAACTGTTCATATATCTTCCGGTAAACAGCTAATCAGCGGCTGTTGCAGCACAATTACTTGGTATTGCAACCTGGGGCTTTCCTGATACCATGTGACTAGTCAGACCACACTGATGACACACCTCTGCTGTTTGGAACTGGCAGGATTACTGCAAGAGGCTTAACAGGAAAGAGACCTGTTCAGTCATGAAGCTGCATCTCTGACAAACGGTTCCTTGAAACTATCCAGTTCAATGCAGTTTCGAACTGATGTCGAAACACTTTCATATTACCAGATCTGTGGTGAATAAAAACAAATAAAAAAATAGAGAGAACTCCCTATTTAAAGTGAGGCAGCCTGCTGTGGGGAAAACTCCCTTCTATTCATACTAATCACAGCACAAATACCTTAGTAAAGATGTTGAATTCATTCAGTCACTATTGGGGCCAATAGTGAAATGAAAATCAGATAGCACTGTTCTTGCGATCAAAGAAACAAAAACAAGCCAAAGCGCATGACCAGAACCGGATCTTTGTCCCACCCACACCCCTTCCCCCTCCCACAGATTCAGCCAATCACGGCTCAGTTGCTAGGTGTGGGGGGGGGGAGAGGACTAAAATTTCTAGAACACACTTTTTGCAGAACCATTGTATGAAAAACAAAGGAGGAAAAAAAAACGCAGACCAGCATAAGTGTGGCTGGGGCCAATGGGCGGAGACTGAGCTAAAAGAGGGATGTTTTCCTCACACCACAGGCAGAAACGGGAAATGAGAGTTTGTGTTTAGGTTTCAATGAAACGTCCTAAACCCTGAAGACAGTGTCTTTTGTCAACTTCCCAAGCAAATACATCATTTCCTAACCTGACGGGTCAAAACTGTTTTGTCTCAATGTAGAAAGCAGATACAAAATTTCCCTTTGGGGAATAAAAGACACTATCAATAAAAATGACAAACGGATTCAAATATTCCCTGCAACAAAACTATATTCAGTTTACTAAAGAGTAAATGTAAACCACCTCTAAATAACCTTGCCTTTGGCTCATCTTCTCCACCCGTTATATTAACTGAAAGAAAATACAGATGAAAGTTGCATGTGTCTGAGCCCCCCCACCCAAACATTCCAACAAGCTAAAGTTAAATTCTTCACCTGCTAAGTTACATCTGTTCTGCTCAACAGAAAAACAGCAGACTTGCTGACCTATGCAAAAAGCATGCTAGTTCAATTTTACCATTTCTATGCCATGTACTCCCTTTTTGGATACTGATCAGAAGTAATACTTTGTGCTGTGACGATAATGGGAGGTTTAAACAATCACGACCTCAATGTTTGTTGGGATTCAATATTTACTATTGATAAGGAACAGGACATTGAGATTTAACTAAAGGCTTTCTTTCCAAGTATACTTCAGAGGGAATATAAAACAGAGGCCATTCAGGAAATAGTTCATGCCATTTCAGAGAATACACACAACAACAAACTGTCTTATCCACCAAACATTTATCTTTCTCTAAAAATCAGTAAGCTGCTGAGGCAACCAGCACTCAGCATTGCCTGACGGGCAATCAGTCCATTAAGTTTGATAAAGACAACCGTTTACAGCATGAAACACACCCCTGTTATTCTCAACAAAGAAAGTATCACTACATGTGACCTCTTCCTTGCTTTGAACAAAAATTAAAACCAATGTCAAGCTGATTTTGATTCTTAAAAAAAGTACATACGTGGATAAAAGATTAAAAACTAAAGATGAGGAAAGTAAGGAGGAGGGCTTACCGGAGTGAGGAGTTCTGGGGTAGAGATGGGTGAGCTGTCACTGTTCAGCTTGATACCACTCCCCAAGTCAAAGTCACAGATTTTGACTGGGGACACCTGGACAGGAGAAATATCACAGTTAGGTTTAATTTCATACCATTTTTAGATGGGAGTAAAGACGGAATCCTTCAGATTCATCATAAACAACACTGACTTGGCATTTTCTAACCATTTGTTACCCTTTGGACGAACAGTCATAAACTTACTTTGTCTGAACTTTCACAGAGAATGTTTTCAGGTTTCAGGTCTCTATGTGCCATTCCTAAAAAAGAAAGAAAGAAAACCTTCAACTTTTGTAAGGAAGTTTCAGGACAAAAATTGCAATAAAGAATGCACTTCAAGTATGATTTGAAATATAAACAGATCCGTTCGCTACTTTCACCGAAAGCTGTCCATTTTTCATTTCAATTTCCTTTTTGGGGAGACATGCAGACATTTTTTTTTGTTAATTTTATTTTACCCTTGTTATGCAGAAAGTCTAGGGCACTGGCGATGTCATGCACAACCACACTGGCTTCCTGTTCACTGAAGTGCTGTCTCTTGTGAATCTGTGCCAGAACAGAACCTGACAAGGAAGAATGATGCAAGTGAATCAACTACATTAAGAATATAAATGTAAAAATGACAATTCAAAGACAAACATTTCCATAATTTGTAATCAGGTGTATGCATTTTTAAAATACAGAAAATACTAACAGCACTAACCTCCTCTAAGCTTTTCAAACACCAGATAAAATTTGTCCTCCTCTTCAAAAAATTCTACAAGCTCCAGGATGTTCCTGCAAAAACATGAAAAAATATGGTTTATAAAAAAGGTCAAAAGGAAACAGTTCCATGCATTTCTTTGACCAACAGTACCCACAACACACACTGTATTGAGGTCTGCTTTTACATGACAGCAGTAAATTACCTGTGGCCCTGGCACTGGTAGAGCATCTCAACCTCTCTGAAGACACGGCTGCGGCTGTGACCTGGCCTTTTTTCAATGATCTGGAAAAGAGTAACATAATAATGAAGAAACATTATGTAAACTTTTTCCTAAGAACATTTTAGATTTTAAAAAAAACTAAGGTTCTGCATCTATGCAAGTACAATCCCTCTCTCCAGTGCCACCACAAAATAAAAAGCAGGGCCACACACACTGCCCAAAGCTGTGTTTATGCAAGAACAAAACATTGGGGAGATTATATACTCCATTCACGGTACCTTAAAATTTTCTACCTTAAAGACCACACCTGATGTTTTACAGTAAACAAACATCATCCTGCTCTGACATATTTGTGAAGGTAGTTAACCTACTTTCAGCTGTGCCTAATGATGCCAAAAAAAGACCAGACTCAAAGAACGTATACACAGACACCCCCTATATGCATCAGCCTTTAACATCCAACAGTAAAAAAAAATGTTAATGATAACAACAGAAAAATAGTCTAAAAATAACTGTGCTGCCTAGAACTAAGCCACATAGAGGCCCCCAGCTGGACAGTACCCTGCCAGACAGAGATAGACTGCTGACACCAAAGCAATAGGCCTGAATTTTCCAGCCCTGGTTGGTTATTGTATGAGTGGGAGGCTATGTATGCCTGCCTTCCCAGTAACTGGATTACAGCTGGTATTGAAGCCCAGTGGGGACAAAGTTACAATGTGTGTGCAGGATTAATACACAGACAAGAGATCCACGAACAGTCCTAAGCCTGCTCACGTTCCAGTCTGAGTCAGCAGGCCAAACAGTCCCCTGATCATAATAAAATTAACAGACAACAACCTTTCCAAGGTTAGGGGATGTACACGTCAAAGCACTACAATTATGGTAGTTATCCAAGCTATGGATCAAAACACATCCAAGCAACAAGAAGTTTTTACTAATACATTTTCATTTCAATTTATCTTCCCACATCTGCACAGGATTGCAAAAATAATAGCTGAAAACCTTAAAAGTTTTGTCTATAAGCCCCACAAGCAGACTTGCACAGCAAAGCTCTGCTTGTCCTTGGATCTCTAAAGCTTTTGTTGCTTTTGCAATAGGAGGAGGCCACCCCAAACGACCCACCCCCAACATCACCATGTCTGGAGGGGGAGGGGAGAGACGGGACATCTGGCAGGAGCAAGCTGAAGCCCCTCCAACTCTCAGAAGAGCTCCAATAATCACAAACTTTCATGCCTCCTCCCCCAAAACTGCATTGTTCCTTAGCGTCTACAAACTATTTTGAGACTAAGCCAAATTATTTCAGTGTTTGATCACTCAAATATTAAGGAGAAGTATGCGGTCAATTATGTATTATACAACACTTTACAAAAATATTTAACTTCAGACTGTAACTAATTCAATACTTGACAAAGCTTTAGCTGGTAAAATGTAAATGAGAGACTATATAAGAAGAAGCAAAGGCAGAAATTCCCCAGAGGCAATGACATGCTTTCACATGTCCACACCCCTGAAGGAAAGAGAAATAAGTAAAACTATTCTGAGAGAGAAAAAGTAGTGTAAACACTGGGTCACAACCCTCATCCGCCACCCCTCCTTCCTCTGTGGGTTTTGTTTTGCCACAGTTAGCAGAACATAATGTTCTTGCTATGAGCGTCCTCTGTAGGGAAAAAGAATAAAAGAAAAGGGGTGGGCAAATCCCTGGCAGTTACAGGATAGGCTCGCAGACTGAAAACAGTGAAAAAAAGTGTCCAATAACTTTAGTTGGCGTTTGGAAACTCAACAGTACAGAAGTTCACCCTACAGGCTATGGAGGCCTCATCTCTGGGAGAAGATCAGGGCTTTTGCATATCTGGGACCAGAACCTGATTACTTCAAGATGACCTTTAAATAAAGCAACAGGGACACAATAGTAATCTTATTTTCTGACATGTCCCTCCTCTTTAGAATTCAATGATTGCAGGCTTTCTGCAAAATGTCTCTGAACATTCAATTCAAAGCAAAAAATCCTAGAGAATAAAACTGTCTGTTTCTTACCTTGACAGCATACTCCTTGTTTGTGATTAGATTAATGCAAGTTTGGACTCTAGCATAAGCGCCCTCTCCCAACACTTCTTCTTGAAGCCTGTAGACATCTGTGTCAAAAAGATGCAAAAAACATTTAGTTCAGTTTTAAAACATTTTTAAAAACATAAAATTATTAGAGGGTAAAAGGAATTTACCTTCAAATCTCCCAGAGAAACTGTCAGTTGCCCGGCAACGCTTTTTCTTCTTGTTCCTCTTCTTGGCATCGGGAATGTCAATGGGCTGGCTGGAAGGCATGTCTACCAAAATAAGAGTATAAAAATGATCATTCCCTGGCAAGAAGGAACCAAAACAGCAAAAGTCTAATACCTACAGGATATCCCATGTACATGTATACATTAGAAAGCTGTAAAATTGTCTAAATACAGACCACTCTAAAAAGCACAGAGAATTGCACAGAAAGATAGTTACCATATTCATAACACTCACCATGTCTTGGGGAAGAATCAAAATTGAACGATGAATCAATAAGATGGGATCCATTCTTGGTAAAGTCCTCCGATTCAAAGGGATTTTGGCCCTGAACAGTAACGAATATGTTTGTTATGCTCTGTCGTCTAAAGTATTCAGTTTATCAGTGATCAGTTATTCACAACCGATAAGAGCTTATCCCAGGCTGATAAAAAAAAAGGCTAACCTGAAAAGATAAAAGTCCGCAAGATGATAAAATTTTGTTTAGCAAAATAAAAACTAAACATTATCTGCATACATTGTAACATTAGCTACAACATATTTCAAGTAGACTTCCGTTCACTCCACATGCACGTGTTGTCAGGCTATAAATGTCAGTATTGAGATGTGGGATGGCAACAGATGTTTATATATATATAGATAGGTGAAGTCCAAAAGCCTGCTGACCAACGTGCTCTGACTGCACGCTTCCCAAAGGGCGTGATTACAGCACCTCGACATATTTCCTCACCTTGAAAGAGCGGTGGAATCCTTTGACTTCGGTGATCTTATTTTGCACCATTTTGTCTCGATTAGTGGTGATTTTCTTGGTGGATGTGCGGCTGCAGTGTTTTTTAGAGTATCAATTTGCACCACTCCGAAACTGATAGAGGTTTCAGAGACAGTCGCAAGTGATGACACTGCGCTAGCTGGTCAGCTTGCTGCGGCGCTTTAAACGGGAGCCCTGTGGACAACACGTTACCACCCACATTACTAAAACAAATCAGATAAAGACAAGAAACCTGCAACGACCTCCGTTTCACTCGATATCTCGCCAAATAGCCGATTAGCTCAGCTTTGTGACATACCATTTGACAATAGCAACCGCCATTTAGATACAGCGTCCTCTTAACTAGTTCGTTCCCTCTGGTCTATAAAAAAAACCTTAAATAAACTAACTTAAATTCCACACATGCGCCAGCACGAGAAGACATTGCCGCGGAACCACACCGTCTTTAAGAAAAACATTTGATGCAGCAGCAAAGGTCGCAGCGAGGCCAGCGTCCGTTCTGCTAACTTACATTCGAGTCGGAGGTAAACTAGCCAGTGCACGCGCGTCAGCCGTTGGACCGTTTTATTACCGTTAATTATTACCGTTAGACAACGCAAAAAAATACTTTTCGCAGCGGTTAGTAACACACTGCGGATGTAGCAGAACGAATAGAGCCTTCTGGGCCGTCTTTACAGAGTTAAATAGAGAGCATGTCGGCTGGTTACTCACCCCGTTGTTGGTTTTATAGCTCCAGTGTTAGCGTCGTTGTTTCACCCACAGCTTCTACAGCCGCAGAGAGCGGACAAGGGAGGGGGTATGCGCCTAATGGTTTGAGTGTGGAAGGTGGCTGGAAATATACCGCGTGGGTGTTTTTATAACCTTTCGCAGGCTCCACCCCCAGAAGAATTGCGTCAACCAAATGGATGGATCACGTGCCTTCTAGAAAAGGAGATACTGGCAAGGTTCCATTTATCTTAATATTCGTTGCCTCTCAAGGAAAAAAGTCAAAAGCATTTTAACACGATACTCAAAGCACAATCCAAAGCAAAGCTTACTGATACAGTCTATTTGTCAATTGAATAAGGTTTTAGTGAGATTTCAATGCTGCTCCAACGAAAAGCGTTTTGATAAATAAACATGGACACGAATTGGTACTGGACCAAGTGAGCAGTGTTTTGTTTCAGAGGCCTCATCACAGGACGAATGGAGGAAGGAAATGGTGAGTACGTGCATGTCGGCACAATCGTCACTGTTTAGTGAGGAGCTTAGTGGAGACCTGAGCAACTTGTAGTAGAACTCGATCCTCAAGTACAGACGTCAACAGATCAGAACAGAACCTGCCTTTTTGATGCTCAAGATAGAACACAAAGCTACACTGCAAGTCAACCAAGGCTAAAAGAAATCACCCTATTTCAATGTATGAAATAAGAGCAACCGGCACCTGGCCGCTCAACCTCCCCTCTATGTGTCTGGGAAATGTAGAAACTGTATTTATAAAGCCATAATTATCACTTTTACGCCCAGTGATGTATGATTATGGTCAGATGGGTGTTCAGAGAAAAAACCCCGTCTGAATCACTGCATGCAGCTTTGCACAGACTTGTGAAGTGACAAAACCATGGGTTGAAACACAGTTTAAATGTTTTACTCAAATGTCTCACACTCAGTTCTTTACTTAATATGAGTACCTAATGCATATGCTATTTGGAACAAGACTGTGCACGCGGCATGCACGTTTTATATGTTGTAACTATTGAGGTGCATTTAACCGTCTTTGCAATATTGCACAGTGGTTAAATACATGATGTAAAGAAAAAAATGTGCTGTCCAAGCACATATTTGTGGTAAATTTGTCACGAGGGGTGAGAAGCAGGTGTTTAAACAAGCTGTAGTCCCCACCGCTTGTGATGAATGATGACGCGCATACGCACGTTTTGGAATCTTATCGGGACACGGTTTGGCCGAGGGTGGTGACATTGTCTCATGGCTGTGATAATGAAAGAAATCCAAGAACTTTGATGTCTCAGAAATTGCCTGTCTGTCTTGACCCATCTGGTAATTGTGAGATGCCACAGCAATATTGCCACAGATATGGCATGCTTGTGCAGTATTCACAGAGATCAAATGGGTTGGACAGTTTGCCCTCAGCAGTAGCTTTCCTCACATATGCATTGATAAGAGATGGAATACTTTCTAAGTATTCCATCTCTTAAGTCCTATATTCACAGACGAAAATTTTGTAGCCTCTAACAACGCGTTGCAAGTCTAAATGCTTCAAACATGCATGTGTTTTCTTCTCAAACAGCATGTCCTCTTTGATTCACCTTTGTTTTATATATCAGAGCAAAGTCTTCGTCCAGACTATTTTCTGTGTGGAGTTGATGTATAGTTTATGGAGGGTGTTTTAGTTAAAACCATGTAAGGCCTGTTGTTGGCGGTCAACAGTCTTGTGACCGGACACTCCTCCTCCTCTCCTCCTTCTTTTACCTTCCACCCCTCAAACATAAACCTGATGGTAGCAAACATTACACAAGCTTTTGGCTTACGCTCCGCAGCCAAGAGCACATGGTGTAGTCGAGGCTTTGCGGGAAAACAAGCTCGTACGTACGGGAGCAAGGGGTGGGTCCAAGTTACTTCAGGTCAGTCGAGAGAGGAATGGGCTGACACCGTAGAAGACAGCAACACATTTTCTGAAGTCAGGAACTTCATAGGGGAGGGGATTGTCTCTTTAGTTCGAGGTTATTCCAGTTTGAAATCTGAGTCTGCACTGCTGTACTGGTTGCAGACAAGGTTAAACCATTGAAATATTGTTTGAATTTCATTCACTGATATTTAAGATTGTTGATTTAACATTCTTGTATCCAGAATTGACCGTCCTTCCAAAACCCTTCATTTGAACTCTCGTGTGGAGGGTCAGCACTTTACTATCATCTAAAGAAGTATTGACTTTGCTTCCATCACAGAGTGTAAACACTGAACAAAATTAGATGAAATATATGAAAACAACAGTTTGTATGTGCAATCATGTGGAATGGTAAGGGAAAAAGATCCTTTTTTTCAACCGTGCCGGTCCGATGTCACAGTGTCTATAACTGTGGGAGTAAAGAAACACACAAAAGTGACTTTTTATCTAATATCTTAGATAGAAAATTACTGGCTCACTGACAGGACCTCGGTCAGACACAGTTTTAATGTCCATTTACTACAAACAGCGTGCACAGCATAACAGAGGACCCACTTACAAATCCGTCCATGAAATCACCTTTGGCACGTAAAAAATGACACTGTCAAAAGGCCACAAGGATTTGTGAGCTACCAACAGCAGGCCCTTACACTGTTAGAGCCGCTTACATTCTTTTCTCAACTTGGACGGTCAGCATGTCCCAGAAAGCGCTCTGCACCGTGCCAGAGAAACCCTCCCAAAACAAAATACTCCAAAGGAAGCAGCTTCCAAATGGGAGGACACATCAAAGAATCTGTGGCAGAAAGGTAAGATGGCTACCCGGACCACTAGCAAGCCCCAATGAAAGCCCTTTGGCACAGAGCTGCCGAAGGCTTGCACAACACCATCTTTGTTTATCTTTTATTCCAACTTTGTTCAAGTTGTGGGTTGCAGCCCTTTGTGTTATTTTTTACCCTTTGCTCTTGTTATCTCCTCGTGCAGTGTTTTGAAATAAACCTTATTTTTATATTTTTGTCGGTCATGTGTGAATTTTTTAACCTGGTCCACTGATCTTTTACCTCTTGGTAATTACCTAAAGAACCACCCATGACACTCATATTTTATGAGGTTGACGTCATCATGTGCATCCTTTCGTACCTTTTATCTCGTAGAACACTTACATTTTCAGTCTACGGCAGCACATTTTATTTATTTTTTAAAGCAATCGCTATTCATTTTTGTTTGAATATTTCTCCATCATCTTTCATCCTTCTGAAAAACTGTCCTTTGGGCCTTATTTTTTTTAATCATGTGTAACTCTCCTTTGTGTACAGTGTTGATAATCATCGCCGTAGAAATGCCAAGAGCTATCAGACTCAGCAGCCACATAACCGTTAAGGGTGTGTGCCCAGTCCCGAGCTAGCTGAGTCACATTATCTCCCAAACCCTTTTCTCTCTCTGTAAATAACCGAAGCGTCCCATCAAAACAACATCCAGACGCGGCTGTATAAAACCGGAGCCGGACCTGCTTAGCCGTGATTGGCTGCAGCTACAGATTCCTGCCCTGTTCCTCGCCTCTTGCCAGTGCCTCTCCTTCTGATCTCGCAACTGCTTCGAGTCCTTCGAGGCAGTCTGGTACATTCCAACAGAGAAAAACACAGAGGGAGGGCGGGGGTGGGGGGGTGGGGGGAGGGAAGAGCAAAAGGCGTGCTGGGCTCAGCTCATCTGACACGTAACAAGCATAACACATGCAGCCAGCCCACTATTAGAGGAGAGGAAGCGAAGGGACAATCCTGTAGAAAAGGATCAGGTTACAGGAGGCAGTGAGGTCGTCTCAGTGGGCGACACTGGAGCAGATTACTGCGTCGTGTTCGTGTTAGAGATTTGACATAGAGACATCAGAAACATCCCATTGTGTCAGCTTGAATGAGGGAGGTGGAAGTGGAACGTGTGCCTTAGTGTGCGTGCAGTCGTGATGCATGGGATTCAGTCACGGGGACTGAGACCAGTCCAGAGCCATCCATGTCCTGCAGCAGGACCAGGAAGGGATTTATTCTTTTTTTTTTACTCGGGGATATCCCGCTGGGAACACTCTCCTGCCAATACACACACTGATTTTCCAGAGGAGCAGATGTATTTTTGGTCATTTCCTACTTAAGCTCCCTGAATTTACCCCCAGAGGGCAGAACCTTATTAAATCTAGTCCACCGTCTACATATATTTGAATAGATATAGCTTTTGAGTGTTTTCAGGATAATTCTGAATACTTATTAAAACCAAACACGTACTTTGAAGTGGCATTTCTGTGCTTTTCATTTTACACTGCAGTAGCATGAACCACGTGTTACTGCTGTGAAAACATTTGTTCCTCAGTTTCCTGAGTGTTTTTGAAAAAATAAATGAAGTGTTGTGACACATTTAAACGGTGACCTTTTGGAGACAGCAGCAACGTTTGTTGTAGCTCAGAAAAACTTGTTTTCATATAAACTCATGCACTGGCTGACTGTACAGCCCGCCTATACAATATGATGTAATCCAGCAGACTTCTTGCTTTCACATCTTGACTAAGCTGTTCTAATTGTGGTAATTCGGTTTCACTCATCTGAGGTCATTGGCTAAAATAGTCCTGTTCTGGATACTCCCCCCCCTACACCTTTTTTATTGACATGTTTATGGACAGAGTATATAGGAAAAGTCTTATGTTAAAGTTCCATCCAAAGCAACTTCATCATTATTCAGTCTTAAAACATATGAATGAACTCATATTGAAGCCCGTTTCACCTGGAAGGTGACCTAAATTCATGTTTGATGTTGTAAAAGCAGCACCACATTCTGTAAAAGCAGAACGGAGCATGGAAATGGTTCCCTGTCCTCCTGCTGAGGAAACACCAGTAACATGTACAAAGCTAGTCATGTGTTTAAGGTTCGTGGCAGTTCTGTTCTTCATGTTCTCTTTGGTTCTACCTTGAGGGCAAGACTGTTTTTCATTACTTATATAATCTAGTCCATTATGACTGATAACTGCCACAAAGTCCGGATACATTCAGGGCTGTTGTTGACCCAGTCATGCAAAGCCGGGCTCATTCAAAACAAACCTCCCTCTGTGTTCAATGCAGTACAGTCTGGCCTGTTTCTTACATAAGCAGCTTACCCTGAATCGGGTCTCAGCTTCATGACTTTAACTGGTACACTGGGCAGATTTCGTCAGAGCTACAGCAGTAACTGCGTTGTAACAGTACTTGATGGGTGCAGGCAGCTTTTGCCGTCTGACGCCACCTTGTGGGCGTTTGGGAACACGGTCCGGTGCTTCCCCGGCGTTGTGACACCCACGTCTCATCTGCCGAAGAGCATCCGCTGCAAACACCTGTGGCTTTGACATCTGAGAAGCTGCCCGGTGGACTAAAAGCCTGGACTGTAACATAACACAGCCCTGACTATTACACAGTCACAAGTAGGCCATTGCTGTTTTTAGTTCATTTTAAAGTAGGGCAACCTTTAGTTTCCCCGAGCCTCCGAGAGGCCCAACATTTCAGCGTGTGACTGGAAAACATTGTCCGTTTGTTTTATAAGAAAAAGAAACTTGATCCTGTTCACTTGCAGAGGCAAAATAAACCATTCAAATGAAAGAGTAGAGAATGTTTTTAATGTAACAACAAAGAGATTTTATAGACATGGAGTGAAATCATACTAATTGTTTAACACAGAAAAAAACACGATAGCATCCTGGAATGATTTAGATTCAAATTACATAGAAAAACATCAACAAACATACACCCCTTAATACTGCGCTCCCATAAAATGTCTGAAACCGAACGACTCACATAACAAGGTTCTTGGTTAAAACCTACAGTATGTGGCTAAAATAGATTACAGTACTTAAATATAAAAATAGACTCTGAATTTGTTCGCTCGTTCCATGCTCAGATTCAGGCTTCCAGGTGGACGGATGCGTTGGTGCGCCGTGAACACGGGTCCCTCAGTGGCACATCCTGGCAGTCATCTCTTTCTGAAACGGACACACAAACCACAGCGAGTCAGACGTGACGAAACGCACGAAATATGAGCGCTGCTTATTGTCAGGTGTAGGACAGAGTCCCATGCTACGAAATAAACAATGGTGATCATTTCCAAAAACAAAACAAAACAAAAATGTTCGGACACTTTCTGAAAAAAAAAAAGAACACAATAGAGTGATCGAGGCTTTCATGTCAAGGAACCCAGACTGCTTCATTTTTCAAGGCTGGATCGTCACACCACAGAAAAGTAGGCCAAAGAAAAAGGTCAAAGCACTGAGTTTTCACCCAAAGCGTTTTCTTTTTTATCAGTGAGGCCTGAGAAATGTCATGCGTGTCCTCGGCACATAACCACGTCACTTCAGATACGGCCCATACACACAACTCCCCCCAGAGGGGAGAGGACTTACGGACGAGGAGCAAAAGGCAGCTGTGTAAAAGAGCAGGAAAGATTTCCTATCCAATGACGCTGCGTATTTTGAAAACAAACAGAAAACTGGACCGGTGTTTCAGGTCCAACGGGAACCCAGGGGTCAAGCTGCGGGGTCAAATGTCCCGAGTGTTTGAGCAGCAGCAAAACGCTGCGTGTGTGTTGCAGATTTTCACTGCCGTTTACACACAGCACCAGGTCTGCCGTTAAATCCTTTTCATTTGGTTTTCATTATCATTATTAGACAGCAAGGTGCACCATCTAGCCCTGAGCTCATCAGTAGCTTGGGTCGTTTTCTTTTAGAATAATCAAGTGTAGACTGAAGTTGCTATCATTTGTGAGTATTTAATTAAGAATATTTAAAATCAACAAATATTTAGTGAATGTTTTAAAAGTTTTTCAACCAGGGGCACCTGTGTTTTTCTTGTTTTAAGTATATTATGACCCATAACATACAGTACCAAGGGCTTTTTTTTTTCCAAATAAACTGATTATTATAAATTTTGAAAAAAATTCTATGAAAAGCTGATGAACCTGCAATACTTTTTTTAACACTATAAGTAGTTGTACTATGTTAAAAGTGCTGTCTTTAGTAAGATTATGTATCTATCCATTGTAGCTATTCTTAACAAAATATTTAAATTTTGATATATTTTCAATATTAATAATCACTTAAAAAACAAGCAGTCGTTTCAAACATCCGACAAATTTACATTTATATTTCAATTTAAATTCAGATTATTTATCTCCACTCTTCGTCCACAGCATGTTGGCTCATCTAGATGATTTCTATTCATGTACTAATGTATCTATTCATGTTTCTGCATGTAGCTTAGCTCCTGCGCTGTGTGCGACTCACCAGCGGCTCCAGCTCTTTGTGGTCGGTGAGGTTGAACTCAGTGACAAAGTAATAGAAATGCTTGTAGCAGGTGTTGACGTGAGCCTCGGCGCCCATCTGGCTCACGCGGTCGAAGTGGTGGATGTAGACGTGTACAAACACCCGGAACAGACGTGACAAAATCTTCTTAGCCACCTGCATGAAGCTCTTAGGGAAGGGAGTACCTGGGAGTCAAGCAGATGGAGAGCACAGGGGGTCAGCCCATGACAATCATTTACCGCTAGCAGAAACCCATCTGAACCAGTGTCCTTAAGGTAAAGTTTGGGGTCAACTGTTCAGAGTTGTTCAGTTTCCCTGTTCTTTCGAGGCTCCTCAGACTGGACACCAGCTGGCCGAAGGATGCATCCACTGTCCTCTCATGCGTGAATTGAAAACAAAACACGGCTTGGTCTGTAAAACAAGCCTCAGCTTTGAGCAAATTATTCATTTTGTGCATCGCTTAGCTTGAACTAAAGCCACAATATTTCAGGGATTTGTTCTGGCGGACGAGCAAATCTGAGGGTTTTTTTTCCCCCCTTCACCGGCACTCTCCGTATGGTGTGACCCATTTTTTAATCCATTGCTGGGATGTTTTTGTTGTTGAGTCGGTTTCTGAGCCGCAGCACAGATCATACAAACATGCGCAGAGATAATATCAAAACCAAGAATGCCACTACAACAGATTAACTGAGTCTGTAATGTCTCGATGCATTTGGCCTCGCAGAGGCCTCGCCTTTGAGATAAACCGAGTGGAACTAACTGAATCGCGTGTAATTTTTGCTAAAAGTGGCACGCTTTTAGTTTCCTTTCTGTTTAATGCTGAAGGGAGGAGGCTAAAGATAAAGAGACCAAAAGCAAACACTGTTTTGCAGCCTCCCACCTCAACAGACCACGTCTCTTAAAAAGCCGCTTCCGTCTCTGCACATAATTTACACACAGTTCACAATTAAAACTGTTTATATGTGAAAACTTTTGCTTAAATGCATCTATTCTCTACGGAGGTTACCTAGTAACTGGAAATAACCATACTTCGTCTGCTGCCTTTAAATGGATGGTGGATTGGTTCACATGTAACCAACCTGTCTTAACTGGATTTAATCCAATCCCTGAGATCGCTTCCCACAAAATGTTTTGAACTTTGACCTTGTTTTATACAGGGGAAGAAAAAAAAAAAAAAAACGTATCGGCCATCTGAACACTTACCGACATTAGTAGGGAAGATATTCTCATTGTTGATTTGTACCTCAATCCAATCCATGAGCAGGCTCATGTACTTGGGGGCCGACAGGGCAGTGGGCCTCTTGTACTTGTGCTCGTCTTGCCAGCGGTATTCGTACTTGGGCCCGCCGGACATGACGGGGCAGGTCTGATCGGTGCACGAGTCACTGATGGTGCCATAGATGAGGTTGATGCGGTTGAAGAAGTCCACGACGTGAACGGCCACCCAGTCGTTGAGGTCCTCGCCGTGGGGCAGCTGCACCGCCTGCTTCAGGTCCAGGCCTGCGTTCAGGGACGCCTGAGCCTTCTTGTGCAGCTCGAAGCGCTGCGTTCCAGGCTCGAACTTGCGTTTGGGTCGGAATGTCCTATCTTTGTTGAAGACTTGTTTCAGGGCCATGGACATGGCTGCATGTGGCGGCGTTGGCGAATAGTTTGAAAGCCTCTGGTGAATTATTTACTGTTCAGATTGAAGCAGCAAAAAGGTTGTGTAAACAACCAGTGGAGATTTTTTTTCTTTTTTGTTCTGAAAACTTTTGTTACTTGTTTGGACTCTGTCTGGGACACGGTGGTTCTGCATGTGATAAAAAGAGAGGAAAAAATGGACAGTTTGGTCAATAAATTAACGTTTACATCCAACTGTATGAAAACATGCACCCTGATGGGACTTGCGTTATGAGACAATTCATTATTGTCTTAAATCTATGACTAACAAGAATACATCTGACTGAAAATGCACGACGGCACTGATTTAATCACATGAATGTATTTATCTCCATTACTTGTAAGATTTCCTTCAAAATAAGTAGTTTTAAAAGGTATTTAGAAAAAAGTTTATTTAAGCCAGAGCTGGGAAAGTACTGGACAAAAAGTAAGTAGGTAGTTGAAAAAATCCCCCAATCACGTGTGGATTTGAAATGTAAACCCTTGATCACCTTCATAACTTCATATTAACCTAAATATAACAGTTTACCCCAAAGGAGGGCCATAAATACAAAACAACAATCAGGGAAACTGTATGCAAAAATGCAAAAGTAAACTTTTTTAGAGGAATTATGATTATCATAATTGAAAATAAGCAGGTAAAAATGACCGACAATAACGTGGCTGCACTAGGAATCCAATTTAAATACAATAATCACACTCAGCCACGAGGTCTCAGTGGAAACATTCGCACATAAAAGATGTAACATGGTGTCTGAGTCATTTCCTATTTCTGACATTAATTCGGCCGTGAGAGCGAAAAAACCTGAGGAACGGCAATTAAACCAAGCCAAGCCGCCCATTACCAACAAAACTACATATTACTGCCTCTATTTAGACCTCTTTCGGAAATATTTGCACCACCCCCTCGTAACAATGCGGATTTCTACGGCTTTTAACCCATTTTCCGGGATGAAAGCCGGAGATTAAAAGCGGGGCACATGACGACTGTACGGAGAAGTTTGCCCGTGACGCGAGTTGCTAACTCGGTCGAACTTGTTGCTCTCAAACAGCTAAAAAAACACACACGCACACGAGTGAGCCACCGAGAATGCGCACCACAGACAACCAGTTCACACCACCTTTTCATTTAAAGTCGACCAAAATCAGCATCAGTTATCTGAGACGGCGGTTCAAAGGGTGACGAAATCGCCCAGTCGAAAGCCACTTTCCCGAACTTACTTGTTCCGCCTTCCTGCTTCCTTCGATGTTTGCCGAAAATGAGCTGATAACCCGTCGATAGCTTTACGTCAGCAGCGTTCGCAGCCTACATTATGGATATACAGTGCGAGACATGTTGTAAAACACAGATAATTCACCAAACATGTCACTTTGATAAAGAAATTGACGTCTGACTCCTCCCTGCAAAACGAAAAGTATCCGAGCAACAAGCTAAAAACCTTGGTGACCACTTCCTGACGGGACCTTCAAAATAATGTATTAATGCCTTGTGCACGGTGGCTGTGTGCAAATAATATTTTTTTACTTCATCGTTTTCTCTTCACTTGAAAAATAGTAAGAACAGGGGTCTCTGTGCAGCTTCCGGGTGAATATTTATGAACCATGAAACATTAGTTTTTACATACCGATACCTAAATCAATGGATTGTATTCATTTTAGCACTTAACCATTGAAACACCTTTACATTGAGGTAGAAATGAACGTGTGGTAAGCAAAAGGCACTAATTAAATAATTATGTACCTTCATGTGGTATTCTAAATTCTTCAGATATCACATACAGGTTTATGGAAACTTTTATTTTGAAGAATAGGTTGAGGACTTCCGGAAACTTTTCAGCGTTGTCTGGCAATACAGAAGCATTTGCTCTGATACAATGCGTCCCTGAGTAATAACCTCATTATTATCACAATACTAAGTAAACCACAACACACAATGTTTAAATTACCGACAGAGAGACCAAAGGAAACATTCTTGTTAAACATTTTGGCCCATAAATCTATCAACAGCACTGTCACACAGCCCTCATTCCAACACATACACTGGAGGTGATGAAATATTTATGTGGTACAACACAAAAGCATTACGACTGGCATCACTTTTCTATAAAAACCAACAACCGTTTCGACTTTGAAGAGTAGGCCACAGTAGTACTTTTGAAACTTGTTTGTTTTCTCTTTTTGACACGCTTGTCCAATTCACAATTCTCTCTGAAACTGGCAGTGTGGCATATTTATAAGACTTCAATCCATTTTAACAGGGTTAGAATTGTTCTACAGATTATGATGCTTTCTCTTGTATAATTTATATTTCTTTGAGCCTTTTGGAACACGTTGCTGTCTCAGCAATAAGAATAATTAACATTTTTCTTTGACATGTTTTAAACAGTCTATATTCAATCCTTAAAGAAAACTTTACTAAATATAGATTGTTTAATTTACAAATGTAGCTCTAATTTGGGTTTTATTTCTACGTTATTTGGCTTAAAAACTACACATAGCACAAAACAAAACCCCCTTCATCTTCATTTAGTCCCATCATCCGCTAGAAATACCAGAATATAGAATGAGTCTATTCGTCTATGTGAAGACACTTAACATTCAAACCCAGACATCCGACAGAGCCCGTCAGCTGAGCAGCTGAAACGCTGAGATCCAATTTACAAATGCACTTTTATTGTCACTGTAGCTGTTTCTGCACTGTAGTCAAAGCTGGCCAGTGTGCACAGCTCATAAAACACTCTTTGTTTTCATAGTTTAAGGTTCACTTGAAAGGATGCTTTGTGCAGCGCTGGGACAGAATGGGCCTTTTTTCTGTCTACTTGGTAGGCTCTGCGGCGATGACAGCTTCAGCTCCGTCAACTTTGGCCTTGCTGGATATGGAATAATGATAATTCCTCATGGACTCTTCAACCTTCTTGAAGTCAGGGCGATCCTCGTGTCTAAAAAGAAAAAATATGAGACCTCAATGAATCACAGTGTTAACCACACAGATAAAATATTTGATGGAGAATTGTCTATGGAGAACATTGTCCTTCAGTCACAGCAGTCTGACTCTGGACCTACTCATGGTTTACTCTAGATAAACTGCATTTTCAAAAGACTTTACTCTTAATCTACTTGTTATAGAAAGTATGAAAGATATATATAATAAAATGGTTGATGCATTTATTGAGAAAGAAACCACCCTAAAATATCACACTTCACAAAATTCATATGACACCGTTAGTTTGTTGCTGTTATGAGTATGTCCACAAGTCAAAACGTCATTGTCACATTTCATTACGTAGATTTGATTTGTAATTTATTCTAATTATTCATGGGTTGCTGTTTTGTGTGGGAGTAGTAAAATGTGCATGCCGTAGGCCAGTAGCAAACCATGCAGTTTGTAACTCCCACGCCTTTCACCATTCACAGCTGAGAATGTGGCATAAAGAAAAAAATATGGAGATTTCCTATCAGAAATATTTTTGGTTGAAAATAATATTTTTACACGAGTTTGTAACATTCAGACAGAGCTTATTTCTTACTCAAAAATGGAGACATACTTAAACACTCCATCATGTCCACTTTGTATTAAATCAATTTATCTATATATATATATATATGGTATATACATGGTATTCAACATCATAGGTAAGAAGTAAACTTTAAAATCATGAAAAAAATTCAGGTTCTTACTTGTATGTCCAGCACTCTTTCATCACTGTGTACATTCTCTCCGGACATACTGCTGGACACTCCATTCGGTTCCCACTTTCAATAAAGCGGATCACCTCTGGACCTTTCATTTTCTGGAGAAAAGAAAAGAAGACAAGGCTTGCAAAATAATGTTCAGCCTTTGGCATCAGTCTTGTTCTTACATCTGTACGACACTGTTCTGCAGAAACACACTTTACCTTGTAGGGTTTTCCTCCATAAGAGAAGGCCTCCCACATGGTGATCCCAAAACTCCACACGTCACTTTTACTGGAGAATTTGTGGAAGTTTAGACATTCGGGAGCATACCACTTCAGTGGCCATTTACCTGCAGTACGAGCCTGTAAACGTAAAGCGTGTGACAATAAGCAGCGTCCCATGTAAGCAGAAAATATCATGTGTGCTTCAAATCCAATATATATATCCCATAGATGTCTACTGTGTTGATATTTTTTCAAATTACAGGTTGATTGTTATTCTTATGAGTTTAGGTATTGCTGCCATTTTCTCATAACATTTTCTTTCCATGTAGTTCAGTAAACCAGTATGCATCAACCTAGTGTTTATTTTTAAACTTAGCATGGAGCACCATGGGAATACAGGATGCCCAGTTCATATTCTTGCACTGTAAGGACATAGATTCCACCATCTGTGTCCCCTGCAACAACACTTATGTCCTTAAATAAATGTACATGGATGAAATAGCTTTTCAAAAGAATGTTGCAACATACTTTGTAGTAATTGTCATCTGCTCCCAGTGCCTTTGAGAGTCCAAAGTCACTGATTTTGGCGAACTGTTGGTTGACCAGCAGAACGTTGCGAGCAGCCAGGTCTCTGTGAACAAAGTTCTTCTCCTCCAGGTACTTCATCCCCATCGACACCTGGTGCATCAGGTTAACAATGTTCTCCATAGTTACAGTATCCCTGCAAGGAATCCAAATCAGGTGAATTTCAGCAAAGTGTATTTTTTACTTGTGCAAATTGCACTTTAGAGAGTGTACCTGGTGCTGGTTCCCAGTTAATTTATCCTTAAAATTTCAAACCAAACCCTCAAAGTTAATGTCTATGGCTGTATACATATATTCTATAGCCTTGCTGAGTGAATTATGCTTTTTCCCCTTGTAATCAATCATTTACACATATATTTACAGTGTTTATGCCAGGAAATTTTGTCTTCTTACTGGAAAAATCACGTCCATGTTTACCGTTTAACTCTTCTCACAGTAATCTCCCTGATACATTTGCCCACTCACAGATACTTTCCCATGTAGTCTGTGTTTTAATATAAACGGTTCATTACTTATTTTGTTGTATGAGGAATGCTTATACCTTTCCAGTTCACATTCATCTCTAACTATGTATCCACAGCAAAATACCTTCCATCAGCATGTTTTTCTCAACACGTGCTTACTTATTGCTGGAGAGGAATTTGTTGAGAGGACCAACAGCAGCCATCTCCATGACCAGCATCAGATTCTCCGCATTGCACAGGCCGAGCATGCGCACGATGAACGGGTTACTCAGCTGGTACATGATCTCTGCCTCCCTCATCATCTCCTCCTTCACTATCTTCTCATTTTCACTCTTCAGAACCTTTATGGCCACATCTATTTGACCCCTGAGACAAAATGAGCTATAAGTGAGTGCACATAGAGAAGACGGGCTGAACTTGGCTGGACTGTTTTGTGTCACAAGTCTCACGCTTCTGTCTTGAGGGTTCCTTTCTTGACAGAGCCAAAGTTCCCCGAGCCGAGCTCCACCTCGTCCATCAGAAGCTGGTCCCTCTGGATGTTGAATTTCTTGATTTCGTTTGGGTTGTGATACGGATTGAATCCAGGACTGTCCATGGGCAGGAGATCTGTCTGTGCAGCTGCAGCTGCAGCCGCTTTGAAAATAGGAAAACAAACTGGAGACTGAAAGCAAGTTTGATTTACTTTGAGCTATTTTTATAAATAATCTATTGTGTATCATAGTTTATACTCAGCACACTACTGCGACAAAAATTTGTAGTGCTTGATAAATGTTTTTTTTAAGTTATCAAAATGTGTTTTTCTGTATTTTTCTCTCGTTGGCATTAACCCCACATACTGTACACTCTCAGTAAACGAATGTATGCCCTCCTGCCATTGCCTTTTGATTGGTTGAGTGCTGTGATACATGCCACTAACCTCCAGGTGGTGGTGTGTATCTACATCCAAAACCTTTCCTCTGAAATAAAGAAATTTCAATTAACCTCGGACAAGGAAGATGATTGATTTTATGAGAATATGAAGCAGTGAATACTCACTTGTGCAGGAAGATTAGGTGTCTCTAAAATGAAAGAAATAATGGGGTTAGATGTTAAGATTGTGGGTAGGAGTGTATATTGAAAATGTTCTGCTACTAAACATTGAAAACTCATTGTTTAAGAAAATGTGAAGGTAAAAAAAAGGTCAGTACGTTGAGCAGGTTTGCCGTTGACACACGCCTCGCCGAGGATGGTTACCAGGCCATCGGGTTTCATCCTGAGATACTCAACAAGCTGAACAAAGGGAGAGAGCTGCATTATTTAGATCAGAAGACTCTCAGCCGGCACACCAGTGCCAGACAGAGGACAACGGAATTATATTGGCTATACCTGCCAGATTGTGTCAAACTTGGTTCCTTCTGGCATGGACCACTTCCCAGATTTATCTTGAATGATTTGATAGTGGTAAACTGTTTTCCCGTAAATCACAGAGAGAGCAAATGTTCCAGCGGTCTCTTTTTCACGGATCCTAAGAAACAAAGAACGACATGACTGCACCAAAGCGTAGGAGAGGTTCTTGGTCCGGAACGTTACAGTAGATACGGAGGCATTAGCATCACATGGAGCCACTTACAGAAACTTGCCGTCTGGTTGAGCTCCAGAGTAAAGCCGCCTCTCTCCTTCCTGGCGGTTGATTTTGCCGTGATACCACTGCATCTTCTCATGAGCCGTAGTGGCGATGAGCTTCTCCAGCTGAGGAGCTTGGCTGATGATGGCCTGCTCCATGGCTTCTCCCTTCACACACACAATAGTGTTTATAACACACACATGTACAATTATTGAAGCATCCCATATCCTGAAGGGTTCTGGTATTTAGCCACCTTCTTATAAGTTGAACTACGGACAGTTTTCAAGAGGAACGTGTCACAATTCATAACCATAGCTCATGTTTTTGTTCACCCACACAGGGTGTAAAATGTTATGGAGGGTGAAGGCAGGTTGAGCTAATCTACACCTGCAGCTAGTTTTGCCATTTAACTGGAGCCTATAAAAGGATATGGTTCTCTCTTTGTGACTGGTAGCAGCAGCATTCAGGTGTTAAAACTGGAGAGCATGATAAAGGACCAGATTTGCAAGCTGAACAAAAAACTAGGTTTGCTTTTTGAGAAACTACAAAGGTGTTAAATTGATGGGGGGAAAAAATTACGTTTGTCCAAAACGGCCTTACACTTTGCGGGGTTTCCATCTTTCTCTCTATTTCAGGTTTGTTCTGCAGAGTCCTGAAGAAGCTGGTCTACACAGTCATGAATTGACAGTCTTGCTGAACAACAACGCGGCCATAGACCAGAAAATCCAATGTCCTACCAGTTAAAAACACTATTTTGGAACCCGGTTGGAAGAGAACAGTTTCAGGCTCCCAATGGAAAAGAGCTGTGTGATGCAGGTCATCCTCTGCACAACATTAAGAGCTACCCATTTTAGTTCTTCATGGATTTATGTTAGATTGGTGATTTTTTAAAAATCCATAGAGCAGAATATTACTCTGTAGTCAGTATAATGACTAGTTTTTCAATCTGGGAACATGGAAATTGTCATTGACATAAAACAAAATGATTAAGTCTTTATGTAGTGTTTAACCTCCAAAGAATCATTTTGAAATAATCACATTAATCTGAATAAGCTCAATGCCATTTTGGAGTAATAGAATCAGAACATACGCGATACGTTTAGTTTCTGTATGCGTTGCTCCGTACAATAAGAAAATTAGACAGTGTTCTCCACCAAACCATAGGAAAGGTTTAGTGGAACCAATGATAAGAACAGTGCGCTTTGTTCACTTTCCCGTGACCTTTGTACTGGATTAAACATTATACATGGAAATATAAAAGAAGTCTGTTGGGGCTATATGAACACATATCTGCAGCGGACAGTGTCAAAATAACCCTCGGTCATGATCTAAATGAAGTAGTTTTCACTTCACTTGGTGAAATTGATCAAATATTCTATTTTTAAAAATATATCTTAGGCTAAGACTAATAGAAAACTATGCTGTAACTGGGTAAATATTCATCATCCAATTTCAATAAGTAGGCGCTATTAGGGTTGAAAAGACTGTGAACTTTACAAATATCTATTCTTCAGTAGTGCTCAGACCCTCACCTCCAAGTTCCAGGTCTGCTTCACATATTCCCTCAGCATTTTCTCTCTCATTTTGTCAAACACGCCAGTCTGTATTGGCGTGTCTGGAGAGCGCAGACAAGGTTTCCTCAGGGTGCACACCAGCCCGTCGGGGTCCTTGCTGTAAAACTCACAGAGCTCCGCAGGCCCGCAATGAGGCTTCCCTCCTGGGATGCAGTAAGTCCCGTTCAGCTGTTTCTCCACGGTGTAGTGGTGAAACTCTAGGTTCCACACAATAGACAAAACGTAGCCTCCCAGACTCCGGAGACACTGGCGAAGCAAGAAGAGGCCATCGGACATGCCGGCCAGCTTCAGGTGCTGCTCCGCATCCGAGCGACTGATGCAGCCATAGAAGAAAGGAAGATCCACTGCTGGGTCGACGGACATTTTGAGACCTGGGAGAGTCGAGCCGGTCCTGGTCTTGAAGTCCCAGATGTGGAGGTGGTAAAAGAAAACTGTGCAGAGGGACAAAACAGAAGGTTCATAGGACAATCCTGGTTTAGATGACCCTTGTGGAATCAGTACACACAGGCTGAAATTCAGTTTGTGACCTTTGACCTTTTAATTTTGTATCCACCACTTTTTCTACGGTCTGCTAGATTAAATCGCCTACCATAATTTCACAAACGATAAACAGAGGTGAGGATACAGCTTGAGAATGGAAAATACAAGAATTGTCCTCAGATATTTCTAAAATATCAAAGATAAGATTATTTGCGATTCTCACCACTTCTTCTTGTCTCAGGTGGAAAAACAACAGGACAGACAACAAACTTTACCGTTTGTGTTTTTCAGGTCTCTCAGCTCCACACAGATGAGTTGTGAGGAGTTATGTCTGTGGATAAGGCATTTAGCAATGAGCGCCCACACTTTGAGATTGCATGTAGCTTGCAGATTAACAAACTGGTGACAAAGCCACAACAGGAAGTTGCAGTCCGCCCTCACAGCCTCATTTCTCCAGCATGTCACTCTTCCGTTAAACAGGTGCTTTTTGGTTCCAGAGCATTCCCCCTCCTCCATAAGTTCAAGCTTGTTAATCTTTCCTTCATGGGAAAAAAACTAAACTATGGTGAGATGATCTACTCGAGAAAATTGTTGCAGCAGCTTTTGTGTGTGTGTTCGCAGGGAGACGTTTATGTGAGGAATCTGTTGAGACTTTAGCGTCAGCTGAGGTGTTGATAGAAAGATAAGAAGAACATTTCTGTGATTGTAGACACAAGCTGTGAGTTTCAGTTAAAAAGGGAAATCCTTGTGCATCACCCACAGAAATTCACAAAACAAAGACAGGAAATAAGATAATATTCAGAACTGGATGGAATAAAAAAATATCTAATTTTATGATTTCATTTAATGGAGATCCAAGAATAAAAACTGAAAAAATAAATGGTGATGTCTCCGATTCTTCGTGGCTTTAGATATTGAAATGCATGAATGCTTTGTGCTGAAAAACCGTAGTCAGCAGTTTCCACTTTCAATGTAACAGCTTTGAGCAATTTTCCTCTCAACAGTTTCAAGTGGATGCAAAAGATTTAAACCAATATTGTAAAAAAAGAAGTGTGAAACCTCAATTTCCTGGCCTTGTCTCTGACTTTCTGCCCACATCCACAATGGACAAACAAGAAGAAATGTGCAACTGCCACAATAAGAACTGTGGCTTGACCCCCAGGTCACCACAACAAAGCGACCCCAGCTTGACAGTGTGGACATCCAAGTAGTTTAAGCTACGTTGTTCATCAAAGTCACACGAAAGTGAGCAATGACAATGTTTCTTTTAGTTCTTGATGTTTGTATTTTCCAGGTTTAAGTTAACTTCTAGTGATATTTATATCATTTACAGGAAATTTGAAGGAGTGAGAGGTAATTCAGGTACCACATTTTTACATTTCAGTGGCATTCATGTTCAGAGGGAGATGTGGCTCTAACTCTATGGTCAAGCCAGACTGCATATACTGTAAAACACAACAAATAATTGAACAGTACTCCTGTGATCTCTAAATTGAAAGCCAACATCTGTTGTAGTACTTGAGCAAACTGAAAGAGGAAGTCAATTTCATTACAAACTAACAAACGCTATTCAATAAGACATTATAGCATGTTAGAAACGCTTCTATGTGAAGTGTTGGGACTTAACATTTTTAGAGTTTTAAAAGACATAGAACAACAAAATGTCCCAAAACAAGAGCATAAGCTCGTATTTTGATTTAGATTGTGTTTATTAAGCTTTTAAAAGTGACTCTTAGACTACAAGATAAACCGCAAAAACAACAGGTGGAATTAGACATGTGACACATGACACAGTTCCTGAGATGGCTTTGAACCCACGTTGTCTGTTGAAATGTGAATTGGACTGAAGACACTTTACTGGGTTGAAACTGGTAGCTTTCGATGCATACACGGGAATAAAAAATGCTCATAGATGAGGTCTTTTGAAGTGAGATGATTGGCAGCGAGCAGTGGAAAAAATTCTGTGAGTCCCTTTTCATTCAGCATTGTGCAAATGTGAGATGATCAGTCCACTGACCCACTCGTTTTTCCAACGCTGAAGCACCAAACCATGGAGTGCGAAGCAAATGTTTTTGTTTTCTATAATAGCGAATAAAAAATTAATTGTAGTGTATTGTCTAAAAGCTAGCAAGAATATTAGAAACCAAAGGTAAGTTCATTTATGTAGGTTAAAAGCACTAATCAGATTTGAGCCGGTTTTGTAAAATCTGATGAGTGCTAAATTGGGACAGACAACATTTTTCAGAGGCAGCCTTATAACACTACATGTGTGTTATACTGCAGGTAGTACACAGTAATACGCAGAGCTACAGAGTGTTTCTGTTGTGTCTGTGTGTTCTAATTGTGATTTGTGTCAACAGAGAAAAATGGATCTGGTCTAATGGCTGACTAAACAATAAAAGCACAAAAAGCAAAGTCTTCCCGGTAGCACAAAACACAACAATTCAATACAGTGACGTGTTATAGCTCTTCTGGTTTTGCAAGTACATTTTAAACCATGAGGTCACTGATTTAAATGGGCACTTTGCAAGCTGCATTTTGTGCCAGTTAGACTATTAATATCCAATCATTATCAATAACTTAGCTCACAGTTATGCAACTGAAAGCATTTCCTACATTCATATATCAACTTGGGAGACTGCAGGCAGTAGATAATGTGTTCTTTAATTGTATGTCTCAGCTTTGGATCGCAAGTGGATCTGCTTATCAGATCAAAGGCCCAAACGGCCCAGATTTTCTTAAATTAGGGGAAATAATTTGAACTAAACATATAAATCTGCTTGCATCATTGCTGTATGATGTTACCGTGAGTTGTTTGCTAATACCTCAGTGAGTCTTACAGACCTAAAAGATTACGGAAGTAAATCTGCTTCTCAGGTCTGTAAACGGTGGTAAAATTATAATGAAATTCATGTAACTTACGCTGTGTTCTTGAGCTGTTTGTGCATTCATTCAAAACCAAATATTTTACAAACTTAATCAGTGAGCAAGGCTTTTTAAAATAAAATGAGTTTTTTTCCATTGACTCCACTATCTTTTAGTTTTGGCTGACACGTCAGGCAAATAGTTCAGCTCCAGAAACACTTGTTGTGATTTCACGAAAAGTTACAAGCAATAAAAAACATGCACATCGACTTCTCGGGTGTGTTAAATTTACCCCCTTTTGGTTTTCTATTCCAAGACACAATGAAAGCAGCTATTTGTATTTTCTTTCTATAGTGGCTGCTAGGCTAAACCAGAGCAGTGATGGCTCTGTTGAATTATGGGGTGCACAGTTTTGGTTTTACAGCTCAAACGCTGTTATTTTTGTTACATTTAAAGATCACTTAGAGTATTAATATCCCAGTGTAAACAAGTTTTACAAACTCATCTTAGGAATTTATTAAAAATGAATTACTAAAATAATCTGCTGAAACACACATTAGACATGGCCGGTCATGTCAGTTATATGACGGACACTGAGCCACATGTAATGCTGTGTATGTGAGTGGAAGTTTGAATAAGATTTCAAACTACAGAACCTTTTTTGTAACAAACAATAGTAAAATCCCAACATCACTGAGGCTCATGTTTGATCAAAGCTCACCTTTTGTTAAAGAAAAAACAATGCTCTGTTCTTCAGACAGGAAACAAGCACTACCTTAACAACACAAACGCTGTGGAGCAAAACTCACATTTCTCAGCTTCACGGTGTGATGTCGTCGCTTCAGAGACAAAGATGAATCTGTTGATCTGCCAGCAGCGTCAGAAGGGGGGTTAGTGACTCCAAAAGTTAGAGATGCAGATACACACACACACACACCAACCGACACTCACACTTGAACAGAGCTTTGGTTTGACTGCCACCTGTGAGGGTACTTTATTAAGCCCTCTAAAACCCGGCTTGTTCAGTTCATTCTTTTGAATGCAGTGTACAGTCATACATCCCTTTTACGCTACTTGATCTGAAAAAAACATTAACTTTTTAAAAGCTTTAGAATAAAAATTACATACATATAAAAATAAAAGTTAAATAAAATAACTTTCTGAACACCATTGTGTTGCCAGGTCTTATTTTCCAGTTGCACCAACTCTGAAATGGTTAAATGTAGAAAAAAATGTGAGTTAAGTTCATGTTTGCTTTACTTAATTATATTTATTTGTATGTACAGTCTTACTATGTATTATTCATATAGATTGGACTGACTATTGCTACAACCAGCTGTTCTGATACAACATAAGTACTGTTACACATTGAGGTGTCTAAAGTCACACCACCAAACCAATGACAGAGACAGTTACCAGCAACCAGTAACCCTCCCCATCCCACATCTCACACACTCATCTACACACACACTTCACCGGCTGCAGCTGCACCTTAGGTCTGGCAGCCAGTCAGTGGGATTTCACTGAATGAAGTCATTTAATAACAGATGCCACTGAACATAAACGGAAAAGGAGTTCCTGCAAAATAAATGCATGCCACATGTACTATTAAAAAAAAAATCAGTTTCTCAGCAAATCATCTTTTTACCATCCAAACTTGGTTTTCATATCGGACGTTGCATTGATGCAGACTTAGGTTTTTAACAGTATAACCGTGGCTTACATGAAAATAAGTGTCTGCTTTTATTCCGTATTTTAAAAAAATATTTACATTCATACTTAACTAACAAAATAACTTGTGCTTCTTTGTAATAATTCTTAGGACAATTATTTAAAACAATAGAACTCGACAGTTTTTACTTTGATCTCATGGGTGTCAAAAACTTCTACATTACCTGACAAATACCTCGCAGATAGAATTTGTGCAATATCTTTTTATTCGTTTTCCTTTTTTTCCCTCAAACGTGACATGAAAAGAAGATGTATTCAGACTGAAAAATAGTTAAATCCACATGGGAAATGTAGCTCATCTGTGAGATCCACTCATGCAATAACAGCAAACTGATAATATGCCTGTTTTGATCAGAATGACAGTCAGTCCTGCAGATTGAGTTGTAAATAAGACCATCTAAATGTATTTCAAAATATTGATTGATTAAGGCTTGAGTTGGCATTTCTTTACTCCCTGTGAACCAACATGTGCGTGTGAGACTGAAATAAGTACTCCCCGCGTGAAATATAAGCACTGGGCTGTGTTGAATGAATCCAAAGGCCTTTGCTCCGGTGACAATGAAGATAAAACCACAGCCACATATAGCCACAACTCCCGGACGGGGTGAGTGGCTGAGGGCTGCTCAAACCCTACTTTTATTTTGAACGTCCGCTTGCCTACTTCCGCTTTTGCTGCATTGAAACTTGACGAGAGAGCTGCAGCTCTGGGGCTCCGTCCGAGGAGTCGAGTCTTCTCAGTCCACCACCGCCTCCTCTGCCGCTCCGCTGCTGAGGACAGGACAGAGGACTGACCCACGGGGGAAACTTTTTGCGTGGGGGACGCGGGAAGGTAGGCCACCCGTTCACCCATTCACCACGCCAACCCGGCCTCTCTCTCTATCTGATGCTGAGACGGAGACAGACTCCTAACTTTTGCCCCTCGCCTTTTTCTTGCAGGACTTATTCCTGCAGAGGCTTGGAAAATCCGCCCCCTCAAATAGTCTCTTACTGTGATTTGTTTTTATTGGGATGTCTTAAGCTCCCAAAGCGCATCGTTTTGGATTTTGCGCAGCCGGTTTTGTAAAAGGATTTTCCCCCTCAAAATCCCACTCTTCTCTCTTCAGGAGCGAATGTTGGGCTGCAGATCGGCTCATTGGCTGAAGACAGGACAGCCAGTGTGTGTGTGTGTGTGTGAGTGTGTGTGTGTGCCGGTGAATGGATGATGTGGCTGTCAGCTGCCGTCAGGTACAGAATGAAGGGGGGCACCGTGTCTTCCGCCGTCCTGCGATAGGTTGCAGCGCTCGGGGAGGAATTGGGAGGAATTGTTTTACGAGGTTGTCACACGCTTGTCGTGGCCAAAACCCGGTGGGGAGACGGCAGGCTGTTCGCATGACACGCTTGTCAGTCTGCGGGTCCCTCAGCAGAGGCGACGGGTGAATCATTCTAGATGTCAGCGCTGCTGTAATCTGCAGCTTCTGCTAAAAAGAAGAAGGAGAGGAGGGTGTTATCCTGGATGGATACTTTATCTCACGATTTTCCCTGTGACAGGGATTTGTTTGTGCAAGACAAGTGTAGACGTCTTACATTCATTTTCTCAGTTGTTTTTTAAATGTATTTATCCAAGCTGCTCACACAAAAACAGAGTGATGATGCACTGAAACAACTTTCTGTTACCTTCACTCAACATAAAACTCCTTTCCAATGTTTAAACTCCATAAACATCTTTGGGGCTCTTGTTGGGTTTGATAATGGACATGAATGAACTCTAAATTCCAAAGTAACATGAAGAGAAAACCACCTTTCCCCCCAATCGGATGCATGTGCAGCAGCCTCTCTTTGTCCTGCTCCGCTTCAGCATTTGTTACTCAGTCTTCTTAAATATTGGGATTTGCCTCTGTTTATTTTAGGTGGTCGTGATGTGAGTGTATGTGGTGTGTTGGACGGTTGACAAACGGCCTTGGAGCAGTTGAAAGACGGAGTAAGAACACCCTCCGCTGCCATGTGCTCCGTTCCCACTGCCGCTGGCTCGCTCCCCTCGTGTCGAGTCAGCTCTCCCTCTCACTAAATATTGTTTCAGACTCGAGAGGCACATTTTCAGAGTGAGGGGAGCACATCCGAGGTTCTCCGGCCTGTTTATGTTCCCACTTTTCATCTGCACGCTGTTTATTTGGGGAAATGGAGAAAGGAATGCCCGCCTCTTTCTCTTTCTTTCTCTTTCTAGCAGGCAGCGAGTTCAGTCTGAACACAGAGCTGTGCCCCCTATCACCTGTTTGGAGCCTTGTGGGGAGGCCTTGCCCGGGCCCAGGCTGTATTTTCGGAGCGCGGGAGCAGTTTTGGGGCTGAAGGCAGACCGAAACAATGCGTCTGACTTATGACATTGTTCTAACGAGCCATTTGATCCCACAGCTCCGCAGTTTTATTAGAGAGGACTGCCCGTTTAATGAAATAATAAACGGAGCCCGGAGCTGATTCATGAGCTAGTCCCTGATCAAAGCGGAGACGGTGTGGGGTGGGGGGGGACATGGGGGTACTAGAACCAAATCTAAGCTGAGCGACACTCAGGATCTGTTCGCTCCACACAGACTTGACTTTGAGCCGGTCATATGGCCTTGATTAGATGGCTCCGCTCTCTCTGGCAGCAGTTATAGACAAGGACAGCATAGTTAGCTCCAGCATGTAAAGGAGGGGGGACATTAGCTGTACATCTTTTCCACCACATGAAAAGCATCAGACAAGATGAAAAAAAAAAAAAAACGGTCTCATAACGCTCCAGGGCTTGGCTGGCTTGATTGCATTGCAAATTTGGCCCTCCCTAAAATTCCCACCTAATTATCCAGAGCGGTCCAGCTTTTTCTCCCTCCCCCGTTAACAACGACCCCTTCTTCTCCCAACGCTCTTTTTTCTCCTCTACAAATTGCGATAGCGCTGGAGGTTGTGTGGCCTGTCTGCAGCTCAGACCGCTCTCCCCCCCTTGGCCACGAATGCAAGCTGCAAGCTATACGCTCCTTATTCAAAGCTCATCCAAGCAAAACACAGTAGAGAGCCGGTGTGTGTGTGTGTGTGTGTATCTGTGTGCTCACTTGGCAAGCTGACAAACATGTGTTTTTATTTAGCCAAAGTGATACAGCCCAGAGGGGAAAGTTTTTGCACAATGCACGGCAGAAGATGTACAGCACCATCACCTCCGCAAGACAGCTCGCTCTTAATTTAGTCGTGTCTCTGTGTGGCTTGTAATGGAGTAATAATTTACTGGGAGAACTGCATGTGCGCCGTGGCTGCAGGATCTTCTGAAGGCTGTCTGCAAATCTTTTTAAGGAGCCTGCCTTAAAAACCTCCAAGGGACAAGTACGAGACGGGGGGGGGGGGGTGCCCCAGTTTCCCCCTCTTTCTTGAGTTTAAACAAACAAAAGGAGAGCGAGTGGTAATGAGAAGCACTTGATATCAAGCACCGGGTTTAATAACGCCACAATAAATCGTGAATGGGAGGAGGGGGAAGTAATGAAAATGGAGGGCAGTTTAGCTCGCGCAGGAAATGACTGGGAGAGAGCCAGAGGGAGGGGATGAGAGAAAGACTTTTTAGTTGTTCCATACATGAGAGGAGCTGCAACAGTACAAAGACCCCTCAGTGTTTTAAAAGTAAACGCTCCTTTTTGCCGTACCTGCCCATTTCCCCTGAAATGTTGCAGGGAGCACATGAAAGCACGTTCAAAGCCGGGCCCTCCCTCTCCCAGCTCGGGATATTAACACTCGAAAATGGCTCTCTTGGTCAGCTTGAACGACTTACACATTGCTGTATCTCTTTCACTCCCCTCCGTTTTTTGCACTTGTTTTCTTTCCCCTCCCCTTTTCAGGAGGTAACTTGTTCCCCCCCCCCCCTGCTCTCGTCACCAAAAGGTTTCCCATCTGCCTCTGATTACCTTTGGCTGCAGTTGGGGAGCCGCCAGCCATCTGGGTTGGTGTGGCGTCTCTGCTTGCTTTTTCTCTCCCCAGACAGCTCGGAGGGAGTTGGGAAGTAACTCCAGACTAGGGACAGGAGTAAACTGGGTGGGCAGACTTTACTGGTGGATAGCAAAGGGGTTGTGTTTTAGCTGACTGTGCAATCTGTAAGCAGGAAGCTCACGTCAGTGAGAGGGGCACCCATTAAAAGGAGCCTTCTGATCCTGGCACGGGGCTGGTTTCTAAATGAGCAACGTGGGTCTGAGGGAATCGTATTAAAGTTTGTTATTTCAAATTGGATGTGAACCACGTTGACCTCCAAATAAAGTGGCGAGCTTAAAGAGCAAAAGTACTTAGTTATTTTTAGCGGGGACAGCCAAATGAAAAAAAAAAGTAGTGGAAAATTAGCAAAATTGCTTCTACTCAGAGCGATGGAAGTAATATTGAAATGATGGGCTATATTTTACGTTGGCTTATCTGTCTCATCGGGGAATGGCGGATCAGATTGTTTTAGCATATTGCTCAGACCACCTCACAGTTTGTTAGTCATTTGAATTATGTTGCAAAGAACTGAACAGATTGTGTCAGTATTTTTCCAGTCTGAATGAAAAGTTTAGTTGGAGTAATAATGATTATATTATTTTTAGATAATACAAATGGAGTGTGCAGCTGCTGTAATGTCAATCACTGGATTACGGACTTTGCTCTTTTCCTTTTGGGTATTCCCTACTGGAGGAGATGAGCGAGGACTGGAGATATGTGAAAGCCTGAGGACTATATGGAGATCTTTTAAATAACTCACCTGTTACCTGTCACTGAAAGTGCAGCTTTCAGTGTGAATATGAATATATTTGTGCTGTAAAGAGCAACAATCAAGTCACTTTTAAAACCAGTTTCCAGTGGCCTATAAGGAGATGAAAATAAGCACCTGCTTATTCGTTTTTTTTTGTTTAATGATTTGCCTGTATGGAACTTAATTCTTCAGTATCAGATAAAGCCACCTCGGTTATACTTATACACTTTAAGTATGTTGAAAATGTATATTCATGAATAAATAAAACATGGCTTGGCATATGTTATTTTGCTATCACTACAGATACGGTTGTCAAGTAAAACAACAAGAACACAATAGATTAAGCCTGAATAACACATTTCAGTTAAAAAAAGGCGGGTATGGGAACATTTAGAAAAATAATGACAGAGATTCTTCCTGAAAGCAGAATAGAACTGTCCATCCATTTTCGCAATCGGGTCACGGTGATATCTAACCTTTGAAATATATTATAGAATCAGTTTAGTTGCTAAACGTTGATCCCACTTTAGTCATCATGGAATCGATTATCTTCGGTGTAAAACCAGCTTCATATCGGCTCGCGCACTTTGCTACATGCTAGCCAATTAGTCACAGTCCGGCAGGCTGCCAGAAAGTCACTCAGCCATACAACCAAACATCATAGTTTGCCAGCCTGGCAGTGATGGCAGCCTGCTGTTCTTCACAAATTGGCTCATTTTGCCCCCCCCGCCCCTTGACATAATACTCCCTTCAAACCCTGTTTGGGCATGAATCTCAGCTTTATCCAAGATGTCTGGTTCCCTTTGTTTTTGAACTCTCTCTGATGGGTAAGCTGCCCAGAAAGCGTGGGGCCCCATTTCGGGACCTCCTGCTATTTCTGTCCATTGGAAGGACGAAATGTGGCGTTTGCCTTTTACTGCAAGACTGAACATTTCAAGGAGCCTTGCTGGACTGAGAGGTCCCTGAACAAGAAGCAGACTGAGAACTGCATGGGTCGGTGGGATCTCATACTCCCCTCTGTATATGTTTAGCCTCCCTTCTTACTCCCTCCTCTTTGA